>JBCNJP010000025.1:31536600-31737134 GCA_039602395.1 Deinandra increscens subsp. villosa
CTTAATCGAATATTAGAAGTTCGTGCGGACCCGAAGGGTAGGCGCATGTACACTGGGGTTTCTGGTAAAGCGGGGGTGTCACATAAATCCCAACTGGGACCTGGCATATCTCACTGGGTGATCCCGGTTTACTTATAGAAATGCGCGTCTTCATATTATCAATAAAAATGTTATTTTGCCTATAAGGGCATTTTGGTAATTTTCGCCTTAAAAAAGATAAACCCTAATAAAATGTTATTAAGATAATAAGATATAAATAAACATAGGTATTATTAATAATAACCTTGAATTAATGGAATCCGATACGCGATTAGGTTTGGACCATAATGGAGATTCTGTCTGAATAACTAGTTTAAGATATAAGGTGAATTTCTACAAGCCCTATTTTATATAGTGAGTCCTATGAGGCCGCTATTAAATGTTTTAAATGCTTTTAATGTTTTCGAGCTGGTATACATACAATATTTGTGAATATATATTCAACTGATAATTGTGACTTGATATATATACGTGTTATATGATGAAGTTGTTGCTAAATTGCTTATACGTGTTATGCAATTATGTTGATTATAATGTGATGTGTATATACTTGCTTGAAATTAAGTGGCCAAGTAACAAGGGAGTTGTTAGTAAACATATAGTGAATATGTATGATTATATGAGAACAGGTGATACATTTGCTTATATTAATACTGGTATGACAACCCACCCGGTAAATTGAAACGTATTTTCAATGGGTGATTGGAAACCTAATTGTCAAGGGTTTGATACGCTCTTATTTGCTCTATTTCATTACTTAATTATCATATTCTTTGAATGTTCACGTAACACATAGATCGAATGCTATATTAATATTATATAATAAACATGTGTTTACTCACCAACTACTTTAGTAGTTGACACTTTATCTTATACATGTTGCAGGGAATCATGTTTGAGCCAGTATGGGATCACTATAGGATGTTGGACCTAGATAATAGACGTTTAATTTCAGTACTTGTGTTTGTCTGTTTCCTACTTGTAAGATATTTCAAATAAATGAATAAAAAGGCTTGTTTAAGTATTTTACAACTTTAATTTAGTTGTCATGAGCATCTGGACAGTCATCATGCCCCAACATATTCCGCCGTCGGTTGGGGTGTGACACAATTTACTGATTAAATGTGAAAACCTTGACACAAAAGCAGTAATATTTTCTTTATCATAATGCTGAAAGTTGTCAAATTCTTTGTTCAACACCTTTCGTCGACTCTTTTTGTATTGATTGTGTCGCGGAGATGATGGTGTCTCGGAGATGACGCGGCGATGCACAGATAGGGGCGACGACGGCTTCGTCGAAGACGGTGGTTCCAGCGGCAGCAGTGGTGGTTTCGACGGTGGTGGCAGCGGTTCGGTGCTCGGGCAGCGGCGGCTTCAACAGTTTCATGAGAACCGAATGAGGAGGTCGTGTGGTGGTCGTCCGGACGGAGTGACCGACACAAGGTCACCAGCGGCTTGGCTCTCGGTGAAGGAGAGGGGCGGTGAGAGAGAGGGAGATCAGCGTGAGGAAGAGGGAGGCGCGGAGAGGGGATTAGGGTTTCCCTAATCCTTAGTCGCTTATTAATAAGCTGACTAATTACGTTTCTAATCCCTTGTTAATCTATTAATCAAAACGAACCACATGTATTTATGACCAATTAATAAAGAAAGTTTATTATTATAAAAGCCGTAAAACCCGAGAGCCAATGAACTCAAACAACAATTTATTTGATTCATTTTATTCACCGTCAACGTTTAATCAACAAATCGAAACGTCATACTCCGTATAGTATAGCAAGGATAAATTTCCGCAATTAAATACATGTTTATTAATCATGAATAAACATTAATTAATTACGTGTTTCCGTGATTTAACGGTTAACCAATTAAGCGGATTTATATCTTGTTTCCCTCAGTGTAACTCTTTACAGGTCTTAACCGAGTAGGATTCTTGGTGTTGTCGAGTCTGGACATCCATTATCCAACAATCTCCCACTTGGACAGAATTCGACAACACTAGAAGAAACAGTCAGAGGTGCTCTAGCTACACGTGGCTGTACCAGTTATGACACTTCAAGTCACTGTAGAGACCTAGAAAATGAGGCTTTTGCATTAGATGAATTTTGGGTTTAGTTTAATACTTGTGGGCTAGTAAATAATTATAATTGGGCTAACTTTTGTAGGATTAATGTGGGTTTGGGTCCGATCGGTTTAAGGGTGGGCTTAGGGTTCGAAATCTTGTAAAGAGATTGACTTGTTTACCAACTCAATCTCTCCTATATATAGGCCCTCCCTTATACGATTTAGGGTTGCTAGGTGTTTTGCGGATTGTGTGTTATAACCGAGACGACTTAGGTGATCGGTTTTGGTGTTTTGCAATCGACATTCAAGGTTTATCAAGTTTACTCATCGGTTTGTGTTCTTTATTTGTGTTTTCATATTATTTGATCTTTGCGTATATTGTTTATACTTGAATCACCTAGCTAAACCGGATTCCGCACGGTTTTGCTAGTCTTTGATATCGCGTGAGGGTTAGTTTGATCCTTACAATTGGTATCAGAGCCAAGAAACGCAAGTTTCGAGGCTCTCGTGATATCGGATTCAAGGTTTTGGTAAACTAACGATTTGAGTTTTGTGGTGATTTTCAGCTTTTAGCACATTCGGAGGTTTTTTTGTGCAGGTTACAAGTCAAGACAGAAGTATTCGTGGAGTTTTGTTCGTGATTGAGAGACTTTTCGACCCTTCCAGTACTTTTCGATCAGGCCTCTGATCGAAAAACCCCTTTTCTGCCGCACTTTTCGATCGAGAAAGCCCCCTTGTGGCTTTTCGATCAGGCAATTCCAGTCGAAAAGTCCCCTTCTATGACTTTTCGACCAGCAGCTCTCAATCGAGAAGTCCCCTTGAGACTTCTTGATCAGCATCTTCAATCGAAAATTCCCTCAGAGACTTTTCGATCTGTTTCATTACAATCGAGAAGTCCCCTCGAGACTTCTCGATCTGCCCACTTGATCGAAAAGTCCCCTGTGACTTTTCGATCCTTTGAACTCTTCGATCGAAAAGTCCCCTCAGTACTTTTCGATCCATTTTCTCACTTCTCGATCGCTCGAGACTTTTCGACCAGCAACTTTCCGATCAAAAAGTACTTTTCGATCAAGCAGTTTTCGACCGAAAAACCCTTCTCGATCCATTTGTTTAAAGAAAATCTTGCTGCAATGGCCTTTGACATGTCTACCTTGTCGAGTGCCACTCTGGAAATGGACGCTAAAATCGGAACAAATGCCAGACCACCCCGTCTGATGTCTGGTAAAGATTTCATGGGCTAGAAGTATCGGTTTGTCAATTACATCAACTACCATGATGCTAAGATCATGAGGTTAGTCGAGGTGGGAGATTTTGTCCCATCAACTGCTGGGGCACAGGGTCAACCACGTGTGCCTAAAGCAAAAACCGAATGGCTTGATGAAGACTGGGAGAAGGTGGAACGAGATAGAAAGGCATTGGCTGCCCTAACCATGGCCTTATCCCCTGAAGTTGCTGAAGCTTTTAAAGAATACACCTCTGCTAAGACTCTTTGGGACGCTCTTGTAGCTGCTTATGGAGGAAATGATGATATGAAGGAATCCCGCAAAGAAAATATAAGGGAACTGTTCAATGAGTTTACCTATATCCCTGGTGAAAACATTGAGACTCTGCTTCAACGGTTCATTAAGATAGTCACTGGGATGAAAGATGCTGGAGTCACGTATACTCAAGTGGAGGTCAATAGAAAGCTGGTCAACTCACTTCCACCTAATTGGGACAACACCATTGAACTGATTGAAAAAACCGTGGAAATGTCCACTTCACCCCTAAGTGAGCTCATGTCTACCATTAGAGCCTATGAAGACAAGAAACAGAAGAGGGCGAGAAAACTTGGCAACGGGGCATTAATGAATCAACTGAATCAAGCATTCATCTCTCAGCCAGCGGTAGCTCCAAACAACCCACCATCTACCCCAATGGGATTCATTGCTCAAGCTACTGGGTCAAGCTCATCTGGAACATCAAATGTTGTCTCACTAGATGTTACTGCCTTGACTAAAGATCTCGGCTTTGCCCTTGGGGTAGGAATTATGAGTTGCTATCAGGCACTCGTAGCAGGCTCACTTCTTCCCACGGATCTACCGCCTGATGATGTGAATCAAGTAAACCCTGATGATCTAGAGCACATGGATATATCTTATCAGATGGGAATGTCTGCCCTGCGAGCTAGGCAGTTCATGGCGAAGACGGGACAGAAGGATTGGAATGGTGGCAAAGGAATAAAGCTGAGTTTTAATAAGGCAAATCTGAGGTGCTACAATTGCAACGAGTATGGGCATTATGCCAGGGAATGCACCAAACCAAGAGTTGATAAAGAAAGCAAGAATAACAACCGGAGTGAGAGCATGAAGAAGGAGACAGGAAAGAATGACAAGGCACTGGTGGTTCAACATACGTCAGGATATGACTGGACACCCCAGGTGGAAGACCTAAGTCTAACACTTGACCATGTGGCCTTGTTAGCTGAAGAGGAAGCTCAGAAAGAAGCGACTGAAGTGTTCCATCATGCGTTCATGGCAGACATAACTCCAGGATCCTCTGCCAGCAGTTCTGAGGTATGTCTTAACCCTAAATGTCAAAATATACTTAATGAATCTCAAGAATGGCAACGTAAGTTTTTCAATGAAACATTAAATCGTGAACTTTCTGATAAAGACTTGAGAGAATACAAAGGTAGGTCTAAATCATTAAGTGAGAAATTAGAAGCTGCCAAAGTTGACATAAAAAATCTTCAAAGGGACTTGAGTGACAAAACAACATATCTAAGAATTGCTAATGAAGAGATTGTCACATTAAAGTCTGAACTTGAACAACTTAAAGGTAAATTAGAAACATTACAAACCAAAGTTGAGCGCAATGATAAAATTATGTCTGAAATGATGAAGGCTAGTTCTCTGTTTTATAACACAGATGCTCGAATGAGACATCTAAAAGCCAACTCTGGTTTGGGTCTCGGTACTGAGGTTAAAGATGAAAAATCCACTCATACAGTACCGATGCCATTGATGCATGAAATGATCTCAGATTATGAGTGTTCTAAGACCTCCTTAGAAGCCAAGGCTGGAAAAGAAACTGGCCGCCTGTTCCATTAAAATTTCTGCTCCTATTTCTAACCGTACTAATACTTTTACTTCTTGTGCAGATAAAGGTAATAATGAAGCAGGGGTAGTAAATTCCAAGGAGCCCACTAAGAGTCCCATGAAGTCTGAAGTTGATTTTTGCTTTAAAAATTGTGATTTTGAGAAACCTGGAACTTTTGTTAAGTTTGAGTCAAAAACTGCAGAGTCGGATGTGTGTGATAAACTTTCTGAATGTGGTGTGTTTAACTTTGGCAAATGTGATTTAAAACCTGTGAAACCCCTTAGGACTGTTAAAATTTTGAGAAGGGGTAAGGGACCACAGGTTGATGGTCCCAAACCCATAGGAAGTGTGAAAATTTCTGAGGATAACGCTAATTATCCTACTCCCAATGTGCAGAAAGTACGGGACACAAAACCTCATGACTTTGTCCCGTACCCAGAAGTTAACTCTGCATATGACCAGGTCCAGCCAATACAACGGGAGTATACTCTGACCACAAAGCCCCATGGTAAAGCCCTTTAGATCCATAAAAACGCTTCAAAGCCAACTTGGATTTCCACTGGGCGTAACCAACAACAGGCTCCCGAGTATCCAAAGAAACAATCCTGCCATGTGTGTGGCCAACCAGGACACATGGCAAGAAATTGTTTGCACCGTCCCTATGAGCCTTACTATCCGAAGAAGGTCCAACAAAAGACTGTCCCATTGGGCCAAACACATGTTGGCCCAAAACCCAAGTTTGGACCTTCAAATTCCAAGGTGCAAGAGTCCACATCACCACCCTCACAGGCAAAGATACATGCTAGGCCAGCAGCAAAGACTGTACCTTCAAACCAAAAGGTGCAGCAGGGCAAACCACAGCCAAATGTCCCCAAATGGGGCCCAAAGCCCAAGTCTCCACCAATTGTGAAAAGTAAGGGGAATAAAAATGCTAAGAAGCCTTCAAAGATTTTCACTAAACCTGCCAGGGTGTACAAAGATGTTAAACCCTCAGAATCTGTTTCTCACCCAAAGCATTCCTTTAAAATCACCTGTTCACTCAAAACCTGTTTTCAAATCCATTTTTAAATCTTTTTCAAAACAACTGTTTCACCCACAACCCTTGCGGCCTACAAGATCAAACAATCAAGGGGATGCTGACAGGTGGAATGTCCCAAAAGTGGTGAATTTGTCCTTTAAACCTACCGGAGTGTATAAGAAGCACTCCATGTCTTTTCAAGAGGTTAAGAGTTCCAAAATAAACAAAAATAATCAACAGGGACTTGGGAAGGAAAATCACCCCCGAGATGTCAACATAAAAGACATCCTCAGTCCAAACAAGGACAGACCAGTCTCACCCAGACCAATTAAGGCCTGGGTACCAAAATCTAACTGATCTCCTTTGAATGCAGGAACAGCCAAGGAGGACTGTCAGCAACCTATGGTACGTTGACAGTGGTTGTTCCAGGCATATGACGGGCGACATATCTCTACTACAAGACTTGGAGAAATTTGATGGAGGATATGTGTCGTTCGCCGGAGGAGTTGGTGGTTATATCAGTCAGAAAGGCACAGTTCGCAACGGTTGTCTCAGCTTCCACGATGTCAATTATGTGGAGCAGTTAAAACACAGCTTCTTAAGTGTTTCACAGATATGTGATCGAGAGTATCCAGTTCTTTTCAACAATAAAGAATGTCTCATTCTTAAACCTGGATACTCCATCCCCGATGATTGGGTGTCAATGAGAACACCCAGATATGGTAACTCCTATGTGCTGAACATGCAGAAACCCCCCACATCTGAGGTGGCCTGTCTCCTTTCTAAAACAGCTAAGAACCATGCTCAGCTGTGGCACCGAAGATTGGGGCACATGAATCTGAAGAACCTGAATCGACTTGCCAGAGGAGGACTTGTTAAAGATCTCCCAATCAAAGAATTTGTTCTAAATGAGAAATGTGTAGCTTGTGCTAAGGGGAAGCAGCACAAACGGCCACATAAACCGAATGTCTTCAACAGAATCTCGTCTCCACTGGAATTGCTTCACATGGACCTATTCGGTCCCGTCAGTATGTTAAGTCTTAACCGATGTGCATTTTGTTTAGTTATTACTGATGATTTTTCCCGTTTCACTTGGGTGTTTTTCTTGTCCAAGAAAAGTGATGTTGCAGGTATTCTGATCGCTTTCATCAAGCTCATTGAAAATAAATTAAAGCTGCAAGTGAAGGCCATCAGGAGTGATAATGGGACGGAGTTTAAGAACCAAACTGTAGACAATTTCTGTGCCGACAAGGGAATTGAGCATCAATTCAGTGCTCCCTACACCCCCCAGCAGAATGGTGTTGCAGAACGAAGGAACAGGACCCTGATTGAAGCTGCTCGCACCATGTTGTGTGATTCAAAGCTACCAACCATGTTTTGGGCAGAAGCAGTCAACACTGCATGTTATGTCCAGAATCGGGTGCTCATCAACAAGCGGCAGCAGAAAACTCCATATGAGCTGATTTACAATGATAAGCCCAGAATAGGACACCTTCGGGCCTTTGGGTGTCTATGCACAGTTTTAGTAAACACTGATGTTCCCAAATTTGCTGCTAAGTCTGATGAATGTTATTTTCTAGGTTACTCTGCCAGCTCTGCTTACAGGGTTTTCAACAAAACAACCGGCATCGTGATGGAGTCTACAAATGTGGATTGGCTCGAAGAAAATCCATCTGATGGTGGAGTGGGTCCTCCTCAAGCTTTCGATTATAATCAATTCTTCCGTTTTTTGGGCTTGGAACCTGTCATAGCTGAAGAACTTTATGAAGATACAGTTTCAGGACCTCCATTATCACACTCTATCACCAAGGCTCCAGTCATTGCTCCCGAAACAGATGCCACACCAGTACAGGAGACTGCTGATCCTGTGGATACTCAAACACAGGAAACTGATGCGGAAGTTGATCACGCCTCAGACACTCCACAAACACAGGGAACTGATGCAGATGACGCAGCTACAACAACTGATGAAACCGTTCTTTCAAATTTACCTCCTGAAATTCCCGTTCAGGCCGTTGCAGAAACCAGAATTCATAAATACCACCCCTTGGACAACATCATTGGTCCATTAGCATCCGGGGTAGTAACAAGAAGCCAGTCAGGAGACATCAATCACTGTATGTACTCCTGTTTTATCTCACAGATTGAACCCCCCAATATTACCATGGCACTGACGGATCCAAGTTGGGTGGAGGCCATGCATGAAGAGTTAAATCAATTCTCTCAGCTACAAGTTTGGAGGCTAGTAGAAAGGCCCGCTGACAAAGAGGTCATCACTACTCGGTGGCTTTACAAGAACAAAAAGGATGACAATGGCATCATTGTCAGAAACAAGGCCAGGTTGGTGGTTCAGGGCCACAAACAAATCCAAGGAGTGGATTATGATGAAGTGTATGCACCGGTGGCCCGATTAGAAGCAATAAGAGTCTTCTTAGCCTATGCATCCTACATGAACTTCACGGTCTACCAGTTGGACGTGAAAACAGCCTTCTTATATGCAGAAATGGATGAAGAGGTTTATGTCACTCAACCACCTGGCTTCATTGATGAGGAACACCCGTATCATGTGTTCAAGCTAGACAAGGCCCTGTATGGCTTGCATCAGGCCCCTCGGTCTTGGTACAAGACTCTGACTGATCATCTTCTAGCACACGGGTACACTAGAGGCATTGTGGATCAGACACTTTTCAGGAAGGAGGTTGGGAATGACATAATCATGGTACAGGTATATGTTGATGACATCATCTTCGGATCTACCAATGAAGACTTGTGCAAAGAGTTTGAGAAGGTTATGCGCACAAAGTTTTAGATGAGTCAGATGGGTGAGATGGAGTTCTTCCTTGCCCTACAAGTAAAACAAAGTGACAGTGGAATACTTATCCATCAGGCCAAATATGTCACAGAAATTTTGGAAAAATACAAAATGATGGATGCAAAGCCTGTCTCCACACCTATGCCGGCAAGACCAGCACTTACCAGGGATCCAGACGGTCAACCAGTGAGCGAGCACATGTACCGGTCAATGATTGGGTCTCTGATGTACTTAACCGCTAGCCGTCCATATATCATGCTCGATGTGTGCCAATGCGCACGCTATCAGGCTAATCCTAAACTCTCTCATCTCTCTGCTATGAAACGTATCTTTAAATATTTGAAGGGTCGGCCTCGTCTAGGCCTTTGGTACCCTAAGGAGTCCGGATTTAACCTGTATGCTTTCTCTGACAGTGATTATGGTGGCAATGAGCTTGACAGAAAATCCACATCTGCTGGAGCTCAATTTTTAGGTGACAGGCTGGTATCTTGGCAAAGCAAGAAGCAGCACACAGTGTCTCAGTCGACAGCCGAAGCAGAATATGTGGCTGCATCCGCTTGTTGTTCTCAGGTGGTTTGGTTGCAGCATCAGCTGGGAGATTACGGTTTGAATTTTTTCGATACTCCCATTTTTTGTGACAATAATGCTGCTTTGCAAATTGTGAAAAATCCCGTGCAGCACTCCAAAACCAAACACATAGATATCAAAACGCATTTCATTCGGGATTGCTATGACCACAGGCTCATTCATTTGGAACTGGTGGCATCGGATGACAATGTGGCGGACATGTTCACCAAACCCCTTCCAAGTGCAAATTTTGAAATGTGTCTCAAAGGCCTTCGAATGATAGCCTTTGATGAGTAGTCTGGCAACTTATTTTATAAAAAAAATATAAAAATATATAAAAAATTTGAAAAAAAATCAAAAATACAAAAAAAATGAAAAAAATTCAAAAATACAAAAATAGTGTCTTTTTGGTAGTTAAAAAATCTAAAAGCAAGGGGAAGATATAAGATATTCATTTCCTCAAATGCGTGTGCTTTTAAATTTTTTTCTGGTTTGGTTGACCAAGCCGGGAAGTGATATAAATTTCCAGGTGTTTGCTGACTGACACGTGTAAGGTGGAAGTGAAAAGCAGTGATTCATGGTCAATATGCTTGGTAGGCTCTGCTGACAATCAATCAAAAGGTATGTTTTATCACAACACTTGAAGATAACGTATGATGCTTGAAAGGGAACACACACTTATGGTAGTACAATTTCTATTTGACTGTGCATCAGGTATCCTGAGACACACGCCCGGTTCTGAGTGTTAATGTCATGCTCAAAAATCCCCATTCCCTCTGCTTTGCGTAAGTAATGACCTGGGAATGTTGTACGTGAGTTAGGACTCCTCTGTTCTGCGAAAGCGGAGACCTGGAACCACCCTGATCCACGTACGCTTTTAAGATCACATTGTATATGTGATAAACCAAAAGATGCCAAGTGCGCAATCAAAAGAGACCCTCAAGCGTCCAAAACCCTCAGCCTCTGTCACTGATGAGAACATTGTTAAAAATGTTTCAAAAAATTCAGCTGACTTTGTATATTATCCGACAAAACCTCCGTGATCTATTCTTTTCTTTTCTCAACCCGTCTGGAGCATGACGTTGGGCTTAAGGAAAGGTGTCGTGAAAAATGTTGTACGGAAACCAGGTGTGCTTGATTGATTGTACAAATTATACCTAGGACTTATGTGTGTGACCTGGATAGATTGTCATAATTAATAAACCTGAAAAAATATAATTTTAATGTGATGAAACTGCTTGAGTAAGCGAAAGCAGCATGAGTTTAAAAAAAATTGGACCAAAATACCGGCAATCGCCTGAACATGCGAAGTAACTGAAGCTGAAAAAGGTTCCTCAGTCACAGACTATCTGGTATGATCCCTAATAATGCCTCTTCACTCAAAATTCAGTTTGTTGAGATTTTTTTTTACCTATGTTTTTTTTGTTTATTCTATTTGTGCTTATTTTATTTCATATTAACTTCTGATTTTGCTTGTTTTGTTTTTTTTTATCATTATTTATTTATTTTAGCATAAGTTGCCAGATTGTAAAACTCTCGGGCTTGATTTCAGGGGAAGTTGTCAAAGTCAAACGGGCTTGAAGTTTTTTTTTTATAAGATGAGAATAGTTAGAGGTTTGGGCACTTTGTGAACAATTTAAAAATTGAGGGGCTGAAGTGAAACATTTTTAAAAATTTTGAAACAAAAAAAGGGGAGAGCCGGCCCTTCACCCGTCACTCTCCCCATCTCCTTTTTGTTTCTCCTAAAAACCCTAATTCTTCAACCACCATCGCCGATCACCTCCACCACCCACTACTGTCACCATCGACCACCACCACCGTACTCGCCACCACCCTGCGACCTCGCCACCACCATTCCCCTCAAAAACCAACCACCGCAGCCACTCAGTTCACTCACAGCACCGCCGCCACCGTGTCTCCGAATTCCGCCGCCTCTGCCACCGCCTCCACTATCCGACAACACCAGGTCGGTCGGAATTACCTTCTGAGCCTGTTTTTGGAGTCAATTTGAGCAATGGCGCCCCGTTTGAAGCGTGTTGCCCGACCCCCAAAGGACCGACTCGAGTATGTTCTTTATTTTCTTGTGAAATTGGTTTGGGTGGGTAAAAATTTTTTAATTGCTGGTGTATGGGAGTTATGTTGAGTGTTAAAACACACAAGAATTGAATGATTGATTAAGTTGCAGGTTAAAACGAAGAAGAAAGAGGCTTTTCGATCGTCTCAGGGGCTTTTCGATCAGCCCCTGATACTTCTCGATCACTGGTCACCGATGACCAGAGGCTTTTCGATCAAAAGCCTAGGCTTTTCGATCAAAGGATACACTTTTCGACCAGTGATCATGATCATTTAGACTTCTCGATCGAAGGCTTATGCTTCTCGATCAAAGCTAAGGCTTTCCGATCGAGACATAGGACTTCTCGATCAGCCTAAGGCTTTTCGATTAGGCCATCAGGCTTCTCGATCAGGCTTAGGGCTTTTCGACCAGGGTCCTCAGGTGCTTGATACTTTCCGATCGGACGGATGCTTTCCGATCGAAAACCCCTGTTTACCGATCGGAAAGGTACCTGATGATGTTTTCAATGGTGTTTCACTCAATTTTAAGCCGTTATGCTGCCCGTTTTTCGAGAAATCCCTAAAACTAATGAATTTTTGTGTGTTTCGGATGTTTATCTGTGTCTGTGAGTGCAGGGATTTAGAGTTTGTCAAAGATCACAATCAGGTGGCTTATTTGCTGGACCCGCCTGCTGAATACAAAGAGAAGTATATGTCAATGATAGCGGGATTGAAGAAGTGATGTCTACACTATGCTCTAACAGCAAACCCGGTTATATGCAAACGTATGCAGCAAGAGTTTTGGAAGACAGCAGATGTATCAGAAGATGGAAAGCAGATAATTGCCAAGATTCAATCTACTGAGGTGAGGTTGACTGAAGAGACTTTCAGACAGGCACTCAGACTTAAAGATGTTGCTGCTGATCCCACTGTTTTAGGACAAAGAGATGGTGTCACAGTGTCTGAAAGAAATGGGCTATCTTACAATATCTCATCCCACCATGAAAGCTCTCATTCCACCATATTGGAGGATGTTGGCACATTACTTGCAAAAATGTGTCATTGCCAAAAAGAGCTCTACAGATCAGTTGAATCAAGTGCACACCCATGCCATGGTGTCACTGATCAGAGGTGTTAGGTTCAACTGGTCCAGAATGATATTTGAAGATGTGAAGGCTGTTGTGTCCAGAGACAAGAAGTTTGCTGTTGTTCCAAGATTCATCCAGTTAGTTCTGGATTCAAGATATCCAGTACTGAGGAAGACTAATGACACACATGATACCAAGCCAATGGGCATTGAGGTGTTTCCAATGATAAATCCAAAGAAGAAACTGTCTGATAAGATGCCGTTTGGTGATAAGTTTGGAGAATTTGGAGAAATAGTGAGACAAGAAGTTCCAGTGAACAGAAATGCCTCTATTGAAGAAGAACATAGTCAACCTCCTCCTCCGAAGAAAGTTGTTGACCTTCCCGATGACTCTGACTAGGAAGAGTTTGACTTAGAAGATGTGCGGATTGGTGCACTGAATTTTAAAGGTGAAGATAATGTCAACTATGACACATATCTTGATGACATCACTATAGAGGAAGTTGAGACTGAAACTGCTGAGACGCCACTGATAAGAAAACGGAAAGCCACGGAGGATCCTCCCCTCAGTGCTTCTGTTACTGAAGAAATGACTGAGACTGAGCCGATTGCTACAGAACATCATGTGCAAGGCCCAAGTGACCCAAGAAGAAGAAGATTGGACCCACGTGTACCACCAGTCACAAGCTCAAGTGCTGGTGAATCATCCACTCAACCCACAGCCCAAGAAAAGGGGAAAGCAGTAGAAACCCCTGAATTCAGACTGGAAAAGGAACTGAGAGAAGAAATAAAAGTTCTGAAAGCCCAGAATACAGTCCAAAGTGAGGTGATTGAAGACTTTATTGATATTCAGAAGATCCACAACACTGAATTGGAGAATCAGAAGAAGATAAACAGAGAGTGTACCAGACAATTTAGAGATCTTCATAAGCTGATCAGGCAGCTTAGTTCAGATAAATCAAGCAGATCAAGCATTGGCCACGGTGATAAGGATGAAGGAAGTTCAGGTGCAGGTGATTCCTCACAATCACCAGCATTTGATTTTGAAGCAGATATTCCTGAGGAAACTCAACCAGATTTACCTGAAGCCTCAAATGAAGATAAAGATACCAGGGATAGAGATTACATGACTGTTCCAGCTTCGGAGTTTGACGGAGGTTGGGAGTCTCAGACGTTCGCCTATCCTCCTGAAAGGTATCTAATCCAGCTGGGAGAACACTATCATGACAAGCAAGGGATTAATGCGGATGTTAAAGCTTGGATGTTTGATGGAGAGAAGAACATGTTCGTTGTGAGAAGAAAGAGTCAGTATACTTTGGAATACTACAAGAGCTGGACCCAGTTTTACTCCTGGACGAATGTAGATCTGACTATGCTCTACTAGGCTCCATTTTCAAATCCATCAAACAATGAACAAGCCAAGTACTTTTACAAGAAACTAGAAAATGCTGTGCGAAGTAAGTTCAAGAGATTTGAAGATTTTCCTCACAAGAAATCGTATGTGAAGAAGTACAGGAGTGTCTTCAAATGGGATGGAAAGAAAAGTGTCCCAGGAATGGAGAGTGTCAAACCCAAGAAGTTCACAAATGTCTTGTATCCACCTACAGACAAGACAAAAACAATACCTCTACCTATGAGACATCCTGAAGATTGCTTGCATGATTTCCAAACATGGGCTTATAGTGATTATTCTGGTGAAGCCAAAATTCTCTGCAAATCAAAGACAATCGATGTCATGGAAGTTCATGATTTGATGAGGTTTCACAAGAAGGATATAATGGTACTTGCAAAGCATCAGATTGAGAGTAATCCAGACACTGAAGAATATGCAAAGTGTTATACTCGGGCCGTAGCTGAGATTGTAGCAAAGGAACTGTGGTATGATCCAGCAACGGTGAATCTATCAAAGAAATTCAGAATGTGAAGACAATCTAATGCTAAAGCCTAGGGGAAGATTGTAGAGACCTAGAAAATGAGGCTTTTGCATTAGATGAATTTTGGGTTTAGTTTAATACTTGTGGGCTAGTAAATAATTGTAATTGGGCTAACTTTTGTAGGATTAATGTGGGTTTGGGTCCGATCGGTTTAAGGGTAGGCTTAGGGTTCGAAATCTTGTAAAGAGATTGACTTGTTTACCAAGTCAATCTCTCCTATATATAGGCCCTCCCTTATACGATTTAGGGTTGCTAGGTGTTTTGCGGATTGTGTGTTATAACCGAGACCACTTAGGTGATCGGTTTTGGTGTTTTGCAATCGACATTCAAGGTTTATCAAGTTTACTCATCGGTTTGTGTTCTTTATTTGTGTTTTCATATTATTTGATCTTTGCGTATATTGTTTATACTTGAATCACCTAGCTAAACCGGATTCCGCACGGTTTTGTTAGTCTTTGATATCGCGTGAGGGTTAGTTTGATCCTTACAGTCACCAACCAAGGTATATCTATAAACTCGCGTTGTAGTTTTGACTTATGGTAATTCAAAGTCATTAGTTCCTTTCCGTATAGGACAACAATTGAACAAGAGACATGGATTTAATTCATTCTCTTTAATGTTCAACCATTCTATTTCTTGTGTTTGTAGTTCGAAGTGATCCAATCAAACACACAGTAAGTTTGGGTAAGGCCTTACACTTAACACTTGGAACTCACGAGAGGGCCCACGATGTCTAGCTGTTGTGTTATTAGTGCAAGAGTACATAATCCCATCTTGACTACATACAGCTCCCACTAAGCTTCAGATCCATTCCCGAATGTAGCCCTTATTACTGGTAGTTACGCGACAGTGTTAGACTACAATCAAAGAACAGTCTTTGGCAAACGGGAGGTAGCATATGTATCTCAGGTCAAAGGACACTATTGAGTATACCATTTAATCAAATTCGTCTTATGATTTAAATTCATGAAGACAATTTTAATACGAGTTACCTCACAACGTCATTCCATAATGAGGTATGTGAGTTTGATAGTCACCCGTTTAAGTCTAGAGTCAGAATAGTCATAAATCATTTTTTTCCCACAAATTAGATCGACTACGGACGTTTTTATAATATTTCACAATATTCATGGATGTTTAAAAATGTATAAAATTCGAACACGTTCTGCAGAATTCAAAATCTGCATCTAACCCTTTAGATCAGATTGAAAGATTTGGTGTGAACATTAGAGTTTGATATCCCAACACTAAAGTAGAACATTAATGTAGCATAGAATTCAGGTAATACGTAACAATATTAACTTTATTGATCAAACTTGATCAATGGAACTGTGAATTCTTGTGCTAAGTTCTTTGCCTGTGTTTTGGTTTTGCCCGTTTTAAGTTGTTTCATTAGTTTTGGTGTTTCTTATGAACAACAAAATGTACTTGAGTGAATTTAAATGCGTGATAAAACTTGTGCCCTTTGTATGCACATGGATTACTGTGTTATCACAATGGCATGTCAATTGATTATCAGTGGTATCTAATTAACCTTCTTTGAATGTACCATTACATTCATCATTCAAAACTTCACCTAAGATGGCTTGTTGTTCAGTGAGTATGCGCAAGTACTCACCATGAACAATTCGTCATCAATAAAACGAGTTGAGATGATTCGGTTTCCAGTTTGTGTCGTTGTGTAACCCTTACAGTGACACTCATGCAACATCCGTATGTTGGATAGTTCTCATTTCATAACTGGTATGACATAACTCATTTCAAGGAATTGAGTGTATATCTAAGGGTGCCATTCCAGAGATAACTTCAATTGTGGGATGTTCTTAAAACTTAGAGTTCAGTTCAGGCTTCATTACAAGTTTAATCCAGTAAACTTCAATGTACATCGGATCAACACTCAATCGTTATCCCGATAATGATTAGCGGTGATGCTCCCACTTGCTTTATGTTAGACCATGCATTCTCATAATCATGTTTCTTTCAAACCGTTAGGATATTGTTTCGTAAGAGATATCTCTTAGCAAACATACTTCATTTCCCATAACAAATTAATTTAGTTTCATAAACACAGTATGAATCTAAATTGGTCAATATCCAATTGTCATGTTACATACATGAGATAGCAAAGATGAAATCAAACTGCCTGAGTTTGATGGTATTCATGATACGATCATCTTTGCGTTTGAAAGAAGTTGCGTGCTTTGACGCACCGATGATTATTCTATCAGAGTACCGAGTCTGATTTAGGATTGTAAATTAAATCCAATGACCAACCTTTAATGGAAGATATCAGGCAAGTAAAATCGTCTCAGAGTTCCATTTGGAGTTATCAGTCATTTAGAATGCTAAGATGTTTTCACCATAGCAACAACCATTTGTTGTGAAAAGATGTTTGTCTAACGAGTCTTGAATAATCACAAGATTCAAAGCGCACAGTCAAGTAATTCCTATAGAAATCAAGTTTCTTTAATAAGGAATTTAGATGTCCATGCATCAAAAAAATGGACGTGCATAACTCAAACTTGGTCTCCCGTAAGATTTCATCTTGGAGCCAAATTGAGTTTGCAAGTTATCGGTGAGGAGGTGATTCCTGGGTATAAGTTATGAATGGCAGCCATTTGCATGTCAGGGGTCATGTGTTTATTGGTTTTTCAACTTGAAACCCAATTCTCATAATCTAAGCAACAACTGCTTAGTAGGATTTTAACACATATGAGTACAAGCTAGTTGTAGTCTTTGACTTTCAAGGTGTTGTGCGTAGATATCTATTTATGACCATCATGGTCATATGCACGGGACTTGGTGCATTTATATAACATAATCATTCAGGTGATTGTGTTACGTAAGTAGCGTTCGTGACTTGAACTTTTACAAACAAGCGTTTAAACTCAGCAAAGGTCCTTTTTGAATTTGATGAAATCAAGCAAGTGATTTCATAAAAGTTCAATTTGATTTAATGAATTCTTAAGCTACGCAATTCGAAACCATAAGGTTCTATGAATCATGATAGGTTGTTATTCCTGTTGTAACAAGTACGTTGGGAGTAAGAGACATCATAGACTTAATGGGATTAGATAGAACAATCGTTCTTCTTTTGCATTTAGGCTAGTCTCATGATCATTAAATCAAGAGCACTAGGCTCGGTGTCATGTTATATATGTTTGAATCTAATCTACCAACTAAGTAAAAACATTTTCAAGTGTAGATAAAACCATGCATATCAATCAAGTTTAAACCAGAAACATAGTGCATGTCGAGATTCAAACCAAAGCAAAATTGTATCATCCTGGACCCCTACCAGGGAAAACAAACAAGCAAGTTGTTTAAAGATACCACCAAGAATTCAAAGTACGACATGATCTTTATTCAAAGTTTGCAAACATGCAAAGGTGTCATGCCATCTTGGTTCTTTTACTTTTAACGACTTCATGTTCCTAGAAAATGTAAAGTATGTTAAGCATATATTTTGAAGAATCAAATAAAGTGGTCTATAACATGAAGCTACAAATATATACATCCGGAAAAGCCTACAGCGGCCTTCTTCCCTTTCACCTTGGCAAGATATTCTGGGCAGTTTCGCCTCCAGTGCTCCATCTTGTTGCATTCGAAGCATTGGCGCTATTCTTGCGGCAGTGCCTTCGAAGCCCTTGACTTGCCCTTTCCGGTGCCACTAGAACCTCTAGCAGCAGCGCCCTTGCCTTTCTTCTTTTGCCCAGGTTTCCTCTTAGCCTCCGGTTTTTTGACACCTCCGGATCGGATGGCAAGCACATCATTCGACTTACCTTTGTTGTTGTTATTGCAGAGAAAAATAATCTCAGCATCTTTCAACATATCATGAAGCTCGGTCACTGTCTTAACCAGGATGTACATATTAAAATTGATCCAGAAGGGAGTGAAAGCGCTGCAAAAATAGTGGAAGATCAAGTCTGTCGCCATTTCCTGAGGAATGACGTAATTGAGCTTTGCAAGTCGGTCGATGTAGCTCTTCATCTTGAGGACATGGGTGCTAACAGGGCTACCTTCAGCCATTCGAAAGGTGATAAGCGTGGCAACGGTTTCGTAGTGTTCCTGTTGGGCCTGGGTTTCAAACATGCCCTTCAGTTCCCCGATCATCTGAAAAGTTATCCTATCAACCATGCTCTTCTGAATATCAGTAGACATGGTGGCCAACATGAGGCACATCACTGAATTAGCATCCTTTTTCAGTGCCTCGTGTGTAGCGCGAGCAGCGGTAGTGCCATTTTCGTGTGCCTCAGGCACTTCCTGTTCCAACATGTGGAGCTTGTTGGCCATTTGCAGGACAATTTTCAGATTACGATGCCAATCGAGGAAATTGGTGTCATCAAGTTTCTCTTTATCAAGGAGAGACTTGAGCTGGGAAAACCTCGTTATTTGCAAGAGGGTTAGCCATCTGAAACAACAGGCAATTAGCTTTAGTGTTTTGATATAATATTCGTATTCAAAGATGGCAAGCAAATCTTGAATAGGAAAGTGGGGACCCAATTAGTAATTGACTAACAAAGGCAACGTTAAGTGCAATCACCAGTCAATTAAGTAATCGGATGGACAAAGATTGTCTCTTGTGAAAACCGGTCACAACTATCCCATTTATGAGGCTTTCGAGAATTGATTCGCGAAATAAGATTAGCCTCATCCATTCCAATTTTGTCTACGAATAACCATGTACAGTGTTGAAATACTCCAATACACAAGGTACTCGTAAAGAAAATGATAGATGTCCTCAGTGGTCAGTGTACACGTACGGTGTTGAAATACTCCAATACGTGCACCTTAGAAGATACCTTGAACACCAAGTGCGGTGTTGAAATACTCCAACACTGATGCATCGGTAAATATGTTCCAAGTTAAACTTGACTAGGATGGCACAATCTATCAGTTTTACAGCTTACCAGATAGGATTATATTGTTAATATTTTAATTACTTTAAATGTTTGACTAAGTGAACTCAAGAACCCGATCTCACTCGGGACAACAAATTTAATAACCTCCTTATTAAAGACTACGCGTCGCGAGGTAATAACCCTAATCTATTAATCAAAACGAACCATATGTTTTTATGACCAATTAATAAAACAAGTTTATTAATATAAAAGTCGTAAAACCCGAGAACCGATGAACTCAAACAACAATTTAATTGATTCATTTTATTCACCGTCAACGTTTAATTAATAAATCAAAATGTCATACTCCGTATATTATCGCAAGGATAAATTTCCATAACTAAATACATGTTTATTAATCATTAATAAACATTAATTAATTACGTGTTTCTGTGATTTACCGGTTAACCAATTAAGCGGATTTATATCTTGTTGTCGAGTCTTGGTGTTGTCGAGTCTTGGTGTTGTCAAGTCTTGGTGTTGTAGAGTCTGGAAATCCATTATCCAACAGGGGTGGAGTTGTAACATCCTGAAAAGTTCGTTTCGTGTAATATTATTATTTTAAGGTGGGCCTTAGTTGGGTAAGTATGATAATTAAATAAACCGACTTAATTGTAGAAAATATTAGTTGGTAAGTTAAGTTTTGGTGGCTAATAGATTTGAATCAAAAGTTGAAGGATTATTAATGTAAATAGCTATTTTGGTCAAGTTTATAAAAAGGCCAATTGAGGGAGGGGCTGAATGTAACATTTTTATTAAAAGAAAAAACAGTCATCAGATCGCGAACCAGAGGGAGAAGGAAGGAGAAATAAAGGTTTTCGCTTAAATCTCTATATTAAGAGTATTGGAGGTAAAATTGAAGGTGGAAGGGTCAAAATTGGGGCTAGGAAGTCATCTGGATCTCTAAATTGACATCTCATCTTGGTCTTTTGTTCAAGTAAGTGGTATTCTTGATGTAGTGATTTTAAGATTCTTGATTAAAGGTTAAGGTGATGAAGGAAACTAGTTTAGATATGTTTATATGCTTAGATTATGCTTGTGTTTAGGTTGCATAATGTCATACTCCGTATATTATCGCAAGGATAAATTTCCATAACTAAATACATGTTTATTAATCATTAATAAACATTAATTAATTACGTGTTTCTGTGATTTACCGGTTAACCAATTAAGCGGATTTATATCTTGTTGTCGAGTCTTGGTGTTGTCGAGTCTTGGTGTTGTCAAGTCTTGGTGTTGTAGAGTCTGGAAATCCATTATCCAACAGGGGTGGAGTTGTAACATCCTGAAAAGTTCGTTTCGTGTAATATTATTATTTTAAGGTGGGCCTTAGTTGGGTAAGTATGATAATTAAATAAACCGACTTAATTGTAGAAAATATTAGTTGGTAAGTTAAGTTTTGGTGGCTAATAGATTTGAATCAAAAGTTGAAGGATTATTAATGTAAATAGCTATTTTGGTCAAGTTTATAAAAAGGCCAATTGAGGGAGGGGCTGAATGTAACATTTTTATTAAAAGAAAAAACAGTCATCAGATCGCGAACCAGAGGGAGAAGGAAGGAGAAATAAAGGTTTTCGCTTAAATCTCTATATTAAGAGTATTGGAGGTAAAATTGAAGGTGGAAGGGTCAAAATTGGGGCTAGGAAGTCATCTGGATCTCTAAATTGACATCTCATCTTGGTCTTTTGTTCAAGTAAGTGGTATTCTTGATGTAGTGATTTTAAGATTCTTGATTAAAGGTTAAGGTGATGAAGGAAACTAGTTTAGATATGTTTATATGCTTAGATTATGCTTGTGTTTAGGTTGCATAAGTGTAATTAGAGGTAATTGTTAGAGGTTGCAATAGGGGTGTAAACCCAACTCATGGAAATCGAATTCCATGGGGGTTGGGAGATTGGGTTGACTATTATGGCCATATGGAACCTTGTTTGTATGTTAAAACTAATTAAATTTGGTATAAGTTTTGAAATTGGAATGCTTGAAATAAAGGGTGGGTTGGAATGGTATTCTAGATATTGTCTATTAGCAAGAAAAATATGAATGCCCTCAAGGTGTTTGTGGAAATGCTTTAAAGAAATCGAATGATAGTTTAGGTTGATTGAATCAATTCATTTGGTGTGATTATGTGTATAATTTGATGTTTGATGGTTGAAAGAGTTAATCTAAGTAACCATGCTATATTAAGTGAAGCAGGAGGGAACTCAACGCATCATCGTGAAGGATCAGACAAAGCTTGATCTTTGAGGTAACATGGGATGTTAAATTGAATGTTAAAGGATTGTGAAAATGGTTACAAACCCTATTTAGAAGTAGTTGTGTGTGATGGATGAACTTTATGCAAATTATTTAGTTGTGATTATACTCATGGTTGAAAGTATGATGTGAATGAAGTAAATGACTTGATTGGGTTAGAAGAAAATGAACCCGTATGGGTTAAAGTGGTATTTGAGGTAATCCAAGCGATCTTGGATTGGAATGTGGTTAGAAATAACCAAACTTATGATTGAACCCTTAGGTGGGAGAGTTGTCTTAGCACAAGTCACTTGTGCCAAGAAAAGATTGTAATTCATAAATTAAAGTGAAACACGCTAGAGGTTGGAATGCGTATAGTGTGAATATGTGATGTCCTATAGTTGAATAACTCATGCTTTTGCATATGAACTACAGCTATTATGGATAATAGACTTGGTTGGACTGTTAGAAGTCGTAGAATTGGAACTTACATAAGAATGGGACTTAACGGGTCAACGAGTTAGAATGGGTTAAACCGAATGATTATTTTCTAAATATCGAAGATTGTGAATGTTTATTGTTATGTGTAAATGGTTTCCTTCAATCATGAAAATTGAAAGAGAATGGGGCTTGTTTGATTGTGGAATGCAAGATGGTCATGGCTGGGAAAATGAAAGTATGCAAAATTTGGCCAAGTATGAAACATGGAAAAATTTCAGCTGATCGCTGGAAATGTTGCTCCAAGCGTATCACTTGGAGCAACTTAAGCAACAAGCGATACACTTGATTTATCAAGCGTATC
This sequence comes from Deinandra increscens subsp. villosa, assembly GCA_039602395.1. Lineage (NCBI taxonomy): Eukaryota > Viridiplantae > Streptophyta > Magnoliopsida > Asterales > Asteraceae > Deinandra > Deinandra increscens. The sequence goes on from JBCNJP010000025.1 coordinate 31,559,187, forward strand.
GCCTAGTTTATCTATTGTTCCATGCGATACGCTTGGAACTCAAATTGAAGGTTTGATTGTTTTTATTTCATTTGAGGGTCTTGTAGTGGGTTGGTTTGTTATATGGCATTAATACTAACGTGTTACTAGTGTTGATGGCAGGGAATGAATAGGAGAAGCCGGGCTAAGATTGAGTATGAAGCTTTTGGGAACCGAACATCATCATAACTTTTTAATGTCGACATTTTAGTGGATTTCATAGTAACGCATTTCTAAGCTGACTCTGATTATGAAGTGGTTGCAATGTTAAGTCTATTTTTGAACAATGTCGTAAATTACCATGTTTAGTAAGTAATAGAAGCAAAATTTTCTAGCTTGTATTTTTAAGAAGTTAAACATGTCATATTAACGGGTGGGGTGTTACATATATATGATTAATATCCTCTAGGAACCACCAGATATTGTAGGAACCGCGAGAACCAATCTAGTCTGCACATCTTACATCATTTTTAAAATGAGTGGTTAAGATTGATTTGGATTAATATATATTAATCAAACATTTAAAGTTTCTAAAAAAAACCAACAAGGTCATTTATGTAAAATCACTCATCCAAACTATTTTTGACCTTTAGATCACATGTACCAAGTGATGTGTCATAAATATGTACTTTACCTTTCTATTTTAAATTTTTAATAACTTTTTCATACAATATTATTTTTTTCTTAAAATACACTGTTAAATAGTCACTTTTTATCTTTAATTTATTTATAGTCTCGTTAGAAAAGTTATAATTTTTTATATAACCTTTTTAATGTATGTTGTTACATATTGATAACGAACAGTTACTTATTCGTAAAATGAAGTTACACAGTCGTAACGAACAGTTACATATTCGTAAAGAGCAGTTACATATACGTAAAAAAATAAAAATATAGATATTTAAATTTTCCTCCAACAACCTTTTCCCCCTCCCATCGATCTGTAAACCATATTTTCTTCTTTTCTATTTTCTCCAAACACATTATCTATTAGTTTTTTGTATAATTTTTTAATGTATGTTGTTACGTATTGGTATGGAATAGTTACGCATTTGTAAAGAATAGTTACATAGTCATAAAGAACAGTTACATATCCGTAACGAACAATTATGTACATAAATCTATAAAAATATAGATATTCAAATTTTCTCCAACAATATTTGTTTTCCTTCCCATTGATCTTTAAACCACATTTTTGTAACATCCCAAAATTTCATAAAATGATAAATATGTGACTATATATAATTATATATATATATATATAGGGTTAGGTTAAAATGAGAACTTTTTATTTTGAGAACCAAATCTCAACCACTAATTTCAGATGGGGGCCACTATAATTCATGAGGGGTTTTCCATATATATAAACTAGTAGCTTATAATGGTTCTCAAAAGTTCTCAAAACCAATTAGTTTTCAAATGATCCTCTCCCTATATACATATTTGAAAGAATCCATCATCAAAACTCGCCAATTTTACTGCTTTCTTAACCCAAAAACCCAATTCTGAACTAGAACTACGTCGGCCTTATTCGAGCTACACCGGAGGAATTAAGAGCTGGAAACTCTGCAGTTCTTCATTATTAGGTATGATCTAAAATAACCTCTTCCAGTTTTGGCTAAATCGATTTCTAAGAACGATTTCTAAAAATGTGTTAAAATTAGGGTTCTTGAGCTTGCTTTGTAAAAGTTGGGTAATCAGGTTGGAATTAGGGTCTAAATTTTTGTAGGTAATCCTAAAATAATGTGTTTTAAGAATGCCCTAAGTTTATTTCAGATTTAGAAAAGGTTTGGTAATGATTTTGTAAACGGGTCAAAATTAGGGTTTTCGTAACGTTGTGTTGCCAAAATTAGATAAACGGGGTTGAATTAAGGTTTAGTATTTTAAATGATATTATAAAATGTTATAATAGATAATACCCTAAGTTGGTTTCAAATAAAAATGAGTTTTGATGATAAAACGAGAATACGTGAATTAGGGTTTGTAAAGATAGTTAATTAATATAAAATAATCCGGAGGGTATGAGGACTTGATTTTTGGTATGGTAACATGTTATATATATATATGAAGTATATATGAGTTTAAAATGGATAAATAATAAAGTATTGAATACCGACTTAATCGAATATTAGAAGTTTGTGCGGACCCGAAGGTTAGGCGCCTGTACACTAGGGTTTCTGGCAAAGCGGGGGTGTCACATAAATCCTAACTAGGACCTGGAATATCTCACTGGGTGATCCCGGTTTACTTATAGAAATGCGCGTCTTCATATTATCAATAAAAATGTTATTTTGCCTATAAGGGCATTTTGGTAATTTTGGCCTTAAAAAGATAAACCCTAATAAAATGTTATTAAGATAATAAGATATAAATAAACATAGGTATTATTAATAATAACCTTGCATTAATGAAATCCGATATGCGATTAGGTTAATTGTAGACCATAATGGAGATTTTGTCTGAATAACCAGTTTAAGATATAAGGTGTATTTCTACAAGCCCTATTTTATATAGTGAGTCCTATGAGGCCTCTATTAAATGTTTTAAATGATTTTAATGTTTTCGAGCTGGTATACATACAATATTTGTGAAAATATATTCAACTGATAATTGTGACTTGATATATATACGTGTTATATGATGAAGTTGTTGCTAAATTGCTTATACGTGTTATGCAATTATGTTGATTACAATGTGATGTGTATATACTTGCTTGAAATTAAGTGGCCAAGTGACAAGGGAGTTGTTAGTAAACATATAGTGAATATGTATGATTATATGAGAACAGGTGATACATTTGCTTATATTAATATGTGGTGGATACGCCGCTGGTACATCATATATACATACATAATAGTATAAGTTACCCGGTATATTGGAAGTATGGAGGGAGGATACGCCGCTGGTACATCTTGTATACATACACCTACGGTAAATTGGGGGATGTTCATTTGTTGTAGTATATGAATGCCTTATTACTGTTTAATAACAAACCTAAAGCATCTGGTTATTTGACTAGGGGTAGGTAGTATACATGATCGGAAATTAAGTCACTAAGACAAGAAAATGACCTAGTAGAGTGAAGTATAGAGTTGGTGGTTAGATTTGAGGAATCGCTACTTCTCCAATGGGGGTGCCCTAGAGTACCTTGTCGGACGGCGTTGCTTCTTTCATGGGGGTGCCCTAGAGAATGCAGTGGCAGGTTTTCTCATAGGAGGAGGTGATACATTTGCTTATATTAATATGTGGTGGATACGCCGCTGGTACATTCTATGTATATACATAATAGTATAAGTTACTCGGTATATTGGAAGGGTGGAGGATACGCCGCTGGTACATCCTGTATACATACACCAACGGTAAATTAGGGGATGTTCATTTGTTGCAGTATATGAATGCCTTATCACTATTTAATAACAAACCTAAAGCATTTGGTTATTTGACTAGGGGTAGGTAGTATACATGATCAGAAATTAAGTCATTAAGATGAGAAAATGATCTAATAGAGTTAAGTATAAAGTTGGTGGTTAGAGTTGAGGAACCGCTGCTTCTCCAATGGGGGTGCCCTAGAGAATGCAGTGGCAGGTTTTCTCATAAGAAGAGTCGGTGACCCAGAAGATAAGCCTAGGGTCATTGTTAAGAATCAGGAGTCGTTGCAGCTCCAATGGGGGTGTCCTAGAGTATTGTGTATGGACGACGCTGCTTCTCCAATGGGGGTGCCCTAGAGAATGCAGTGGCAAGGCTTCTCATAATAGAAGAGTCGGTTAAATATTATGACCTAGAAGTTAAGCCGAGGGTCACGGTTAAGGTCGTCGGATAAATATAGTGACCTAGAAGTTTAGCCTAGGGTCACGATTAAGATAGTGTAATATATTATCATAATGATTATGTGTTAGAATTTACATGTGATTTAAATGTGTTATGAAACCCAGGTAAACATTTAAAATGGTTTTAAACTAAACGGTAGAACTCACCGGCATAAGCTGACTTTTTAAAAGTATGTATGCTCGGTTCTGCAAAGACGTTTAGAAGTAAAGGCACGGATCTTGTGAGGATGTGATAATCGGGAAAGCTATCAAGGAAGAGTTTCTGGCAAGCTGGCTTAGTTATAGTTTTCGTTATTATAATTAGTTGTAGTTATGTACAATATCTCTCTTACTTTAGTACTTGACTTATATAAATGAAAAATTTAAATTTCCTTTGCTTAATATCTTTGTTGTGCCATGTGTTCATGAGTAAATCCGATGCGTGACCCCTCCTAGTGCCAAGTCAGGGAGTGGGCGTCACAATTTTCTTCTCTCATATTTTCTTCAAACACATTATCTATCAAAATCTCCAACTTCAGATTGTTGCGTCAAGGTAAGAGTAATCTACACGCAGGAGTCGATAAGAAAAATATGAAAAAATTGATCGGTAATGAGGAAATCAAAGAATACTGAATTAAAGGATGTGAAAAAAAGAAGCAAAAGAAAAGTTCAATCTGACCGAACAATCAGGTATGGTTAAAGTAGAAATGAATCTTGTTACATAGATGTCAAATACCGCTGCATTTTTGTAGGCATATGTTACTTGGTTTTTAATGTCTATATTGCATGCTCGTTGTCATCTGTGACATGGTTACATCTTGTTACATATATGTTACCTCTTCATAACAGAGTCCTACCAACTTGTAATAAAAGGCTAGCACCGTGATGGGTAGGTTTCATCAGTCAAAAATCATGGATGTGTTGTTAATGGTGTTCTTCGTGATTTCCAATTTTTTAACTTCCATATTTAGGTTGGCTGCTGCTTTTCGAATTTTTCTTGGACAAAACAAATTTAATTTACCAAGGGTTAAATCTACAACGTTAGTTTCAATGTTTCTATAGTAGTTTTAATGCTCAAGTGTTGATGGATGTTGTGACAACCCGTATATTCCAGGTTAACTTTAATATTATATTAACGTGTTAACGTGCAATTATCTGATTATCTATGTGCATTAGGCTTAATTTATTTAAATTAGGTGAACTTACGTGCGAACATAGACAATTAGGTCCGACAACATTTACCCGTAATGGAGATCGACTTAAAGTTCTGTGTTTATTCAAGCTAGAACTTCAATAATAAAAATATAAAATATTCATTTTATATTTACATAACATTACGTTACGTCGTAACGTGTTCACAACAAGTCATTTATTCAAATGACGAATTCATTCCGTTCCAAAACAAAAGTCTACATTCATTAAACTCATTAATTTTATTCAAAACATTATTTCACCTCGACAAAAATAATCTTAACATTCGTTTAGATTCAAACGTCAAATTCAAAACTATTACGTTGTGTCCGACGTAGTCCAAACATAACGTTCATTCGAACGACAATTCATTTCACACAATAGTTAGTTTTATTCCTAAAACTGTTTCAATCCAAACTATAGTATATTTTCACCAACACTTCAAACACCAAACGCTCATGTCGAGCGAATTTGTTATTTCTAAACGATAGTACATCGTCAGTGCATAATCAAACAACGAACAATCAAGACTGTGACATTCCAGTTCATTCAAAAATTAAACACGATGCTTATTCATTTTTTTATTGATTTATATATATAGATCATTCGTTCTCGAGCCAAAAACCGACTTTTTATCCGTTTGTCGTTTCGACTCAAACAAGGTGTCATTGGACTCGTTGGATCAACCCGGACTCAACCCGAGCCGACTCGAGACCCGATTCAGCCCATTGAGCCCAATGGCCTACCGAGCCCATTATTCCTTTTCTCTCTTTTCTTCCGGCCCGACCCGGCCCATTCTTTTCCTCTTTTTTTTTCTCTCGGTCACGAGTTCGACCCCGTCTCCCTCTCTTTTCTCCTTTTCTTTTCCCGGTTTCTCTTTCCCTTCTCCTCATTCGGTTCCAACCGAACTACCCAACTAAACCTCAACCTCCTCATTTGAGTTTGTTACCTATAAAACACATGTCCAATACATTTTTGTTCCTAGATTCCTACACATGTATGTAAGATATGGGACAAGTATGTAGGGGTTAGTACAATGCAAGAGATTAACCCAATGGATAATACCATTAACCACTTACACCCAAAACAACTTTGTCCCCCTAGCCACCTTGGTGTTTCCTTGTTCCCTCCTCCTTTCTTTTGCCGGTTCTAAACATCCCCAAACACACACCAAGTGGTTCGCATATCACCTAGAGATCAAGTGGGTCAAGCCATCTTCTCCTCTTCTCTTGTTCTCGGCTAGACCAACCCAACCGAACCCCCTCTTCGGTTCACTTAAAACCGAGACCAAACACCCCACTTAACCACCCTTATAACACTTAAACTTCCTCACAACTTAGCCATTCTCATTCAAGAACAAAACACACACTCTTTCTCACTTTCTCTTCTCCCTCTCCCGGCCACATTAAAACCGCCACCACCACCATAGATTTCTACCATTCCAACACTTAATATAAGCTTCTAAACACATCTCTAGTCAAGGTAATTCATCAAACATTCCTAGTTCATCATTCTTCTTTCATTCTTTCTTTCAAATCTTTCTAAACACATAATCTAATATCTTGTTTCTTGTCAAAATCCATGGTCTCTCTTTCATTCTTTCATCATCATCGTCCTAATCAAAGATCAAGGGTGGGTTAGGAGCTGAATTTGGAAGCAAAATCAACAACCCATCAAGTCCTTTACCGATCTGGCTTAAGTTTAAGTGAGGAACCCCTTTCTTTTCTTAACTTATTCCATGATTTATTCAAATAATGTCACAAATTCATGTCCATGATTAAGACTTGATTGTGTTGTTGGATGATTACTAGCAAACTTGCATGTTAGTCGCATTATGTTCTTTGATGGAAAAACTAGAATATTATTTGAAACAAGTTTCTTAGAAAATACTAACATAACATTTATATTTATGTTAAAAGTTTCATAAATGGTGACAAAGTTTATAAATCATGACATAACCTAAGTTTTAAATGAACTAGTGTGTTAAATTTGGTGGAAATAAATAAACAAAATGTTTGGAAATCGGATTTCATGGAAAATATATGTTTTGTAAAAACTGACCAGAGATAACTGTTGTCACTTTGGAAAAATATACATTTTTACAATCTTGAAAACACTTATAGTTTTGACTCCAAAACTGAAACCAAACTTATCTTAGGATAATTCTGAGTCCATAAAAGTGTTGATTAAAGATTTAACCATGAAACTTCAAAGAAATGTAAACTTGGGAGTTTTATGACAAAAATACCGTTTATTTTTTTTATGAAAAATTAAGTGTAAGACCTTGTGGCAAAAATATGACAACTTAGGACTTGTGATGTATGATTAGGGCTGCCAAAAGTGTTTTTCAAACATACCAAAATGACTTGAGAAGTTAAACACTTGAAAACGGAACGATTAAATACCGTAATCACGACTTTTCGGCGAAAAATACAACTTATTTTTTAACAAGATTTGGATCTGGTCCAGAAGATGAAACATGCTTATTTTGACATATAAAAATGTTTTATAAAGTTCAAAATTGGAAAAACATGTTTTATAAGCAAACCGGACAAAAACTGTAACTTTCGGTAACTCGAAAACGTCAAATTTTGCAAGTTAAACTTCCACTGATTCAATTGGCAACTTAGAACCCTAAAACACATTAAAACAAGTCTACTAATAAATCCTAAGTGTTAAGGAAACCTAAAACGTCATAAAACGAGTCATAACAGTCAAACCAGTGAAACCGGCTAACTACCGGACGAACCGAGAACTTAAATTTTACCAAAATATAATTTCGAAATATATTTGGAAACATTTCTTCGTACAACCCGACATATTTTCATACGTCAAAATTCATTTCGTAAAACGCAACGAATACCGTGTATTAACACGCGGTATGACACGCGCGTTCGAACCTTAATAAATGAAAGATTTTATTTATTAACTTAAAGGGGTTCAAAACCTTACAAATATTTAATAAATTAAATATTCGTGAAGATTTATGAAAAATTACGTATATTATTCAATATATATTTCAAACGCGAAAATTCAATTATTATTTATTTATTCAAATAAATAATAAATTCATCAACTTTAATATTATTTATTAGCCAATAAATAATATCCTAGGATTTCCATCTCTGCCATCGGGTAATAACAGTCGAGACTTAACCTTGAACATGGGGTGACGTATTCACTAACCCATATAGCCAGACCCCTAAGACGTCTTAATATTATATTGTAGATGCTTGCTAGGCTACTTCATTCAACTCATATCTGTCAGTCCATCTTTATATCAAGTGAGTTTCACGGACCCTTTTACTTTTCGGTTTTCAAATTATGGGAGAGAATTCAATGAATGCCTTTCAAATTTCATTTTGTCTTATATTATGATTACTGTAAGACATACTGATTGCATGTTCTTTTCATAAACCCCAATCTGTGTATTCATGTTGATTCATGTTATATGCCTAAATTCCCACTATTAATTGAATTCAATTAGTTCATTCAAAACGATAGTTTGTGAATAGATCTATTTGGGTTGACGACCCTGCCCCGACTTGGTCGCTCCAGTCCTGACTCCACGGAAATAGTCAAGGGGTACATTAGTTATTCTAGTCATTCGGTGTACATGGGGTTGGACACCAGGAGTGGGTAAACAGTTAGTTTTGAATTCAAGGTTAATGCTTGATCTTTACAACATCAGAGTCAACAAAAATAATATCATGACGGCCACACATTTCAAACATTGTTTCAAACATTGATTCAAACACTGTTTGTGACAACCCGTAAGTTTCCGATGACTTAAAACGATAATATATACTTATGTGTTAACTGTGTTACGTAACTGATTACTTGCAACGTGCCAATCTTATCATAATTACTTTCATTTACAATAGGAATATAGCCTTGACGTAGCCTTAGCTCATGTTGTAAACAATAATTGAACATGAAGACTTCTTTGCACGGAATGGTCGCTGGAATTTCAATAATAATAAAGCGACTAACCGAACCCATTTATCAAAATTACCAAACTATGTGGTAAACGTTAAACATGATCCCATCATCTTGTGGATTTATCATTATTTTCATTATCATTTTACGTTCATCAAACTTTAATTCACTTTTATCAACCCTCATCATTTTATGACACACATTTTATATACGTAACCTATGTAAACAATTTCATAACCCAGTAACAATGTGTTTAGACGACGACAACGAAACGAGACTTGTGATCCATTCCTTACGTAAACTTTAATATATTTTACGTCCAAAACATTTTATTAAACCTTATTAACATTCACGACACTTGTATTTTCACATGCATGTAATATATATATACATGCAACATAATAATTCCATGTTATTAACCTTTGAGTATTTTCAATTCGATCCAAGTTATTTTTATTTATTTTGAAACGTCGTGAATAAATATTTTTATAAATGTTTCGTTACACTTGATTCGTTATTGATTTTCTCTAGTTCCTTCACGATTAAACCGACCCGTCACCTTACCTTTTCTCTCCTCCCTTCCCTCCTCGCGACCGACCACCTCATGGGATCGAACCCGCGATCCCTTGCCCCCTTTCTCGACCGGTTCAAGTAACCAAACCACCACCAATTTCCTTAGTTGGTTAGTTACTTGAATGTACTATAGAGGTGACCTCCTTTTGCTTTGTTCCATCACTCCCAACATCATGTGCACCCTATGAAAGTGTACGTTGATCTTGTCTCCACAAAGACCAAATCTATTACCCAATGTATAATGTTTTCCCACCCATTTGATCATCCATTTCCCTCTATTAGTTGCAGCCATGTTCCACCTAATTGACACCCACAAACACTTGAGCCCCCCTTGTGTAGAGGATTCGGCCGGCCACCAAAGGGCTCGAACCCGAGTCCATTTTCTTCTCCTTTCGGACCGAACCCAAGCACACACACACTAACACTTAGACTTTTATTTATCTTCTCACTTCACTAGATATTTATCTAACAAACAAGACCCTAACTCTCTCATTTCTTTCCCTCTCTCACTCTAACCGATTCTCTCTCTCTCTCGGTTATATTGGAACCGAAACCACACCACCACCTAACCAAACATCCTCCTTTTCTTAGTTACTCCCATACTTAATCACTTTTGGAGAACCTAGCTTCATTTAACACATTCATCTTTCAAGAACACTTCTCTCATCTCTCTCTCCTCTCCCAAACCGTAAGCTCTCTCTCTCTCTACTCTCTCTCTAGATTTCTTGCTCAATCACTCATTCTCTTGATGATTCATGGCATTAGGAAGCAAGAACACTCAAGACTCTCCACCATCATCATCATTTTCGGCCATCATCAACCTCCAACAAGGTTCCACCTTCATTTCTTCTAGTTAAATCTTGTCTTAACAAGTATTCATAGTTCGTATGTTTAACTAGAACACTCCATTAACAAGTCTTGACTCACATTGTTGTCTAAACACCATTTTGAACTATAAAAGCTTACTTACTTGTATTTAACTTCATGTTTCACCATGTATCTTGCTACTAGAAACTCATGTTAGTATTTACTTACATTATTATGTGCAAGACTTAGGTTGGTTAGACTTTTACACAAGTATTTGCCTAGGTTGCATTTTAGTCATTAAACTTGTATTTATCATGTAATATGTGTAGATCTTGCAACTTTGGACCCCTTAATGCCTATGACACGTTTTTAAACTGAAAATATGGCCAAGACATGATATCTTAGACTTTAGAAAGATTCTAGTGCTTAAACTCACCATAGGAACCTTTTTACATACAAAAGTACACTTTAAAAACCCTAGAAAGTGCCTTTTACCAAAGATCCGTTTTGACCAGAAAGTTTGGACTTTTAAACAGTAGGTTATGATGGTTAAAGTGAACCTAGGACATGGCCAAAATATCCCTTTATAAATCACTTGAATTTGGGCACAAACCGGGACTAAAACCGACACCCGACGAACCCGGAAACTCCATTTTCATAACGAAACCCAAATCTGGTCCAAATAAATTCTTAGGGTCATTTTAATGATGAAAACATATTTACAAATGCTTATGGTGAATTTAGGAACCTAACGGTGTCATTTAACGGGCAAACGGGACCAAAACGGCAAAACCGACACTAGTTACATCAAACCGGCAAACTAATGCAAACCGACACTTGAAATATTTAGTTACCCATTTTGGACAGAAACTAACCATATTTTATCATGTTTGGTTGATTTCTAACTTAAACGGATAAATATCGTATAATCGGCGGTTACTATAAAATCGCCCGGTTTTCAACTACATAGTCAAAATAACCAATTTCTCATATGAAAACCCTCATTTTGACTTAATATTTATTTACATAAATATTTACCATCTTTAAATATTATTTGGGAATTCTTATATATTTTATTTAATTAAAAATATATACTTTACATTATTTCCAAATAAATACTTAACCGGACACACTTACTTTGATTTTCAAATCACTTAACCTTAAGGCTACCATGACGTCAAGACTTGACCTACCTAATTGGAGTGACATTAATGTCAACCCAATTACTTATTATATTGCATGTCTTATAATTATCTAGGCTTGCATTTTCATTGACCGTGCTACCGAATTCCATCGCTGAATCATGTGAGTTTTCACGGCCCCTTTTTTCTTTAACTGTTTTCAATTACTTGGGGGAGAATTCATATTACTTTTACTATGCTAGACAATTAGACTTTGTTAACCTATCTGTTACATGTGCCTTTCGGCCGTCCACACCTTTTATTTCATGTTTATTCATGTTATAACCAAACCCCACTATTAACTGAATCCGATTAATTATCATATGAAACGGTAACGTTTGAATAGATCTATTGGGTTAACGCCCCTGCTCTGATTCGGTCGCTCCAATCATGACTCCGTTTTATTAGTCAAAGAGTACAAATTGTTATATCTTACTTTTGCGGTATCCGCTGGACAAAGATGCCAAGAGTGGGTAATCAGTCAGTTTCGGAATTCAGGGTATATGGTAACATTTCAACAAGTCTTATCTGATTTTGTCAAAGAATAGCATAAACAACCTTTCATAACAACTTTTGTATACTTTTCAAAGCTAGCTACTTTAAACCTGTGTGACTCACCAACAAAATTATTTGTTGACCGTTTTCTTATGTGAATTCTCAGGTGCTTAACATTTCTGCTGTTACCTATCTGGACCTGCTTTGATGACTGTTGCATTTAGAATCTTTCAATAAATTCTGGAGTAGGATTGTAGCCGTTGGAGATTTTCTTGGCATAACATCTGACGATGTCATGTCTCAAAAATCTTTTGAAAACTATTGTTTTGTGAAACTTAAAACAATTTGTGTAACTCATTACTTAAATTCCGCTGCGTAATGATTTGAAAACTCCAAAATTTACTCCAAACAATTACCAACTTCCAAACGGCTCTAGTTGTTGAATCATCCAGAGTACGTTCTTGACCTTGACTGTGATAACGCTGGTTCACATCCCGACACAAAATTTTACAGGGTGTGACAGAGTGGTATCAGAGCCAAGGTTATAGAACTAGATTGCATGTTTAGAGTCTAGACTATGACCTAAGCTCTGTCAAACTTACTTGCATACATTACAACTTGCATTCCCCCAACCATTAGAGTATTATCCATAGCACATTATATATATATATATTATCACCATGACTTGGAAACTTTGTCGCAGCATGGCAACCAACGGACCCATCGATTTATCGTCTGACTCGGAGATGGAGTTCAGCATCGATCTCGAAACGCTTGCCTCACCTGGTACCACTGAAGCCCCGGCTTCCCCGCGATCACCCACCAGTGTACTCGAAGGCCCCGATGAGGAGGACACAGAGCCAGAGGAGGACCCCGAGGAAGAAGATGCGCCCTACGCAGTCGATATCGCTGAGACAGGCCCCGACGGGAACGGAGATTCGTTAGTCGTGACGCTTGCTGCATCTGACCTTCCCTCGCCTGAACGCGTACCATCCTTTCGTCCCTATCGTTCCACCCCGACCGGCCCTCTTCGTATGCTCACTCCGCGTAAGTCGATCCTCCGCAGCCGCCAGCGTACCGTAGACCCTGTATGTGACTCGGAACCGTCCCACAAACGGTCCCGATCGCCCGAGCCTTGTGACACACCAGTTGAGTCTGAGCCTCTTCCACCCAAGAAACGGGTGAAGTTTTCTGATAGCACCTTCGAGATCGGTGAGTCGTCCACCATTACTGACACCTTTGAGATACCGGTTACCCCTCGCACCCCTGCTAGTTCAGTCGCGTCTGACACACCGCCGCTTTCACCCCCGCCTGTTCGAGTCAGTACACCATCACCTATCTTCGCTGGTGTCCCTGTTGAGTCCCTGGTCTTATCGCTGTTTGCCTGTATTGCACGTCGTGACGAGGAGATTCGTCGCCTCCACGACACTGTTCACCGTCTTGCACCACCTGCTGCCATCACTGCCTTGGAGACTCACCTGACCATTCTTGAGAGTCGTGTCATGTCCCAGGACCATGCCCTTGATACCCTTCACGCACAGTTGTCAGATGCAGTTGGCATTGCGACTGCGGCACGCCAGGCCGTCCAGACTCTTGCTGCTGGTGCCCCTACTGCAGAGGATTTCGCACAGATCATCCGGTTGCTGCTCGACACCATCATCCAGATTCGTGACATCCTTGACCTGATCGAGCGAGGACCATTCTAGTGGAGTTGTAGTAGTTGGGGAACTATAGCCCTATTTATATGTTTATGATGTATTGTAACTTGTAATTGGTGAAAACTGTAATATCACCCCGACAATGTTTGTAATCGTGTATGAACTATTGTAGGACAAGTATCGTATGTTGTAGGTGTGTATGCTACTTATGACTCTACTGTTAGACGTGATGTAATGTTATGTTATGTTATGTTAGAATGTGTTATGCTATGATGTGGTTACATATATATATGTCGTCTGTGTTGACTTATATTCGTTATGCGTATTGTCTTACTTTTATTTTACCTTGTAAATGTAAGTAGTATGCCGAGACGTGCGCCACGAGTTAGGACCAACCGCGACACTTCCGACCCTCCGACCATGGATGCTGCCGCGATCGAAGCACTAGTCAATCAACGCGTAGCTGACGCTCTTGCAGCCGCTGAAGCTGACCGTGCATCCGCCTCCAATGGAAGACGAGCTGGATCCCCTAGTGGTAAGACTAAGACTTTCCTCATCTAACGAATGAGTATGATGGCAGTTACGAAGAATTGCTTTCAAGGATTTGGCATGATTTTCAGGTATTCGAGAGTGCTCGTACAAAGACTTCATGAACTGCAAGCCACTGCACTTCAAGGGCACTGAAGGGGCAGTTGGTTTGATCCGCTGGTTCGAGAAAACGGAATCTGTGTTCCGCATGTGCAACTGTCCGGAGTACTACAAAGTCAAGTACGCTACCAGCGTCTTCGGAGAAGGCGTCCTCACTTGGTGGAATTCCCACGCCGAATCTCTTGGACAAGAACTGGCTTATGGAATGTCATGGGATGAACTGAAAGTGCTCATGCGAGATGAGTACTGCCCACGTGAAGAACTGCAAAGACTAGAAGTTGAGTTCTGGAATTTAGTTATGACTGGTTCTGACATCGCCGCCTATACACGACGATTCCATGAGTTGGCCCATCTATGTCCCTCCATGGTGACCCCGCTTCACAAGAAAATCGAAAGATACATTTGGGGTCTTTCACCCGCCATCCAAGGAAGCGTCATGGCATCCAACCCCGTGACACTTCAAGATGCTGTCCGCTTGGCTCACAATCTGACGTACCAAGCAAATCGTCAGGGTTTGTCTTTTGCTCGAAAGGCCGCTGAACCCAAAGCTGTACCCTCATCCCCTGTTCCCACTGGTCATCAGAGATCCGACCGCAAACGCCGACGCGGTCATGATGGAAAGGGGAGGAAACCATCTGATTCTGCTGGAAAATCATCTGAAGTTGCGAAGGTTTATGCTGCAACCGCACAGGCCCCTGATGCGAAGAAGTCCGGTTACACAGGGAGTCTACCCCTGTGTGGAAAATGTAATTTGCACCACACGTTGGACTGTAGCAACATTTACTGCAGAAACTGCAAGGCGAAAGGCCATATCTACCGTGACTGTCCCAATCGTTCGAACAAAACGCACCCCGTGGGCACCTGTTTCGAATGTGGTAGCACTGGTCATTTCAGGAATGAATGCCCAAAACTCAAGAAACCTGGAGGTGAACCTGCTCGAGGACGAGCCTTCGTCCTCAATGCTGCTGAAGCTCGTCAGGACCCACACACGGTAACGGGTACGTTTTTACTCAATGATCATTATGCTTCTGTATTATTTGATACCGGTGCCGACAAAAGCTTTGTGGCTAGTGAATTTAGAGACTTTCTTAATGTCACCCCGACTAAATTGGACACTAAGTATATAGTTGAGTTAGCCAACGGTAAGCAAATTGGAACCGATGAACTCTTCCCAAATTGTTCGTTGGACCTATCCGGTCATCACTTCCCTATCGACCTATTGCCTGTTCAATTAGGAAGTTTCGACGTAGTTATTGGAATGGACTGGTTAACTAAAAACCGTGCGGAAATCATTTGCCACGAGAAAGAGGTCAAAATACCCCTTCCAAACGGTGAGATTTTGACAATTCAAGGAGACCGTAGTGGAACTAAGTTGAACATCATTTCCTGCATGAAAGCCCAGAAGTTTATGCGCAAGGGATATCCTGCCCTCTTAGCTCACATTACCGCTAGCCAATCCGAGGAGAAGAAACTTAAGGACGTTCCCATCGTACGAGACTACCCTGAAGTCTTTCCCAATGATCTTCCAGGCTTGCCACCCACTAGGCAAGTAGAATTCCACATTGATCTGGTACCCGGAGCTGCACCCGTTGCAAAAGCCCCTTATCGTCTAGCCCCGTCTGAAATGAAAGAGTTGTCGAATCAGTTGCAAGAACTCCTTGACAAAGGTTTTATCAGACCCAGTTTCTCTCCCTGGGGCGCTCCCGTTCTATTCGTCAAAAAGAAGGATGGATCTTTCCGGATGTGTATCGATTACCGCGAGCTGAATAAGCTTACCGTAAAGAACCGATATCCACTCCCTCGAATCGACGACCTGTTCGACCAGTTACAAGGTTCCAGTTACTATTCGAAAATCGATCTTCGTTCTGGATATCATCAACTAAGAGTTCGTGAAGAAGACATTGCGAAAACTGCGTTTCGTACGCGCTATGGACACTACGAATTTCTCGTTATGCCCTTTGGACTAACCAACGCGCCCGCCGTCTTCATGGATTTGATGAATCGTGTCTGCAAACCATACCTCGACAAATGCGTTATCGTTTTCATTGACGACATCTTGATCTATTCGCGTAGCAAGGACGAACATGAGAAGCACCTGAAGCTTATTCTGGAGTTGTTGAAAAACGAGAAGTTGTACGCCAAGTTTTCAAAGTGCGAATTCTGGTTACGAGAAGTGCATTTCCTAGGCCACGTAATCAACGCAGCTGGAATCCACGTGGATCCTACAAAAATTGAAGCTATCAAGAGTTGGAGTCCGCTTACCAACCCTTCCGAGATACGACAATTTCTTGGACTCGCCGGTTATTACCGAAGATTTATCGAAAACTTCTCCAGAATAGCCCAACCATTGACCGCCTTAACGCAAAAGGACAAGAAATTCGTGTGGGACCACAAAGCCGAACAAGCTTTCCAGACACTGAAGCAAAAGCTGTGTGACGCGCCCATACTGTCCTTACCAGAAGGATGTGAAGATTTCTGTGTTTACTGCGATGCCTCACATCAAGGTTTAGGCTGTGTCTTAATACAACGAGACAAGGTCATTGCTTACGCTTCGCGACAGCTAAAAGTTCACGAGAAGAATTACACTACTCACGATTTGGAACTCGGAGCCGTCGTCTTCGCCCTTAAGATTTGGAGACACTATCTCTACGGTACTGAATGTAAGGTTTATACCGACCACAAGAGTCTTCAACACATCTTAGATCAGAAGGAGTTGAACATGAGACAACGGCGATGGATTGAACTGCTCAGCGACTATGACTGTAAAATCCTGTACCACCCTGGAAAGGCTAACGTCGTTGCCGATGCCTTGAGCAGGAAGGAACGTGTCAAACCCCTTCGTGTCAAATCTCTTGCCATGACCCTTCATACCGGACTCGCCACTCAGGTTTTGGCAGCCCAAACTGAAGCTTTGAAAGACGAAAACATCCGAGACGAAAGTCTCCGTGGCATGGAGCAACACCTTGAAACCAAGCCTGATGGATTGCGATATTTCGTTAATCGCCTGTGGATACCCGTCTATGGAGATCTCAAGAGCCTAGTTCTTGACGAGGCCCATAAAACCCGATATTCCATTCATCCCGGAGCCGATAAGATGTACCACGACCTGCGTATGCTATATTGGTGGCCGAACATGAAAGCGGAAATCGCTAAGTACGTTGGTAAATGCTTAACTTGCGCCAAAGTTAAGGCCGAGCATCAGAAGCCTTCCGGATTACTCGTCCAACCCATCATCCCCGAGTGGAAATGGGAATGCATTGCCATGGACTTTATCACCAAGTTACCCAAGAGCCGCAAGGGTAACGATTCCATTTGGGTAATTGTCGACCGTTTGACAAAATCTGCTCATTTCCTCACCATGAAGGAGAAAGATTCTGTAGAGCATCTAACGAAGATGTACATGAAGGAAATATTCTCTCGACATGGAGCCCCGATTTCTATCATATCCGACAGAGATGGTCGTTTTACCTCTCATTTCTGGAGATCTTTGAACAAAGCCATTGGTACTCGCCTCGATATGAGTACGGCTTACCATCCGCAAACTGACGGTCAAAGCGAGCGAACGATTCAAACTCTCGAAGATATGTTGCGTGCATGTGTCATTGATTTTGGTAACAACTGGGATGAACATCTGCCACTGTGCGAATTCTCGTACAACAACAGTTACCACACTAGCATCCAGTGTGCACCTTTTGAGGCATTGTACGGAAGAAAGTGCCGATCACCTATCTGTTGGTTCGAAGTTGGTGACAGCCAACTGACAGGCCCAGAAGTCGTGATTGAAACCACCGAAAGAATCACTCAAATTCGTGACCGCTTGAAAGCCGCCCGTGATCGCCAGAAGTCATATGCTGATAACCGTCGTAAACCCTTATCCTTCGCGAAAGGCGATAAAGTGTTACTGAAAGTATCCCCGTGGAAAGGTGTCATA
The DNA here is from genome assembly GCA_039602395.1 of Deinandra increscens subsp. villosa. Classification (NCBI taxonomy): domain Eukaryota; kingdom Viridiplantae; phylum Streptophyta; class Magnoliopsida; order Asterales; family Asteraceae; genus Deinandra; species Deinandra increscens. The sequence continues at coordinate 31,577,434 of JBCNJP010000025.1, forward strand.
CGTTTTGGCAAACGTGGCAAGTTAAATCCTCGCTACATTGGTCCATTCGAAATCATTGAAACAGTAGGACCTGTCGCGTACCGATTACTTCTGCCGCCCGAGCTTAATAACGTTCACAACGTATTTCACGTCAGTAATCTGAAGAAGTGCCTTGCCGAAGAAGACCTTACCGCTCCCCTCGATGAGATACACTTGGATGAATCCCTACAATTCGTTGAAGAACCAGCCGAGATCGTCGACCGCGCAGTCAAGAAATTGAAGCATAGACGCATACCTCTCGTTAAAGTTCATTGGAACTCCCGCCGTGGTTCTGAATTCACATGGGAACGCGAAGACCAGTTTCGCGCCAAGTATCCCCACCTCTTTCCTGTAGCAGCCGCTTAGCCATGATGACAAGCTGAATTTCGGGACGAAATTCTCCCAACTAGGGGAGGATGTGACAACCCGTAAGTTTCCGATGACTTAAAACGATAATATATACTTATGTGTTAACTGTGTTACGTAACTGATTACTTGCAACGTGCCAATCTTATCATAATTACTTTCATTTACAATAGGAATATAGCCTTGACGTAGCCTTAGCTCATGTTGTAAACAATAATTGAACATGAAGACTTCTTTGCACGGAATGGTCGCTGGAATTTCAATAATAATAAAGCGACTAACCGAACCCATTTATCAAAATTACCAAACTATGTGGTAAACGTTAAACATGATCCCATCATCTTGTGGATTTATCATTATTTTCATTATCATTTTACGTTCATCAAACTTTAATTCACTTTTATCAACCCTCATCATTTTATGACACACATTTTATATACGTAACCTATGTAAACAATTTCATAACCCAGTAACAATGTGTTTAGACGACGACAACGAAACGAGACTTGTGATCCATTCCTTACGTAAACTTTAATATATTTTACGTCCAAAACATTTTATTAAACCTTATTAACATTCACGACACTTGTATTTTCACATGCATGTAATATATATATACATGCAACATAATAATTCCATGTTATTAACCTTTGAGTATTTTCAATTCGATCCAAGTTATTTTTATTTATTTTGAAACGTCGTGAATAAATATTTTTATAAATGTTTCGTTACACTTGATTCGTTATTGATTTTCTCTAGTTCCTTCACGATTAAACCGACCCGTCACCTTACCTTTTCTCTCTTCCCTTCCCTCCTCGCGACCGACCACCTCACGGGATCGAACCCGCGATCCCTTGCCCCCTTTCTCGACCGGTTCAAGTAACCAAACCACCACCAATTTCCTTAGTTGGTTAGTTACTTGAATGTACTATAAAGTTGACCTCCTTTTGCTTTGTTCCATCACTCCCAACATCATGTGCACCCTATGAAAGTGTAGGTTGATCTTGTCTCCACAAAGACCAAATCTATTACCCAATGTATAATGTTTTCCCCCCCATTTGATCATCCATTTCCCTCTATTAGTTGCAGCAATGTTCCACCTAATTGACACCCACAAACACACAAATCTATCACAAGTTTAAACTCTCTTGAGCCCCCCTTGTGTAGAGGATTCGGCCGGCCACCAAAGGGCTCGAACCCGAGTCCATTTTCTTCTCCTTTCGGACCGAACCCAAGCACACACACACTAACACTTAGACTTTTATTTATCTTCTCACTTCACTAGATATTTATCTAACAAACAAGACCCTAACTCTCTCATTTCTTTCCCTCTCTCACTCTAACCGATTCTCTCTCTCTCTCTCGGTTATATTGGAACCGAAACCACACCACCACCTAACCAAACATCCTCCTTTTCTTAGTTACTCCCATACTTAATCACTTTTAGAGAACCTAGCTTCATTTAACACATTCATCTTTCAAGAACACTTCTCTCATCTCTCTCTCCTCTCCCAAACCGTAAGCTCTCTCTCTCTCTACTCTCTCTCTAGATTTCTTGCTCAATCACTCATTCTCTTGATGATTCATGGCATTAGGAAGCAAGAACACTCAAGACTCTCCACCATCATCATCATTTTCGGCCATCATCAAACTCCAACAAGGTTCCACCTTCATTTCTTCTAGTTAAATCTTGTCTTAACAAGTATTCATAGTTCCTATGTCTAACTAGAACACTCCATTAACAAGTCTTGACTCACATTGTTGTCTAAACACCATTTTGAACTATAAAAGCTTACTTACTTGTATTTAACTTCATGTTCTACCATGTATCTTGCTACTAGAAACTCATGTTAGTATTTACTTACATTATTATGTGCAAGACTTAGGTTGGTTAGACTTTTACACAAGTATTTGCCTAGGTTGCATTTTAGTCATTAAACTTGTATTTATCATGTAATATGTGTAGATCTTGCAACTTTGGACCCCTTAATGCCTATGACACGTTTTTAAAACTGAAAATATGGCCAAGACATGATATCTTAGACTTTAGAAAGATTCTAGTGCTTAAACTCACCATAGGAACCTTTTTACATACAAAAGTACACTTTAAAAACCCTAGAAAGTGCCTTTTACCAAAGATCCGTTTTGACCAGAAAGTTTGGACTTTTAAACAGTAGGTTATGATGGTTAAAGTGAACCTAGGACATGGCCAAAATATCCCTTTATAAATCACTTGAATTTGGGCACAAACCGGGACTAAAACCGACACCCGACGAACCCGGAAACTCCATTTTCATAACGAAACCCAAATCTGGTCCAAATAAATTCTTAGGGTCATTTTAATGATGAAAACATATTTACAAATGCTTATGGTGTATTTAGGAACCTAACGGTGTCATTTAACGGGCAAACGGGACCAAAACGGCAAAACCGACACTAGTTACATCAAACCGGCAAACTAATGCAAACCGACACTTGAAATATTTAGTTACCCATTTTGGACAGAAACTAACCATATTTTATCATGTTTGGTTGATTTCTAACTTAAACGGATAAATATCGTATAATCGGCGGTTACTATAAAATCGCCCGGTTTTCAACTACATAGTCAAAATAACCAATTTCTCATATGAAAACCCTCATTTTGACTTAATATTTATTTACATAAATATTTACCATCTTTAAATATTATTTGGGAATTCTTATATATTTTATTTAATTAAAAATATATACTTTACATTATTTCCAAATAAATACTTAACCGGACACACTTACTTTGATTTTCAAATCACTTAACCTTAAGGCTACCATGACGTCAAGACTTGACCTACCTAATTGGAGTGAAATTAATGTCAACCCAATTACTTATTATATTGCATGTCTTATAATTATCTAGGCTTGCATTTTCATTGACCGTGCTACCGAATTCCATCGCTGAATCATGTGAGTTTTCACGGCCCCTTTTTTCTTTAACTGTTTTCAATTACTTGGGGGAGAATTCATATTACTTTTACTATGCTAGACAATTAGACTTTGTTAACCTATCTGTTACATGTGCCTTTCGGCCGTCCACACCTTTTATTTCATGTTTATTCATGTTATAACCAAACCCCACTATTAACTGAATCCGATTAATTATCATATGAAACGGTAACGTTTGAATAGATCTATTGGGTTAACGCCCCTGCTCTGATTCGGTCGCTCCAATCATGACTCCGTTTTATTAGTCAAAGAGTACAAATTGTTATATCTTACTTTTGCGGTATCCGCTGGACAAAGATGCCAAGAGTGGGTAATCAGTCAGTTTCGGAATTCAGGGTATATGGTAACATTTCAACAAGTCTTATCTGATTTTGTCAAAGAATAGCATAAACAACCTTTCATAACAACTTTTGTATACTTTTCAAAGCTAGCTACTTTAAACCTGTGTGACTCACCAACAAAATTATTTGTTGACCGTTTTCTTATGTGAATTCTCAGGTGCTTAACATTTCTGCTGTTACCTATCTGGACCTGCTTTGATGACTGTTGCATTTAGAATCTTTCAATAAATTCTGGAGTAGGATTGTAGCCGTTGGAGATTTTCTTGGCATAACATCTGACGATGTCATGTCTCAAAAATCTTTTGAAAACTATTGTTTTGTGAAACTTAAAACAATTTGTGTAACTCATTACTTAAATTCCGTTGCGTAATGATTTGAAAACTCCAAAATTTACTCCAAACAATTACCAACTTCCAAACGGCTCTAGTTGTTGAATCATCCAGAGTACGTTCTTGACCTTGACTGTGATAACGCTGGTTCACATCCCGACACAAAATTTTACAGGGTGTGACACTGTTCAAACATTTTCATGTGTCATCAAACCTGTGAACTCACCAACAATTCTGTTGACCTTTTTAAATTTCTTGAATTCTCAGGTGATTAAGGATGTAATTCAATGTCTTTCTGCATAGATCCTGCTTGTCTCATATCATGGTCTGCTTGCCGCATGTTCATGCATTTCACTTGGGAGATTTAGTCACATTACACCTTAGGGTTGTCATGATTTAAAAAATCATAAAGTTGTCTTTTGAAACTTAACATGTACTTCAACTACTATTTTCCGCTGCCACTATTTTAAATATTTAAATAAATGTTTAAGACTTATGTTTTCGAAAGACAAATGACTTTTCTAAACTTTCACTTAGATGTCAATCATTCATAACCATGACCATGATGCCAAATCAGTCACATGCCCACATTTAGCCATTCTCGGGGTGTGACAGATGTAGAAAAGCATGATCAAGCTCATAAGACCCTTTAGGAAATCTTCTCTTTCTTCTCCACTCATTCTGCAAGAAGGAACCATATGGGCAAATCTGTATTTCTCACTCCGTGAAATTACCATATCTCCACCCTCTTTTCACCCAAGAACACATACAAACCCTTTCACTTTCTCCAAATATGAAACTTGGGCACCTGAATCTTCATCAAAATCTGAAAGAATTTTCACAAATTCATATTCATACTTTCTTTCCTCAACGTGTTCAGGAGAGTGCCAGTTTATAGACCAGTTCTTGAAAAGGGCCCACGTCTCACATTTTCTTGGAATTATATTAAATGTTTTGGCTCATGAGACCAAGTGATAAAATGATAACAAATCTTCAGATTTATCTATTTTTCCATTTTTAAGTTGTCGCAAGAAACCGGTAAATCTGCCTCCACCTAATTTTTTCATCCATGGTAACTGGGTCAGGTTTTAAATCGGTAAATCCACCTCCACCCATTTTTTTCATCCATCGCTACGAAACGTCAGATCCTTGTGGGTGTATATCACACATCTACATCCGCGAATGTGCAACACAAGTATCACTCGTGAGACCACGCCTTGGTATCCACGAGCCACGAGACATGAATTCCACCATGATGAGACAAAGAAATGCCACGACTAGTCGTCGATGTACGATCAAATTCTGTGTGTCTCTTAGCACTACACACAAGTGATTCAAGTGGGATAACGGCTATGGGTCAACTGTAAGTTAGATCATGATTCCAGAACCTTCCAGGCCTAATATGTGTAAGTGGATTTCCTTTAACTTAGTACGAGTTCATCTACATCGGCACAAGTTTCACGTATTAAAGTTCCTAAGACCACTACTTAATGGATGCGACAAAGAAACCGTGTTAGACCCGCGTATACTAAGTCACAAACACTTTCTATCACACCATTACATTGGATTCATAAGAATGGTATATAACACGTATACCTTTTTATACGAGTCATATTAATAGACGTCAATTGATAGAAATATCTCTCTAAAGATACAAATAGTGTTTATTTAAGATTATATCTGTTGCGAATAGTATGGCCTTTGTTGGTAATCGTTGGATCATGGCTAGGAATTGGATCCGTGAGCCTGAAGCTGCTGATGAACTTTTGGAATTGCTCGGTTTAAGCTTTGTGCTGGAGGGCTGCTTTCTGCAAGCCTCCTCGGACCAGTGGAGGTGGGATTTGGATCCCGCTTGCACTTTCTCGGTGAAAGGTATTAAAATGGAGATAGGTATGGTGTCTAGGTCTGTGCCTACTTTCCGGTTCACCTGGAACAGCTGGGTTCCTCTCAAGGTGGGGTTTGTGGCTTGGAGGCTCTCCTTGGATCGTCTGCCTACCCTTGTTAACTTGAGGATCAGGGGCATGTCTGTTGCTGCTGCTTGCCCGGTTTGCGGTAATTTTGACGAAACGGGGGAACATGTTTTTATCGAATGTCATTTAGCAAATTCGGTGTGGGACGTTATTGCTCAATGGAGTGGGCTGTCGGGTTCATTCTTTTTCTCCATCCAAGACCTCGTGGGGATGTTCCAGTCTATTCTGGGCTCTCCTTTTCGGAAGAAAGTCATTCACTTACTTATCCTCACTACAATATGGTGTATCTGGAAGCATCGTAATGCACTGGTTTTCAAGCAAATCCCGATCAACGAGCTCAAAATCATTGAAGACATTAAAGTTTATGGGTTCTTGTGGCTTCGCAATAGGTCGAAAATTCCGGTTACTTGGGCTGAGTGGTGCAGTTTTAATTTTGACCATGTAACTTAGTTGTTTGTTCTTCTTTTCTGGTTTTTGTTGTTCGTTGTCCCTTCTTGGCGTCTGTTGTTCTGGGGTGTGCCTCCCTCCTCGGGAGTCCTCTTTTGGTATTAATAATATTTCGTTGACCGTTAAAAAAAATAAAAATTATTTTTTTAATTAAATGAGAAAATGAATACTTTTGTTCTCAATATATTCTTTGGCGGACTCACGAGCCGCAAGGTAGGTTTACGCACTCATAATTCTCAGCGACAAAGAAGACTCTGCACTCGAAGGTACCTCCAATCAATTCGACTTGCGGTAGCCCTTGATTTTTGTTTTCATTTATGAATTCATTCAATTTTGAAGTCGATTTCGTCTCTCCCGGAGTTTCAAATTAGGGTTTATCGTATGCACTAAACTAAGTATCTTCTCAATTGATGAATTTTTTCAAGGGTTAGGTTTGCTATATTCTTGATTCTTAGGCCGTGTTTATTTTTAGATGCAATGTTCTTAGCATTGATGTAACCCTAGTCCATAGAGTTCTACTTTGTGGAATATTACTATTATGTTTATGTTAATGTATATTGTAGTTGAACAAAAAGAATTTGAACTGGGATATCATACAGATTTGCTTATCATGGCAGAGGAAGAAATTCAAATTGAGTTGAAGGATGAAGCTGCAGATGTAAGTATAAGTTTGTGGTTTACATAGGTTTTTTTTTAACTTTTTTTTTTAAACTTAATTTCATTGTTTCATGTAATATTACTGAATTGTTGTTAGCTACATGTTTGTTACTGCAAGATGTGTGTTTAGTTATTGCCTGGGCAGAACTAATAATGTATCGCGATACATAGATGTTAGTTTTGAATACTATACTGGGTTTTAAAGATCATGTGCAACACGTGAGAAAAAAGGCGTAGTCTTGAGGCATGCCTTTCATAAGGGGAAAGTTTTGTGCATCAGGATGTCTTAAGGCTGTGTTTGGCGCACTAGCTGACAAGCTAGCTGACAAGCTAGCTGACAAGCTAGCTGATAAATTATAAGCTAGCTGATAAAAAATAACGTTTGGTAAAAACTAGCTGATAAACTAGCTTAAAAAAATAAAATGACATAAAAGTACATGTCATAAATGTAAATAAAGATATTTATTTATAAGTTAGGGAAGGGTAAAATTGGAAATATTATAAAAGCTAGTTGAAAAGCTACTCCAACTAGCTTTTCAAAAGCTAGCTTATAAGCTAGCTTATAAGCTAGCTTTTTGACGTTACCAAACGGGGCTTTTAAAAAAAAGCTAGCTTATTAAAAAAGCCCCGTTTGGTAACGTCAAAAAGCTAGCTTATAAGCTAGCTTATGGCGCGCCAAACACAGCCTAAATGTAGTTTTTAGGCTGTACATGTATGTTATTTAGGTGCTGCTAAATATAATTGGAAAATGTATAAAAGTTATATAAATAAATTTTGCCTCGGTACCAAAAGCAGTGTATACTTTGCACCTAGGCCTTAGCTTGAGACCCAATTGCTTTTGTGTGCCTTGCGCTTTCTAGAATCTAGATCTTATTGCGACAAGACATGCGGTTTGAAGTATGCCAAGTGCTATGTACATGTCAATTGTTTAAACTTCCCTCTTACATGCATGAATTATGTAGTGTGTCCAGTTTAGGAGGGTCAAATATCGACTAAGTTTCAATTTTGAACTAAAATAATCATTTTCTTGTCATTAAATGAGATTTTGTTGAATCATTACTTCTCACTTCCTGGTTGACTAGGGGATCACTATTCTAGTTTCATAAATTATGAAGTGTTTGTAGTTTTAAATTTTAGATCAATTTTTTTAGTTGTAAGGTATACTGTGTCGATAGAATCTAATAGAAAATGAAAGCATTATAATTAATTTAAACCAAGATATAATTGTGCTAATTACATAAGTGTTGTCTTGCCCTTTAGGAATTTTTTAGAACTTAATTAGGCACCAAGAAATTAGTATATGTACAGATGTTGCCAATATGGAGTGGTACAACGACTAAATATTTATTGAAACATGACCAAATCCAAATCCTTTCATCTTGTAGTAGCTACCGTCTTTTCAAGAAACTTGAGTACTGATGTAGTACTCTGATGCAGCTTGCACCATTTGACCCAACAAAAAAGAAGAAGAAAAAGAAGGTGATCATTCAAGATCCTGCTGAAGATTCTGTCGAACAGTTGGCCGAGAAAACCGAGAACTTATCTGGTAAATGAATGAATCACATGAACAAACTTATGTGAAGTTATTTTATAAGTTCTACTTCTTATTTTGTCATAATCATATTTTATTAAAGGTCACACTTTGAATGCAGTTTCTGAAAATCTTGAACCAACATTTACTGGTCTGAAAAAGAAGAAGAAGAAACAGGTTAGCTATAACACTTCACATTATACACTGCACAAGGCTTCTGCAAATGCCTGAACACGAGATTTCTTATTATTTAGGTGCAGACGGATCTATTGGATGATGAACCAGAAAATGCTGATGAAGATGTTGATTGTAAGTATCTTTTTAACCAACTTATTTTTCTCTATCATTTTTCCAGGATGAATTAGGAATTTTTAATTTTATATGTATACATTTTTTGTTTTTGTTTTCTAGATCCTATTGGTGAAGATGAGGAAGCAGAAGGAATTGTCTTACAACAACAAAAACTTCCATGGGAAGGAACAGATCGCGATTACAAATACGAGGAAGTATGCAATTTCTGTGTCTCAAATATTTGATGACATGGCTATATGGCATCTTAGGACTCAACTGCAAAAGCGAGTTTATAGTTTACTTCTGTTAGCTTATTTTTCTAATCTATATTCGTTCAGCTTCTAGGTCGTGTTTTCCACATTCTCCGTGAAAACAATCCTGAGCTTGCTGGAGACAGGAGGAGAACGGTTATGAGGCCACCACAAGTTCTTCGTGAAGGAACAAAGAAAACTGTCTTTGTGAATTTTATGGATCTTTGCAAATCGTATGTGCTCAAGTTACTGACTTCTGTAGTTTACAATTGTACAAAGGGTGGTCAGAGATGGGTAATGGGCCAAAAGCGGGTAGTTTTTAGTACTTGTTATAGTAGTCAAAGTCACAAGAAAAGTACACGAGACGAGAAGTGGCGTAAAAATAGGAAAAATTGAACACACGCACACACACATATATATATATATTATATAATAGGCAAAAAAATTTAAAATATTAATATCATTCCACAAATCTTAATAATAATAATAAATGTAATACAGTTAGAAATACAAAAAAAAAAAAAAAAAAGAACACAAGACATGTAACCAGCTCTTACAAATCAGTTGAAACTCATGTAACATTAGCCATGACAGTTGAGATTTGTTAAGGGACAAGGAAAGAGAGTGTAGTTAGTTCTAGTTGCAGTCATGCAATGTGCTGTTTTATCCACCTGCATCTCGCCTCGCCTGCCAGAGGTGTGCACTTCTGTTGCATCTACATGAGGTGCAGTCGCCTCGCCTATGCATCTAGGCGTGTATGCTTGTTCGTTTTTTTATTACTATTACGGGCGTAAACTAGCCAAGCCATGCCCGAGCTTGTTAACTTACTAGAGCTTGAGCCTGGCTCGATTCGAGCTCTTCTTCTAAAGCTTGAGCTCGGCCCCTGAGTAGTTTTTAAAGCTTGAGCTTGGCTCTTCTATTATTTATTAAATAATGTATATACATTTATAGTTGTTTCTATATATACTTATAATTATAATTTTTACATATAATATAATATAATATATATTATTTTGTTATTTTTATTCGAATTTTATGTGTAATAATAATTATTATGTAAAATATATATTCAATATACTAAATAAAAATTATATAAACAATAGGTTCATTTAGACCCCTGAGCCTACTCAAGCTTGATAGTGAAGATTGAGCTTAGGCTTGCTTATTAAAGAAGGTTTTTTAAGCTTGTGTTGAGTTGCTCATGAGCGGTTTGGCTCATTTACACCCTTAATTACTATGGTAAATGTCAAAACAGTTCTGATAGGATTTGGTTTACTTGCAGACATCTTTTTTGTCCAACTTTTTTTTAAATAATAATATATCCTTTGAATTAAGCAAGATTGTATGATGAGTTTCTCTGTTTCTGTCCATTTTAGGATGCATAGGCAGCCAGAGCATGTCATGACCTTCTTGCTTGCTGAACTGGGTACAAGTGGATCCCTTGATGGGCAGCAAAGATTGGTAGTGAAGGGTAGATTTGCACCTAAAAACTTTGAAGGGATTCTGAGACGATATGTCAGTAAGTTACTTCTCGTTGACTAATATCCTCACACTTGAAGCAAACTTGATCTGAATTTTCTTTTGTTTTCTTTCATTGATATGATGATCCTTTATGTTATCTTGTGGTTCGGGAAATGAGAATGGGAGCATGATGATATGGTTTAATATACATATCATAATTGACTAGTTTCACAACTGTGTTTGCTGATAAGTTTCCATCTACAGATGAGTATGTTATCTGCAACGGCTGCAAGAGCCCTGATACAATTCTTTCAAAGGAGAACCGTCTTTTCTTCCTCAGATGCGAGAAGGTACATTTCTAACCCCTTGAATTTTCAGCCATAAAATTCTTGGCCCATTTGTAAAGAAACTTCTAAAAAAATTGCTTCAAGAAGTGAACACGTGGTTGCTCACCTTTTTTACCAAGTGCAAGAAACTGCAAGATGGATGGGTCGGACGGTTCAGGTAACAGGTCAAACGTTAACCTTTAACATAGGGGCTGGGTCTGGTAGACCCGTAGTGAACACTTTTTTGTAGCGACTTAACAAATTGCAAGCCGCATCATCGTCTAATTGTTACTTTGAAAGAGAAGAGATAGATTTTTGAACTTTATTTTGATCAGGGGATACCTTTTTAATCTAGGTTTCTGTTTGTCGATAAACTAATACGGGTATGTTTTATCCTTCATGAGCATGTGGATAACCTCAAAATTTTCCACACCATCTCATTCATTGTTGATGCCATGCTTTAGGGACAAAACATAACCTAAATTTAAAGCTCAAATGAAGAGGTCAATCAATGTTGACATTTGTTCTTTCTTTGTTTTGTAGTGTGGTTCTGGGAGATCAGTTGCTCAAATCAAGGCTGGGTTCGTGGCTCGTGTGGGACGTAGAAAGGCTGGAACATAAGCTTAATTTCTAAGCAAATCACTTATTGTATCCATAAGCTTAGTTTGTAAGCAGATTATGAATGGCGTCTGAAGTGACCGGCAAAGGTAAGTTAACTAAGATTCCAAACTGTGTTTGTAATACAAATTGCAGAGGATTCAACTCATGGTATTTGCTCGTATTTGGATCTATACCTCTATCACGGGTAGTTTTGTTGACCTACATTTTGCTGGTCCATTATTGTTGAACTTCATAATTTATGAATCGCGATGGTCATTTCTGCTACCTATTGTGAATGTGGTAAGTAAAATAGGACCGAAACCTGCTGATGTTTCTGTGCTGATAGCTTGATTCAAACTCGTCCCATTGAAACCTACATCGGTTTTTGTTATCCTTAGATATTCGATACAACAAATAGTGCATAAAGAATAGACCATAGACATGATAAGAGGTAGAGGTGGTAAGATAGGTTTAGACGGTTGGTTCAAGTTGAAATAGCTACTTTTGGTATGGATCAGGTTGGGTTGTAAACCACTTTGTCATCTCCAACGAAAGATGATGCTTAGATGACGCAAACAGCCACCTGGCTACTCGAAAAGCGAACATTTTGATGGTTTTCTTTTTAAACAAACTCTCAAGTTAGTCTTGTACAAATTCACTCTTGCACTATCCGTTATCAACAACTTAAATCGGTGGATAGGAATAGGAATAGTTAGTTTCCATGGAATGTTTATTTTGCATAGGTGCTATGATGTTTTAGAATAATTTGCAGTCATTTGTAGTTCACTATAAAAATACTTAGGAGAACACAAGTTGAAGAAAATTATGCAAAATAATTTATTAAAGGTTTAACGGGTGTATAGATGACATGCAGACAATAAGTCTTTCATTATATCATGTAATAATGTCTCTAGATTCGTTTAGGAGATTGATGTAATAGGTTCTTCCACAACTAATGTTTAGAAAATTAACTACTCTCAAGTAGTAAGGCCATGTTTGTTAAAACAAAAAGCCCTTAATAGACTCTTAGGTCTGATTCATAGGTTAGACGTTTTTAGATGAACGACTGTTTATTTTTCAACACACTATTAAGAGGTTCTAACTCTAAATACCTTCTAAATCACTAAGACCTAAAAATACATCTGTACACCTCTTAACCCAAAACAAAAGAACGCTCGCCTTCGCCATCAAAAAATCGACGACTACGCCTTCCCTCAGATGACTATGCCTCAACCTCCAGCAACGCCTTTCAAGTAGTCTATCTAAATTGAGTTTAGTTGCTCTTTATGAGATTAACACGTCTAAATTTTTTTATCAATGAACCTGGGGATCTGTTTTTAACCCTTTTATTTTTGGATGCGTATATTAGTTTCGTCAAATTGATATAGTTAAGTCAACTAACTATATTACCATAAGGAAGGATACAAGTGCTTAGTTACTAAACATGTTAGCACAAGTTAATACATTTTATTTTTCTTTAATAGTTGTTAGAAAATATGCATTTGCTAGCATGATATCTATGGATGCATAAATAATATCTGGTGCAAGATTTTAAGAAAATTTGACTCTTAAATGACATCTTATGAAATAATTTTATGGTGACGGTCAATATTGATTATTCAACAAACAGTGCTCATTTAAAATAGTAAAATAGACGTTTACAAATATTTAGATTTTTTATAAAAAAAATAAACAACTATAATGATTCAAATTTCAGATATTTAAACACCCCTTAACATTTAGAATGGGTTTCAGATTCAGACATACATATCTTACAAGAAACAAACGGGACCTAAGACTTAAAAAATTATGTCCAAGAACAATGCTAAGTTGTTTTGCACAATTAGTTTTCTTGAAAAACCCATTGTCTAGTAACTCGTGTTACTTCTTGCGTAGCAAAGCGTTTTCATTTATATTAAACTAACAAAGTTAATATAAATACCAACTTTTAAATGGTTTAAAAGTCTCATTATTAGATTATGATTTGAGTTAACTTCTTTTTTTCATTCACGAGGTTTGTTAAAAACTGTCACTTTAGTCCATTTTTAAAATCATGCTTGTGATACTTTGTAGTTTTCGTTTCTTGCCAATTCAGTCCAACAAACCAACACCGCTAGAAAAGTTCCGTTAAATGACTACAAATTGACAAAAATACCATTAGTTAGAAAACAAACTTAAAGTTCCAACATCTCTCCTGGTTCAAGAATCAACCCAATTTCTCTCTATATTATAACCTCTCTCTCTACCCACCCATCCAAACCATGAAATTAGGATGTAGCTTGTGATTCTTGGCTCGATAAGAGGGATCATAATTAGGGTAGTGGAAAACTGAAGGTGGAAAATTTTATTTGATGACAAAAAGAGCTAACTGTGATAAAAAATAAAATGGAGGTGGAAAAATTAGGGTGGAACTTGAGGAATTCACATCCGTTTTTCATGGGAAAAAAGGAGAGTTTGGGATAGATTGTGAGGGGGGGGGGGGGGGGGGTGGGGGTGGTTCTATGGATGACGACAGGGTAGATGGTAGCCTAGGTCCCTGTCAGTGTCATTTTTTTTAATCAACGGCAAGGTAGCATCGTTAAGGGGGAGAAACAAAGTTTCAATCTTAGAGGGAAATTTGGAGAAATCAAAAGCAACACCGAAAAAAATACATCATTATTGGGGTTTTACTAAAGAAGGTCCAGAAGTAGGTAATTTGCTTATTTATGCGAGATGGAGCAGAAGAGAAGAGATTAGGGCTTGGGTTTTTTTAAGTGGGGAAGTGGGAACTTGATTTTAAGAAGCAGGAACAAAATTTGGGGAAAAATATTAGAGGGAAAAAAAACATAAAACGACACTTTCAAGATGACGCGCATTTTTTTAAGTGTACTTTGTATTTTTTTTTATTTATGACAGAACTTTTATGACGCTAAAAAATGTGTGTCATCTAACGTTAGGACTTTCCAATTCTTGACAATTTTTTATGGCACGTATTTTTGCACATCATTAATCAACCGCGCTTCATCGTTCACTCGTCAAGAAAGGTCTCGTTTCTAGTGGTGTATCTAACAAACATGTTAAATAGAAGATAAGTTTTAATGTGCATGTTAAATAATAACGGTTACATATTCATAAGGCCATATTCATAAAACCATGTTATGTAATAAATGATTACTTAAACCATTACAATGTCAAATCAAATAAACTGTTTCTAACAAAGACTAGTCGGCAGGCCCGTGCGATGCACGGACGGAACCAATGGCTGCTAATATTTAAACGGTTGTTTAATCGAAGGAGCAAATCAGCATCCAAGTAGTGTTATTTAATGCAAACACATATCGATCAATCTGTTTATGTCCTTTATGACTGTTATTCTTTTGGGATTTGTATAAGAAGTTGTAAACTCAGTTTTTATTCCTTGCGTTTTAATTTGCAGGTGCATTCGTTACTGCTGCTCATATTCACTTGTAGTGTTTCTTTCTTTGTAAGCATCACCACTCTTTGATCATGCCATAAACGTCAACACTCTCCAGTTTCTAAATGTATTAAAACGAATACATAATAAAGACTTTACGTTTAATTTGCAGTTTATTATTTTGTTACGTTTGATTTACAATCTACAATGTGTTACTTTGCTATCTTTTTGCTTATCACTAATTTTAGATTCTATCTTATTTAAAATTTTATCTCCTCAACTAATTTCAATCCTTTTATTTTATCATTTTTAAAAGTTGATCAGCTGTTAAATTAAAAAAAAATTACTTAATTTTTTCATCACTTTATATGAAAAAAATTAACTACATTTTTTTTTTGTTTTATGGTCAACGCAAAAAAAAATTCATGTGCGTACAATACGATAAGACGATAATTACATTCATGTAACCTATACACAAAACTCTACTTGGTTACAATGAAAAGTATAACATCCATACTCTGAACAATACAAAAATCTTGTAATGGGCCACTGCCAAAAAACGTCTTTAATATGCAAAGGCTTCAGGTATAATGCCCACGTGTGTAACATCTGCAATCACTCACAGCTGTGAATGTAGAATCAGAAGCACAATTAACACGTATTTTTCTCAATTTGATGTTGAAAACTTGAAGTAGGAACCGTATTTATTTATAACTTTATTCACTTTCCTCAGTCCATCAAGATAAGGCATGTCAGCAAGCCAATCTTCATTATTCTCACATGGAATAAATCATTTCATATGATCATCACTTGCCCAACCCAAACTTCCTATGACCCTGTGGTAAAAATAAAGTACTTCAATTTATTCATATCCGAATATCCATAACATGAACTTTTAATCATTTTAAGTCCTACATATAGCCATAATTAAAGTGAAGAATCATCATTAATATACAGGGGAAAGGAAGAACCATACCTTGTAAATTACTCGTTCTCCTTTTACGGTGGTTGAATCCAACAGTTTCGGTACCATCTTTATATTCCTTGTTTATTGTAGTACTTGGGTTGTTCTCACAAACCTCTGAAACACCATTGATAGCAACCAGTCCGTCTTTCTTTAGCTTTATTTTAAGTCTTTTTCGAACACCCCTTAGTGGAAAAACTGGTGACGGTAGTGATTTCTGGTTTGTATATCCTTGAGACACTACCATGTCTTCACGCTTACATTTTATAAATGTTATCATAGCCTCGTCAAAGAATAGTACATTAATACTTCCGGAAACATCTTCAATTGTTGCATGGACACAATACCTATACATGTAAAGTTGTTTAGTAATAGTTTTTTCTTTAAATATTGTACAACTTATTCACCTTGTGATGGATAAAATTTGGATATTATAAATTTATACAAAAAAAATTAGGCGCCACCTAAACAAAGGTTTCTTGATTACACCATGCTCGACACACATGAAGCCACTATCGCATGCTATCATATTCCTCGGACACATGGTACATGTCGCATAAAACCATATACGGTCATCAAAAAGCTTTGTTGCAGTAGCAATATCCTCAAATTGACCACCCTGGTGTATGTTGAAATTAAAACATGGTAAATGAAAAGACGTAGCTACGTGTACTTGGACAGTGAACATGCATGCTACAAAGAATTAGTTGTATAAGTAATCATATGCTATGTTGTATCAGAAATATTATCGTTACATTGTTTTACCATGAACATTATGTTCATTGGGGTTTGTATACCTTGTAGTCTCATTAAATTATCTATGCTTTATGTGTGTGTTAAGATAGATATGTAATCAACAGTGATGAAATTGAATATTTAATTACCATAATTAACACTATAGTTAGAAGTAACCCAA
The DNA here is from genome assembly GCA_039602395.1 of Deinandra increscens subsp. villosa. Lineage (NCBI taxonomy): Eukaryota > Viridiplantae > Streptophyta > Magnoliopsida > Asterales > Asteraceae > Deinandra > Deinandra increscens. The sequence continues at coordinate 31,594,278 of JBCNJP010000025.1, forward strand.
TCACTTGATCATGCTGGAGTAGTGTAATTTTATTCAGCAGTTAATTTTTTTGCTTTGTTTTTGGACGGGGCATAAATTTAAAGTAATGTTAAAAGCCTACTATACATGTCCTAATTATGAGACCAATTGTTGCTGTGAATTAGAAATCATTTAACAAATATTAAACAATTTATGTTTATTACCTTTCCATTTGATTTGTCATGTTGCAACTGAACAATAGTAATCTTTTTTTCCGGAAGTAAATATCAATGTTGGAAGTTTGAGATCCTTCAGCCTGTGAAAATAAAAACAATTAATAAAATCTAGTGACTTATTTAGAAAATATGAGAGTAAAGATAGCATTACTTTTGGCAATGAAAATCGAGGTCAGCAAAGGGCATGTTCAACATTATTTTTCAAGCTGATGTAGTCTCTAGCTGAAGCCATCCTAGGAATTGAAAAAAATAAGGTTAACACAATCTCCTAATCGTACAATATTTTGGAAAACAGACCTTCATGTTCTGTCACCATTGCAACAGTGATTGCAAGAATCTTGCCGAATGCATTATGATGTTCAATTTGAAAGAGCTCTTTCTGCCACACAGTTATCTCTCGAGTATTTTGCTAAAACAAAGTAATATATTAGTTGAGGTAAATATTAGGTAACTAAAAAAATTCATATTTACCACCCATCTTGAATTAGAATCTTTGTTAAATTGAGCTTATTGTTGGTTGATATGTTCCTGACCCTTTCTACACGTCCAATATAGCCTATGCAATACAAAACCAAATGTTATGATTACGATGGTGAATTTTAATAAAATGCTAAAGTATAAGTAGATCTAAACGGAATGAGATAGAACATGGCAAAGAGTAATTCATAAAAATATCTAGTCAAAATACATGAGAAAATTATATAGATTAAACTACAAAGTTATAGATCGACACTGTTCTGCATAAATGTGTAGGTGACTAACCATTTAAATCATTTAACCAATGATTCCAAGATCTGTATTTCAATATGTAGATCAATTCAGAACTCTATCCACAAAATTAAATGATCTTTACAGAAGCTTAGCTTGCCTCGTGGGCCTTTGATAGATGTATCTTTGCTGAGGTTACCAAGCAACCCTTGGTATTCCAATCAACATCGGAAGAATCTTCCTTTTAATCGTCTTCCTAACCATTTCACCACAAAATCGTCTTAACCCTTAAAATCCCATTTTCAAGAATCTAAATCATTCCCCCAACTCTCCAAATTAAAAAGCATCAAGAGTCTTTGTAATTGCAACTCCTCAATCTCACCTCTAATGTCTTGTCTCTTATCCCATCTACAACTGTCTCTATCTCTATGATCCCGTTGGCGAAGCTAGGACGAAAAGTTTGGGGGGCGAAAAGTCATGGATCCTAATCCCGGGGGGCGGTCCTTAATATATATATATAAAAATTTTAAAAATCGCAGAAATTAGCACTACGGCCGAAAAAAATCAGGGGGTGCGTCGCCCCCCCCCCCGGGTCTCCACTAAGTTGTGCCACTCTATGATCCAATACCTGACAACTTTTATTATATTCAAGTGCAAAAAGCATCATCGAGGTATATTGAGTCGATAATTTTCACCAAAAGAAAACCTACACTTTAAAAAACATTATCTCCATTTCAAAGTAAGAGCTTGATTTAACACCATCAAGCCAATACCTAATTATCCTTTATCTTTATCGGCTAAAAATAATATCCCATTGAACACGATCCACCAATCTTACTGTTTATTGCAGGAATCAAAGTTTTAAAAAAAATCAGCTATTCATTAAACATAGGTAATTTGTGGAACATGTTTTTGTAAATCTTTCAACGTGGGCTGGATCAGGGAAGGAAAAAAAAAACAGGTTACACACACTATACTACTTTGAATGGTAAATTCAATACTTCATAAAACAATAAATGATTTCCGCCAAAATTCCATTTAGATGGTATGTTAATTTCATCAACTACATCATAAGGTTCATAATTGCTACATTTATCCAGTTCCCACTTTAAATAAATGTCAACAGAAATTGATGAAATGAATCAAGTAGAAACTTGACATACGTCATATAATTGTTAGATAATTTTATAGAGCAGAACACAAATCACAGAACCACCTATATCACCACTATTGGCCATTGTTATTTGTTAACGAACAAATAACATTCTTTATTTCATTGTTTACATAGAATGAGTGTGACTACAAATATTAAAGTGAAAATGTTATACATCGCATAGAACGCGTTGTAGTTGGTTATGGGTTGAACTGTTGAAGGGTTTATTATTAGGAAGTGTCAAACTCAATTACAGATTATAAAGATTATATATCAATAGATATTCGGTTATAGGTGTTTGTATAACTTCAAATTTAGTAGACTTGTATTAGGAAGCCATGAAATTGCAATTCCAAATTTACAATAAACCTATGGTGAACACACATTTCATTTATTGGTGATTAACACAAATTTTCCTTTATTAGTCAATTTCAATGAACAAACCTAGCATTGCTATTGTATCTACGTCTAAAATAGATCGAACATCATCTACTTTTCGTCACATCACAGCACCTGTTAGGATGTAGTTCCGTGGAAGAAATTAAAAGAGGAATTACTGAGAAAGAAGAAATTAAGAGGATAGACTATTTAATTTTCCTTTTCTTTTAAACCTATAACCGAATCTTTTTATTTTATTTTAAATTTTATAGCGAAATAGGAGAGGGGCTCTTGCCAACTCTTACTCTTTCCAACTCTTACTCTTGCCTCATCAAATGTGGTTAAAAACAATTTGCTCTTCTCATATTCTTCATATATCACTCCATGGACCTTAGGAGGTCAATTAGGTACAAAGCTTCCCTTTCGATGCACCAAGCAATTTACATATAAAAGTATCAAAGATGCTTACCGAGTTTGACATCAATTTGTCTTTGAAAGTATGGGTTTCCCCTACTCCTTACTGACCCAAATTTTGTTTAAATAAGAAAGCCAAAAGGTCTTAGGCTTTTCACAAACCAACAAACCCTCCCAATCTCCTCTACTCCTAGGCACTCCCATTACAGTCTTCGTCCCTTTCTTTTTCAAACACAAACTCATCACAACAAAAACCTTACATCATGTCGCATGTTCGCGAGTTCTTAACAGCAACTCATACATCTTTTCTAGAACAGATCTCAGCCCCTAGACACCTGTATTTTAACCGACAAACTCGCCCATTCATCCCCTCTAGATGGTCTGTCACAATGCACAACCTATTGTTGTATATGTACTACACCATTTTTTTCCTTTTTTCTTTTAATTTTCTGTCGGTTTATATTTTAATATTGTTCCTATGAAGCAAAATCATATAACCTTAATATTAAAATGACCTTAATTACATGATGAAAAGTAGAACTCAATTAAATGGGCCGGAGTATTTTTCAAAACCAAAACCAATGCATAAGTCCATTAAGTGTCGATACGGTGATATAAAAGGAAAACAAACCGGCGATTAGGGTTTCCACTTTCCAGGGTTTTAGAGAGTCGAAGCTTTTTTCCGGTCGATTTGCTTGTCGGACTGCCGGTTGCCGCTGAATTATCGGATCCGGTGTAGGAAAATGTTAGGAGCTGCTCAGACGTTCAGTGGCGATCGCAAGGTATAACTCGATTTTGGTTTTCACTTTCATACATATTTAGGATACATATTTTACCACAAACCAATCGTGGTAAACATATTTAGGATACATTTGTTAAGAAAAATCATGGTAATCAGTGAGAATTCGGAGTCAATCGATACATATTTTACCACAAACCAATCGATTCATTAATCAATAATCAAACCGAATAACTATCAAATTGAAACTTACCTTGACGTAGAGATGTGTGAATCCTCTCTGAAGATCGCCGTATTCTAACCCTTCGACCTTAAAGAATCCTGCAAAAACAAAGGACAAACATCATAATCGACATTGACGAACATCAAAGTGGAAGAAAAAAACCCAACACAACAGAAAGTGAAGAAGAGACCGTTGTCTGTTTTCAGTTCATACGATCGATTTTCTTGAGAGACATACCATCAAGTAACAAACTTATGATTAGCTTAAATCGTGTCGTCTTCACCCTTTTGATAAAATGTGGGTTTTTTTCTCTATTTAATATTTTTTTCTCATTTGATTGTTTCATCATCGAGACTTTGTGTTGCCAATAGGTTCCTCTATTGACCAATAATGATGCAAAAGAGAGCAATTTGAAAGGATATATATTTTTAGAAAATTAATTACAAATACTATTCCCTTTTGTTTTTAAGGACTATGACAGAATTGTTTAGATATTGTAATTTGTAAATAAAGGTTTATAACTCAATTAAGCTTAAGCTAGTGTACCTCATCTTTATATTGTTGCTTTTGTCTTTGTATAGTTGTGTAATATCTCCATTTTCTCTCTTGTAAAATTGTGAATAAATATTTAAAATGTTAGTAGATATAGTATATAAGAAAGTAAAATAAACTTCAAACGGAAAAATATTAAATATAAATAAACAATATTGACTTCAGTTGAGCATATATGAATTTATTAGCTTCTTCTTGTAATAATTATGTAGTATATTAAAAAAAATGATTATTAAAGAGCTCCAAAACAACGGATTCTTAGCAAAAAGATGATGCAATAAACATAATCTCATATAAATAAAAGATTATGTTGATTATTGAAATCTGATTGTTAAATTATCTATTATATGGCGCCCATAAAGTCAAAGGGCAGTTATCGCACGTCCTCTCCATCTCAGCCCTACGATCACCCTGAAATTGAATCATGGCCGTAATAAATCGGCTGTTACCTTCTGCTCCGGTAGTTGAGTTGACCAGCTTTGCCCACGTCGCCTCCTAAATCGATGCTAACCCTAAATTCGGATTCAAGGCAACCGGTGGTTTCATATACCTTTTGGATTTGATCCCAGATTTTGGAGCCGATAAGAGAAGGGTGAACTCTTTTTTAACCCTAATATTCCATCTTTTCTTCTCTGTCATTTACATCTCCACAAACAGCGACCGTGAGATCCTTGGTGAAATCGTTTTCTGCTCTCCTTCTATGTACCAAGAATTTGAATTAGGCTTTTTCCATTTGTAAATTTAGTTTACGTTTGGAGGGTTGCGTCAAAATTGAAGGCTGAGGATTGTTTCTAAACATCATTGCAAGTGATTTGAAGCTAGGGAAACATCAATTTCTCTAACATTGCAACTGCTTGGTATGGATCGGAGCATCTTGTAATCAATCCGTCATTTTCCCGTTCCCAGTTGAAGGAGATAAGTTATTTTCATTTAAAAAGATTATTGAATGGTTGCTATAATATGATGATGAGTTATTTTTATGCGAGTATACAATAGTTTTTGTTTTTCTTTCATAATTATCAACTTTTGGAATGATATGCAGAATAATATGAGTATTGAATATATATTTTTTATCTTGGATTTATCAGAAAATTATTGAAACCATCAAGAAATATGTCCAACAAAGCAACAAACCAATTAGTATGATCTGAAAATTACCAAACAATTACTCAATTATGACATTTAAATAGGAATTGTCCAATAAAAGACATGCTCAGGGCAAGTTCTATCAAGGAATGTCATATATATAAGCAGTCTCTTCACTGTTGCACATCCAAATTCTATTGATCTTGATCTTATCAATCATGCAAAGTGGCCACCAGATGAGCTGTACACTACAAATCACAAACCGGTTGACTCGATCAATTGACTTTTGTTATATTAGTCTTTAGCTTTTATTGAATCTTGATTATGTTATCTTTTATTTTTGGGGTTCATTTAGCATGCAATTGCATATTTGCATATCAGAGAGATTTTGGTAAAGTATATCTTCAGGTAATGCCTCATTTAAGAGGGAAAACTATTGTTATTGTTATTTCAAGGATCGGAACAGTTCGGTTTTGTGAAACACTTGGAAATTGAAATTGGAAATTGATTGTATCGGATCAGCTACTCTCTTTGTCTGCTAGTGAGTTAATCTAGATTGTAAAAGAAACTTAGGTCTATTTTTATATAAATTGCAGGGAGAATTCCTTTTTTATTTAAGAAGAAGAAGACAATGAAATGAAGAGATACCATTCTACTTGGCCAACCATGCAACGAACAATATTGAACAACATTACTATGAGGTACGAATTAACAACCTACAAATGCAAAACAAAGAACATTTAGTAGAATAGAATAGCAAAAGAGACGAATTTTAAAAAAAAAAACCAAAACAACCCGTTTTCCACCGACGTTACATTTTATTCACGCCGGTGAAAGCAACAAAGGTCAATCCTTCCGGCGGTACATTTTCTTCCCGCCGGACTCAAAGAGAAAAGTCAATGGTTCCGGCGGTACATTTTCTTCCCGCTGGACTCAAAGAGTGGGTTGTGAACAAAAAAGATGGCACAAAATTTAAATTGCTAATGACTTATACGGTGTATGAAATGACGGGATGTTAGAAGATAGCGAGTGGGGGGATGAACAAATGAGACCTCAATGGGTTTATATAGGATCATAAAAGTGTGATCAATTAATTGAAATGGAGTTGCAAGAACTCCAAAGGGTGGTGTTCATTACCTATTAGTTGCAAGAACTCTAAAGGTTTATTATTATTATGGTGATATTTATGATACTAATTATTAAATAGTTTAATAGTTAAGAGTTGCAGGAACTTCAAAGGGTTAGTGTTAATTATTATAATAATAATAATTAAAACATTTATATCATAATAATGTTCGTAAATTTATTGTGATATTTAATCAACCATTCACCATCATGATGATGATGCATGGACATGTATCATGATCTTAATTAAACACCATGCTTAAGCATGTAGTACCAAATGCTTGCTTTTAAGTAAACCGTATTTATGATTTCGCATTGAATATGGTGTCAAAATTGTGCCATTGCTCAACTTTTAGTGTATTGTAGATGTTAAGGTGCCGTTTAGTTGTGGAAAATGTTTTATAGTTTTCCATTTCTAGTTTTCTAGAAAATGAAATGAGTTTTCCATCTCTAGAAAACACATGAAAATTTTTGAAAACGCGTTCAAATTTGAAAGATGGAATTTTCATTTTCAAAATTAGAAAACTAGAAAACATGTTCAAATCAATTGTTTTCTATTTGTTTTCTATCTCTACATTTCATTAGATTTCCTTACATATAACAAAATCATGTTCATTCGAGTATTCAACAACAGATTCTATCAACGAACGCAATGGAGAAGAAGAAGGCATTGATCGACATACCTTGACCAACAACGGAGAGCATCGACGGCGCGGTGGAGCAGAAGATCCGTCGACGACGCGGAGGAGCAGAAGATCCGTCGACGATGCGGTGGAGCAGACGGCGACGGAGGTAACGGAGGAGAGGTCGAGCGGCTGTGTGTATAAACCCTAGAAAATGAATGCCTCTTTTCTTTTGTTTATATTTGGAAAACGAAAATAGAAATCAGAAAACAGTAAAAAATGTGTTTTCCATTTTTAGTTAAAATTTAGAAAACACTATTTTCTGTTTTCCTGGAAAACGTTTTCTAAAAAATACAATTTGAACGCGTTTTCTGTTTTCCTTGTTTTCTTGGAAAACGAAAATGGAAAACACCCCCTGTTTTCCACAACTAAATTGAACGTTACATAAAACGTTTGGTTTTTAAAGTAAAACCGATTCTAACACGTATGGTGTTATAAATCAGTAGTAACACGCATGTTGGATCATGAAGCAAATACTAGTGCATATGCCAGAAAATATAACGTTTGCATAAAATGTTTAATGCTAAATGTACTTTATAGTTTTTATTATAAACCGAACTAGATTCTGCGCATATTAGAAATGGAGTGTTAAAAAAAAAGAGTAAATTACGGATTTCGTCCATGTGATTTGGCAAAATTTCACCTATCGTCCTATGTTTTAAAAAAATACGGATTTCGTCCCCAACGTTTGTCAAAACGTTACGGATATAGTCCTTCTGACTAACAGACGTTAAAAAGATCTGTTAACATCTTTATAATTCCTAATATGCCCCTATACATTTAATTTTAAAAGAAAACTAAAAAATATAACCCAACCCCAAAACACCACCACCCCTAATTTTGTTCAGATTGAAACCCTACCCATCCCCTGTAACTGATCCATCGACGATCAAATCCTCAGCAGATCTGGAACCCTATCCCCTCTCCCCTTGCAATCGGTCCGCCGGAATCGCCTGTCAATCAATGCCTTTGTGAACCGTCAGCACTCTCAAGGCTCGCTGGAATCGCGACCCTACTTCGAAATCGGAGAGATAGGAGCTTTTGAGGTCGGCACTGTGAACCAGAGATGAGGAGGAGCGAGATGCCGACAATTGCCGGTTAATTTAAACCGGGTTTTAAACCCTTTTGGGATTCATTATCGGCTTTTGTCGGACAATTTGTTTTCGGCGAGAGTTAGCCTCTGCAGCTGCCGACAATTGCCTAGTGACTTTCGGAGGGCACTAGAGATTTAATTGTGGGACAATCAACGTTTTGGAGACGCAGAGGGTTGCAAATCGATGACCTCACGGGAGATAGGAATCGTACAGGAAGATACAAAATTCGGTGATATTTGATCGGAAGTTGGTTGGCGACGATGATTAAACGTTCGTGTTGAAAGGAGGAGGAAGATTCGGAGCGGCCGTCGTTGATGTCGAAGATTATTCCGGCGAAGAATGGTGGTTCGCCGGAAGCCTGAGATGGTTCGCCGGAAAGTATTGACGGTGAGGTGGGGGTTTGCGAGAGGTGAAGGGGCCGGAGTCCACTCTGGTTTTGTGCCGGAGATGAAGGGGCCATCGGAGTCCAGTCTGGTTTTGTCCTCTCTCCCCTTGAGGCCGGAGTTTTGTGCCGGAGATGAAGGGGCCACGGCAGTGTGTTTTTAATTTATTTTTTATGATTTTATTTTTAGTTTACGTATTTATGTATATATTAATTAAAGACAAGGGTATAATAGTCATTTAACATTTACTTAACATAAAATTTTAACGGATATCCAGTCTAGGGACTATATCCGTAACGTTTTGGCAAACGTTGGGGACGAAATCCGTAATTTTTGAAAACTTAAAACGATAGGTGAAATTTTGGCAAATCACAGAAACGAAATCCGTAATTTACTCAAAAAAATAATTCATATCAATGATTTATAATTACATAAATCAAGTGTAATCAAGCATTTAGTTTTAAAGAAAGCCACTTCTAACACTTAGGTTAAACATTAGTGATCACATAAATTATTAAATATTCATTAGGTTTTGGAATAAAATCGATTTCTAAATCATTTAATTAACCAAAAGGTAACAACCATTTCTGTAATACGGTATTACGAACTAGGATAGAACCCGTATATTATACGGGTTGAATCATTAAAATATATCTATAATTGATAATTCATGTATACTTTTTCTTATTACCAGAATAACGTATTACATTACATTAGATAGAAAACTAAAGTTATAATTTATAATATGGTATTGGTGAATTTACTCTCTTTATCAAAACAAAAGAATTTAGGGCATGTCTCTAGTTCTATATTTGGAAAATGCAAGATAAACGTGATCATGTTTAAAAAAAAATCAAACCCTCAATAGCGACTAACATGAATTATGAATTGACAAACTTGAGACTTTAAGTCTGTATAAAAAGTTAGATCAGTATAAAGTTTTATCAAAACTATAATGAGCACATTCTAATTGTTGAGTATAAAATCAAAATTATAATTAAAAAGATTATAATATTATCAATAAAAAATGTTATGTTGATATACATTAGAAAACTTACAATTGTATTTGTCGCGATGTCTAAAATTTTCAAATTAAATGAATATGGCTCATTTGATATGGTAGGAAAAACTATTTAAAATTAGATATTATTAATATGATTTTTATCGCTTATGAATTTTTCTATAAATAGTATCATCCACAACACTTTTTCTATAAATGGTATCATCCACAACGCAACGCTGATTGAATTTGTAAAATAGTATTAGGTATTCATTAATTAAAATATTAAATATGATTTGCTTAATTATATTTGAAAACACACTAAATAAGTGCTTATTGGTATTTTATAAGTTTCTAAATATTTTTTAAAATGAAAATAATAATAGTTTAAAATTTATTTTTAAATAAATAAAAGACGTAAATTAGTATATGATCGTCATAATTCTATAATATATAGACAAAAATATATCATGATTATAAAATATGATACAATTTCTAATAAAAAAAAGAATTTATTATGAAGTAGATTTTGGAGAAAAAACTTTTATGAGAATGAATATAGTGTTAGACTAAGATTCTACTCAATCCAAAAAAATAAAAAAGTCCAAATCAAGTACTACACAAGTATTTGCCAAAATCCTTGAATCCAAAACCTTTAGTAATAAGGTAGCGTTTGGTACGCAGGAATGGAGGGTGGAATGGAATGAGTCATTACGTGGGAATGAAGAATGACATGTTTGGTTGCACATTGGAATGGAATGAACAATTACATAAGGAATGATATTCCTTCCATTTTTAAAGATTTTCATTCCATAGGGGAGGGGTGTTTTTTTTTGATTCCCTCAAGGAATGGAATGAAATATTCATTTCCAATAAAATTTCTTTGTTAATATTTACGGAAAAAAATTTAAGAATATAAAGGATAAAAATATAAGGGAAAATAAAAAATTCAAATTAAATTAAATAAATAAATAAAAACAAAATAATAATAATTAAATTAAATTAGAAAAATATAAAAACAAACAAATTAAAAAACATAAATTAAACTATTTTATACAAATAAATTAATAAAAAAATAAAAATAAAAATATAAAAAATATATTCTAATTTAAATGTAAATATTAGTAAAATTTTTTATTCGATTACTTTGTTTGTTGTAACCATTAAACAGCGCAAAGTAATGATTTATTTTATTCCCACATAGTAACCAAACATGACGATGGAATGGTAATGATCCATTTCATTCCCTCGACCATTCCATTCCCTCGCTCATTCCATTACGTCGTTCATTCCATTACCCCATACCAAACAGACCCTAAGATTTAAAGATTGTTAAAACAATCTCACGAAATCTATTTTACGAGAAGTCCAATATAAACTCTATTAACAACCTACTTGTGAGAGCTACACATACACACATGAATGATTACGTAACTCTTGATAAATGAAGAGTCTCATTCATTAAAAAAAAATACAATATAATTTATATTGTAACAACTACAATAATAATTAAATTGTAAAATTTCCAACGCAACACCTGACAATCTTGCTTGCTGGCCGAGTTTGTTTGATCTTCTCGTCTGTAACTGCAGCTGTGTTATAGGTCTGTTTAAAAAGCTCGTGGTTCATGACTTGTTTAAAAAAAACTTGAAAAGAGCTCGCTTGAAATCGGCTCATTCGTAAACGAGCCGAGCCCGACTCAAGGTCAACTCGGCATGTGGCTCGCTAGTTGGCTCATATAAAATTTTTATATATATGTAAAAAAAATTAAAAATTAATATACAACCTAATTACCTTAGACCCCTAATTTCATTTTCGATTTGCAAATCCATATTCATGAACTCTACCTCCCGCCTCCCCAATTCCCTTGTCATTCATACTTTCCTAGAACTTCATTGTCTCCCTTCAAGTATTTGTCTAGTCGTCTCTTTGATAACATTGTCAAACCATCTGTCATACTTTCTCTACTTTCATTATTTGATTGTTTCTACTCGTTTAACTTTACTTCTATAAATTTACCACTAATTGTATTAGAATGTGGTTATGTGTTGAACTTTGCATTATAAGTTTTGTTGTTTATAAATTTTTCATTACGTAAAAATATTAGTTATTGCTTCTTATGGGTTGGGTTCTATAGAAAACCAATATTTTGCAAAAAATAAAAAAACCAAGAAAAAAAATTATTTTTTTAAACTTTTATTATATGTTTCTTTCATGATTTTAAGAATACTGGAAAAAGAAAAAAATTTAAAAACATTTTCAAGTTTTTTTTTAAAATAAAATAAAATTCAAATTTTAGCTTGAAATTAATAATGCACTATGTAATAGTAATATAAAATTGGCTTATGAATACCAATTCTTTGTTTTTTACATTATTCGCATAAACCACGTTCATATTTAAGTTAAGTTTCTTCTTTTTAAGTAGTTTTAATTATAATGCATTATGCAATAATATTAGTATTATTGCATGATGATGCACTAATAAAAAATTAATAAACTTTTTATTTTAAAATTTTTTTTCTCATAAATAAAGCTAATAAAATTATAGACTTTTTGGTGAAATTCTTTTTAAAAATTATTAATATATGAAGAAGTTATAGAGAAAAAAAGATTGGTTTTTTGGTTTTCTGGATAATTGTTGGTTTTCTGTAGATCTTTTCCATGCTTCTTATATCAGTTTGTGTTAAAACTAAACAAAATAAAAAAAAAGTAAACGAGCCGGCTCGACGAGACAAAAGCTAGCTCGAGCTTTTGACGACATAACTAGCCCCAGCTCAACTCTCCGGCTTGCACCCTAGCTTGGCACGACTCGACTCGTTTATAATATGAGATGTGCATAATCGGTGTCTGTTATGAACAAAAACAAAAACAAAAAAAATAATAATAATAATATTAATTGTTAGTAGGATTAAATCATAAAAACGCGCCAGGTAGGGGTCGAACCTACGACCTTCTGCTTAGGAAACAGACGCTCTATCCACTGAGCTACAGGCGCTTTTGTTATCCCACGTTAATATAATCAATATATATTATAATATCATAAAGTTCAGAAATCAGAGCTGATATTGATGGTGGCTCGGCGGCCCACGCCATAGTCATGGATTAAAACCAAACCCTACTTAGTCAAAGATGGATTACCAAATCAAACAAAATTCCAAACCATCCATATTTTACTTATTAGATTGATGATACATGATGTCATAATAAAGCCTCACCCCCTATCTCAATCCTATTTGAGATGTTAAACTAAAATTTTGGTTTGAGGTTGTTAAATTTCGAAACACTTTGGGTTTATTAAATTCAATAGGACGTCAGACGCATTTTTTTTTGAACGGCGTTTAGAACTACTCCCAAATCTCCAATACCCGAGTGAGCCTCCTGAGACGGGATTGCAACCGTCCATACTGATTTTGACACTTCAGGCTTGGCTCACTCAGGAACACCATCAAGGAGGAAACTCACCACTGAGAAAAACCCCCTTGAGTCAGGTTTGAACTTGGACCTCTAGGTCCCAAGCTCTAACCTTCATCCCATACCATTGGGACAAATACCATTGGTCGTCAGACGCATTGAGTGTAAGAGATTACGCTCATAAATCAGTTTTGGTTGTACAAAAATGAATGGTTAATCTTGATTTAAAATCAAATTAAATTTGAAGGGTGAAATTGGTTGAAAAGATATGGTGAAAGTAATTGTTTTAGGAAAATATTAATTTGTTTTTGTGGTACTACCCATACCATTCCGTGTATTATATGAATATTTTAAAAATGATATAATTAATAACTTTATATATAAATATTATTATTATATTATATTTTTTAAATATAAGTTTAAACGTAGACGTATTATAAATAAGTAATTTATTTTTATTATAAAATTATATTTTAAGATAATATGTACTTAAAATTTTATTATAACTTAATATATTCTAAAATTATTAATATATAATGAAACAAAGAGTTCGTATTTAATAGAAGAGAGAGACGGAAAAATGATAAGAGTGAATGTAGGAATTACACGTGGCATTAAGAATTTTTGTTTATTATATAGTAGATAGATAGATGCGTATCTTAACTTTAAAAGATTAGTGCGTTGTCGCGGGCATAAACACAAAACCGTCACATTGCTATCACAATATGTAAAAAAAAACGAAAATAGAAAACATGTAACAACCAAAACACCTAAAAATAAAAGCCATGTTACACTACTTTACCTAAAAAAATCTGTGTACCTATCACACCACCTATAAAACACCAATTTTTTTTTATTGCTAAAGTCAAACGACTCAACCAATTAAATTATACAACAAAATCATGTTTTAAATTAGTTCCATTTAAATATATAATAAATTAGTGCGCGCCAAGTGGTGCCCTCCAATGCTGTCACGTGGCAGGAGGTAATTAAAAAATAATATTACTATAGCTAGATGTTGAACTTTGTTTAGATAATTAGTATAACCTTTGTATTTTACCCGGTTGTAAAACCCGACCCATTTTAAAATTTTACGTTTTTTCGATTTTCGGTTTAAAACTTACCGGAAGACTTTTCGGGTATTTGTATCTCCAAATAATGTTTTTAAAAGATACACAATCAATTTTTAAGACAAAATTTTAAATTAAAAGCTTTTGAAACCAATTGGGTTCCTAGAAACGAAGATAAAGCAAATTGCGGTTATTACGTGATTTCGGTACTCGATTTGTCGAATACCGAGAAATCTCAGGCTAAGTGCTTTTATTTGAGAAATTGATGAGTCTCATGTTTCTAAATATCATCTCTAGTCACTCCGTTCAAAGTTGAGTCTCGAAACATTGGCGATTAGTCAACAAGTGATACGTATGATATTTTGCCTGAAAACACGTTATGGGTGATTAAGTATTTGATCGTAATTAGATATGTGACATGCTTATACTTGATGTTATTGGCTTGAATGTGTTGGATATGATGATGGATGAAAAAAATAACGAAGAACCGAGCTCGAAACGAAGCAACCGACCAAGGGGTTGTCACCCTGGGCGGCTTGCGGACCGTAAGCTTGACAAAGGAACCCCCTCCCCCCGGTCCGCATTTTTAGTCTGACGGGATAAACCATAATAATCTCCTATTTAAGCCTCATTAACCCATTGTATCCTCATTTCTTAAAACCCTAAACACCCTTAGTCGACCTTCTTTGTAGGATCGTTAAAAGTTAGAGTTAAACTTAAAGAAAGGCCTTTACTTGCAAATATAACCCTGTGGAATTAAAGTTATATTTCACTTTACTAAAGCAATATTAAGTTCTTGTGTATAATGTAAAAGCTTGATTTGCAGAAATATAGTAACAACAAAGTATCAAATACTCGACACTATTTGCATTAACTCGAAGCTACACTATTACAAGTTGTTCAAGAACTGATAACAACAAAGATGACAACTGTGTGTAAACTAAGAGCTAACTAAGCTATATATAGTGCTGATGAGATCAATGACAGCCATTGATCTCATGCGATCTAATCTAGACCGTAAACTAAAAAATCAAATACAAACTACCAAAAGAATAAACATCGACAATTGGAATATCTTGTGTGTTTGCAGCACCATACTACTTTAGGAGAGCAACTTGAATCAGATATAGAAGCATACGAGAAGCTTTTGCAGGATTGGACTTGCTGAAAAGACATCTCAGGAAAAGTCCGGTTGAACTCATTATCTGGTGGATAATAGAGTTCACCCGGAATATTCGCTAGTAGACAAAACTGCTTCTTTCCGCTTGAACTGCCAGTTCCGCTTGAAGTGAGAATTCCGCTTCAACTTCAACTTCAGCCGGAACTATACAAAATTGGCATTCAGCCGGAAATCTTCCAAGCGCAATATTCCTTACAATCTCCCCCTAAGATGATGCTGTCAAATTATTCTTCAACTTCAATGTTTATCTTCAAAAACTGACTTGTACCCAAAAATTTTCTTCTCCTTGACCTACTTGTCGAAGAACTTAACCCCTGCATTCACATCTTTTGAGAGATCACTCATGCTGGTCATGGTGACCTTAACATGTTGCAGAGCTTCCCAATCTTGTTCATTCCACTGATCTTGAACATTAATTGCTTTATGGGTTGTGAAGCTGCTATCCGCCCTATGTACATAGAAGAGTTTTTCTTCTTCTTCCCAAATCACAAATTTTATAGGACTGGTTGTGTTTTCTTCAGTATCTTCATCAACCTGAATTTCAGAGAACACTCCATGCTCGAGCACTTTTGGTTCTATGCTCATTCTCAGCAGGAGCTCAGCTCTGGACAAACTCATTATCCCTTGCAATTTAGCATAGATATCCGATAGTTGGAAGATGTCAAGCATTCTGGTGGCAAGATGAGCATTCACTACTCTGGTGATCCCACTTAGGCACTGGAATTTGAAGTCAAAAGTGTCTTCATTAACTGTCCACCCAACAATTTTGTTTTGCCTGGGTGGGCCTTTCTTCCTTGGCCTTTGTTCTCTCTTCCTTTTGTGATGCAGCAGTCTTCTTTTTCTCATTTTGTTTTCCTCATTAGAATCATCAGTTGATTCTATTTCTTTTGGAGCTTTGCCCTTTGAGGATTGAGAGGAAGGTTTGGGTTGAACTTCAGTAGGTTTGATGGTGGTGGCAGAAGGTTCTTTGAAGGTGAGTGGAGGTAGGGAAGTTTGTGTTGGTGGTCTATCAGCTTCTGGTGTAGGGCTTGAAGGTGGAGTAGGAGGAAAGATGTCAGAGAAGTCTATGGTAGGTGGAGGCTTTTTCTTGAGGGGAGCAATGGGAGTAAAATTATCTGTTCTGTACTTGGGATTGGCAAGTTTGGTGGCAACTTTCTTGGAGATGGAGGGAGGTTTGTAGGGAGTGATGGCAAGTGACTATAAGAAAGATGGAACTGTTGTAGGCATTGGGTTTGGGTTGTAAGTGAAAGAAGGTGGAGGTTGTACATCTGCAATGTCAGAAAATTCAGGTTTAACATTTATAGTTGTTGCACCTGTGATGAGCTCAGAAGGTGAGGGCATCACCAAGTTAGGATTAACAACAGCAATATCTCCTTTAAGCTCATAAAAGATTGAATCTATCAAGCTGCAAAGTTCCCTAACTTGCCTCCGAGCTACCTCCTCCTCTGTCTTCACATTTCTAACCACAAGTACCCTTTGTACCTTCTTCAGCAGTATGTAATTCTCATCATTCTTTGTCAACCTGGTAGGCAATTGAGAAGCAATAGAAATTAACTTCTGCCTATCAGTTTCAGTCACTGCTTCCAGATCATAATCCTTTAGTCTCCAGTTGAAAGACCTAGTCTTTGCCTCTTCAAGTAAGTTTTCAAACACACTGTTTTGCATATACAAATCATACTCCTCTTGTAGTTCTTTGGCAAGCCTCTCATCCTCTGCTGCTCTTTTGGCATCTTCTACCATCTTCACTATAGCCTCAGCTTCAGGAGTTTGAGTTACCTGTTGAATGGTCTTAGCAGTCTCAGCTTGAACAGGGTTTTCAGCTTGAATTGACTCAGTGCTCCTTAAGGCTATCAAAGTTGCTGCTATATCCTATGCTCCTTCACTTCTTTGCTCTTTCGGTTGAATTTCCGGTTGAACACTCAGCTTAGCTACCACTTGAACTTCCGGTTGAAGTTCCGGTTGAACAGGAATTTGACCTTCAGTCACCACCGAAGGTTGGGTGACTTCAGGTTCTTTGTCAGCAATTTCCAGTACTTCTGTACCTTCTTCTTCACCAATCAGGTTTTCGTCTCCTCCTTCAGTAAATGTAGCAACTGCAACAGTTGCAGTGCTTTCTTCAACATCATATGCTGCCTTGCTGGTGGAGGCAATATTTCCTACCACTTGATCACTGGCTCTTTCAGCCGGAAAAATGACATCTTTAAGGAGTGTCATGATCAAGTTGATGTGCTCAGGGAGAGCACCAGCAATTAGCATGGATGACTGTACAAGTTCAGTGAGGTTGGGGTCCTCAAAAGGAGAAATGGCAATCAGTTCACTGCATCTCATGTTCACCCATCTGTCTTCAACTGAGAAGGGATTCACACCAATTCTTTGGCAAGATGTGGCTCTGACTTCAGCCGGTATCCTCTGAACTTCTTCAATTTCTGTCATAACTGGTCTTGAGGGTATCTTCTCCCCCAATTTGACAGTATCAGCTTCATCAGTTTCGACAACTTCATCAGCATCTCTGATAGGGTTTGAAGGGCCTGCTACAATGTCAGTAGGAGTAGCTTGAACTAATTTAGCAACAGTTGTGTTGAGAGTTCCAACCTGTGCTTGCAGAGAGAGGTATAATTTCGTCAATTCGGGTAGTGTATAGCTATCCTCAACTGGCTTTTTACCAGTATCCTTGGACAAAACCAAACTATCAATCCTAGATTGATCAGCATTGGTACCTATGGCTTCTTGGCACCTGGGATTCTCTTCATCTGTTTCAGCAACCCTTGGTTCCAATAAAGGACTTCTAGGTGTTGATTCAGAGAAGATTGCCGCAAATTGGGTTTTATTGATGTTACTACTGACACTAAGATCCAGTAGGGATCCTTGGGCAGCAGCATACCTTTTTGCATGAATCTCTTTTTGACTCCTGAGATTCACCTCCGGTGAGGAGTGGGGGCAGTGCTACAGGGTCCTGGCCTATCAGGATGTTCTCATGTAATGAGGCAGGTGAGTTAATAACACCTTCATCTAGGCCAAGATTGAGAGCACTGTCACTCCTAGGTGACAGGGGTTGTAGGGGTGATAAATGTTTAGATGGGGATGGTACATCTGCTTCTAATGACTCCCCCTCAAGTGAAGGTTCATCCCTAAGAGATAATCCCAATTTTACCAGTTTCCGCTTAGGCTTTTTTGCCTTGGGCGAGGTTAGAAGCTGCAGGTTGGTTGGTGGTGCTAGGTGGAGGAGACCTAGTGACCACATTTCTCTGTCTTTTGAATATGACAGGAGGTGAGTTGGATGAGGAGGTGGCAGTGGTAGAGATTGTGAAAGCTTTCCTCTTTTTGGATTGAAAGGTTTTGAAAGAAGAGGAAGCTGGGACAGATGTGGGATCAGATGCTGTTGGGTTTACAGCTCTGTCATCTTGAGCTTGGGGCTTAGTTGCTGCTGCAGTTTCCGGTTGAACCTCTGCAGTAGCAGGTTCATCAGGAAACTGCCTTGGAATTGGCAAGGGATAGTCAGTGTCCCTTCCAAGAAAAGCAGACTTGTTTAGAGCCAAGTTTGAAAATGTTTTCTCATTCAGAAGTTTAGACTGTAAAATTGTACCAAGCCAAACAATTTGGGGGTACTCTTCTTTGAGAATGTAAGTTAAAAATCTGGGATATATGTAAACATATTCAGTTTGGACATTTGATTTTAGGGCCTGAAAAATGAGTTTGGAAAAATTAAAATTTTCACTTTTTACCACAGCATAGAAGGCAGAGGCTTGTTCACTGGCAAGCTCGTCAAATCCGCCCTTCTTTGGAGATAAACATACCAGAATTGTATGTGCCAGGAACCTCCATTTGTATGGTAATTGCCCTTTCTTGATGGTTTTGCTCTGCAGGGAACCACCATATCCAAGATCTCTGAACAAGCGGAGATATTTGTTGTGATCAACCGCTTCCTATCCACCTTCATCCCTTAACTTCAACAGTTTTCGTACTTTTGCTTCGTATATTTCCACTTCTTTCCCTTGAACAGTTGACACAATTTTGTCACTAGCATTTTCGCCTTCGGTAACCCTAGCATGAACCCAAAAGTCTTCCATCACTTCTTCGAAAATTTCGGCTTCAACAGTGAGCGCATGATGAAGATGAGAACTTTTGATAAAGTCTATCATGCTGTTGTAGATGTCAGTTTTGCTTGGTGGTTCTAGCTATGCCACCAAGTTGTGCTCTACAGGGAATTTAGAGTCACTGATAGGCTTCTTGCCACTTCCCCTCGCTTTGGGAGCCATTGTTGAGACAGATTTTGAGAGTTTTGACGGTTAATAGGAAGTTTATCGAAGAGGGTTTGAGAGAAATTTGAGAGTAATTTTTGAGTGGGATGAGAGAAATGGGGAAATCGACGGTAAATTAGGGCTTTTTACCTTTTTGGTGATCACGTGGAGGAGAGAGAATTAAAACAGACGGTTCAGTGACTGATGGGACAGGTGCTTTATGGGTTATATGGTACAACTGGTTAAAGCATGTCTTTATCCAAAAGTAAATTTACTGAAACCTCGGATTTTAAACAATTAAAAACTTAATGGGTAAATAAATGTATATCCGCTTACAAAGTTATGCCTTCCGGGTAATTAAATGAGACTTTGACTTTGTTGACCCGGAAGTTCAAGCGGAACCCATTTTCTCCTTTATATTAAAAACTAAAATTCTTCCGTCTGAACATCAAGCGGACAAATTTTCCGTTTGAAAGAATTGTTTTCAAAATAAATTTCCACATCATATTTAAAGCATTTTTCCGGTTGAAGTTCACCTGGTGAATTTCAAAAGTTGTTTTCTCAGGTTGTACCTGAACTTGAACCGGAAATCCAAAACACATGAATTTTGAAAATTTGTGTTAATTATCCATAGCTTTAACAGCAGTTACTGACTATTAACTGAAATGTTGTCTGATTAACACTAAAGATTTTCATTTTCTTTTTCTTTTTGTATCAAGAGACGGGCTTTTGAGCACATGTCTATTTTTTATTAAAATTGTGAAAAGTCCTATTCAAAGTTCATCATCCCAATGGCTGTGATGAGGTAGAAGAATCTTGCCTCATCAAAGGCTTTTGTAAACAGTTCTGCCAATTGATGATCAGTGTGAACTTTGAATAGTTTGATTAAATGCTTTTCTGCACAATCTCTAATAAAATGATACCTTATGTCAATGTGTTTGGTCTTGGAGTGCTTCACTGGATTGTTGATAATTGAAATGGCACTGTTGTTGTCTGCAAGAATGGGAGTTTCCATGAATGTGATCCCATAGTCAAGCATTTGATTTTGGATCCAAAGGACTTGGCTACAGCAACTTGAAGCGGCAATATACTCAGCTTCTGCAGTTGAAGTGGAAACACAAGTTTGCTTCTTGCATTGCCAAGAGACAAGTCTTTCTCCTAGGAATTGACATCCACCAGAAGTTGATTTCTTATCAATGTCACAACCAGCATAATCACTATCTGTGAATGCTCTGAAGGAGAAATCAGAGTTCTTAGGAACCACAAACCTAGTTTTGGTTTCCCCTTCAGATACTTGAAGATCCTCTTAACAGCTAGCATATGTGACTCCTTTGGTGAGGACTGATATCTCGCACATAAGCAAACACTAAACATGATATCAGGTCTGCTAGCAGTGAGATACATCAGAGAGCCTATCATAGCTCTGTACAAGTGTACATCCACTGGCTTGCCACTTAAGTCATTGGTTAACTTGTGGGAAGTGGATATGGGAGTTTTGGCACTTGAACAAGTTAGCATGTCAAATCTCTTCAGCATGTCTTGGATGTACTTTGATTGGTTCAGAAAGATACCATCTGCAGTTTGCTTCACTTGTAGCCCTAAGAAGAATGTTAATTCTCCCATGGAGCTCATTTCAAATTTAGACTGCATCAAAGTTTCAAACTCCTTGCACAAGACAATATTAGAGGAACCAAAAATAATATCATCAACATAAATTTGTATCATCAACATATCATTACCAACAGTTTTAACAAAAAATGTTTTGTCAATAGCTCCTCTCCTGTAGCCATTCTCTAGAAGGTAGTTAGAAAGGGTTTCATACCAGGTTCTAGGTGCTTGTTTGAGACCATACAAAGTTTTGATTAGCTTGCACACCTTGTTAGGATGGTGAGGGTCTTCAAAACCAGGAGGTTGGTTGACATATACTTCTTGTTCCAGGAGGCCATACAGGAAAGCACTTTTGACATCCATTTGAAATACTTGGAAGTCTTTGAATGCAGCATAGGCTAAGAAGATTCTGATTGCTTCTAACCTGGCTACTGGTGCAAACACTTCATCGTAATCAATGCCTTCCTCCTGTACATAGCCTTGCACAACCAATCTTGCTTTGTTCTTTATGACAATTCCCCTATTATCTTTCTTGTTTCTGAAAACCCACTTTGTTCCAATTGGTTCTACTCCATCAAGCAGATCTACCAATTCCCAAACCTTTTGCTTGTTGATCTGAAATAGTTCTTCCTGCATTGCCTCTACCCAGCTGTTGTCTTCCAAGGCATCTGCTACCTTCTTGGGTACTTCTTGAGACAAAAATGCAGCATGCAAACAAATGTTTGCATTTGCAGATCTGCTCCTTGTCAACATGTCACACCCCGGTCAACGGATTGGGTGTGAGCGAGACGGAATCATAGTCGCAGATATACAGAACACTTCTACTAAATTCAAACGTCATTTAAAACATTATACCATTCATGTTGCAGCGGAAAGTCATGGTGAGATGATATTGTCTTACATTTGAATAAAAGTCTTAGTTTGATATTGAAATCATAAAGCAGTTTATTTAAGATAGGTCGGGACTACGACTCCGGTGAAGCAGGGTCAAAAGTTACAGTGAAGCCCCATTTGCACGTCTTCCATGATAAGCTTAGATACCTGATAAATCATGAGTTTAAAAGGTCAACATAAAGTTGGTGAGGTTCACAGGTTTATGATTCTATGGTAAGTTTGTAAAAACAATTTACAGTATGTTGGAATAACAGTTTACGGTATACTGGAATAACAGTTTACAGTATGTTGGAATAACAGTTTACGACATGTTGGGATAACAGTTTACAGCATACTTAAATGTTACGTTGGTTTACTGTCGTGGTTGTAAGATCCTACCATGAACCTCAAATTCGAATACTAACGGATTACCCACTCATAGCATTCTATCCCAAGAATACCGAATAGGCGAGAATAACTGACGTGTACCCCTTGACAATGTACGAAGTCAGGATTGGAGCTACCAATCTGGGCAGGGTTGTCAACCCAAATAGATCTATTCACTAGTTATCATTTCGAGCAGAACTAATCGAATTCAATTAATAGTGGGATTCAGTTGTACAAACGTTTATAACGTCTCTGTACCATAGTTTGGGGTACGGAATGGAACATGTAGTCATACGGCTAACAGGTAAACCATAACATTAAGTAAAAAACATTTTATCAGTTCATGATTTCTCCCCCATAAATGTAAAACAGTTGTAAAGAAAGAGTGCTTATATAGACACCCACCCATTTGCTAAATTCACCCATTCCCTACGATCGTTTCGCTCCAAACGGTCGTTTCAAGGTCGTTTCATATAAAACGGCCGCCACGTGTCGCGACGACGAAACCTTAAAATTCAGGGGGCCCCCCTTAATTTCGATCGTTTACTACGAAACGATCTCGAAACGATCGTTTCAACTCAAACGACCCAAAGATTTGGGTCTTTTTAGTAAAACACCTGGGTGGTTTTAGCCATACCCTAAAGAAAAGGGGCCGTGAAACTCACTTGATTCAGTGATGATGATGGATTGCCGAGTGGCAACTAGCAAGTAACGTCCTAATAAAACATAAGACAACATGCATAAGGGTCCACTCGATCATTTGAGTAACGAATGTTACCCAAATGATACCGGTCAAGTCTTGACGTATAATCCCAGCGTTTTGAAAAACCCGTTAGTTAATCAATTTACAAAATCAGCAAATACGAATGTTCACGTATTAAGGCATTTATATAAATAAATACAAGGAATGAACATGCGATAATGTATCATGAAGATCAGTTCAATCAAGTCTTGAATATTGTTTTAAATAATAATATTTATTATTATTTTTATGTTCGCTCGCTCGATTGATTTATTAATCGCGTTAAGTTATATTATATATAACTAGGGTTGATAATTATTATTGAAATAATTATCATAACTTGTCGAAATAATTTTATTAAATTATTACAAGTTAAATGTTTTAACATAAGTAGGTAAATATTAAAGGTTATTTTAATATTAAACTCATGTTTTGAAAATTAGGGTTTTGATTTAATGTAAATATAATTATTATTAAATATAATTATATTAACAAACCAAAATGATTTTAACTCAAATTAGGGTTTCTAAAATTCATAAGGATAATTATTTGCTGAAAATAATTATTTACGATTTATTACGTCGTAAAACATTTTTAAATCGTTTAAAGATTTCGTTTCAATTGCAAACGTTTAAAAATAAACATTTGATCCGGTTAAAATGTTTTGATTATTTTGATTTATCTAAAATAATCAAAAATATGTATGACCGCGAGTTTTGCATTTAAAACACTTTCGTTTATCAATAATGACCTTTTCACTCGCGTCATCATCCACCTCGGACTCAACCACCCGGTTTTGGAATTTGGGTTTAACACCCTTCTTTGTAACATAACGATGTCCAAATTCATCGTTACGTCCTGAATCATATCCAGACACATTCCCTGAAAACTCATCATAAAAATGATGATCTCTAAAATTCTGAGATCTATTCCTATACCTACCAAACCTTGAATTATATTCACTCTGACCTTCAAAATCAACCCTTTTTTGAACTTCTTCTAAAACCAGATTGATTTGGTCCACAACCAAACTCATCATAAAACCCTTCATCATTATAGAATTGAGACCTTTTAACAAATGGACTAGGTTTTCTGAAATTTGATTGTTTTTTATCATAAAAAACTTTCGGTGGTGGTGTTTGAACAATTGGTTTTGATGTTTTCTTGTTCTTCACACTATTTACCAACCCAGACTCAGACTCAGATTGAAATGTGCCCATTTCATTAGCACCACTGCTATTTCCCTTCCTAATGGGCACATTTCTCACTTTGGGATCATATGCTGGATCATCTTTACATGAGAAAATTTGATCGATTAAATTTGGGTTCACCATATCTAACGGAAAATCTTTGTCACTATAAACTCTATTGGAACCCTTTAACCGATATGTTACCCATGGTTCAACCTTGTCACAGTCGGTGTCCAAAGTAGAATTGTGAGCCTTGGCATTTGTAGGTTTCAAAATTTTCGGAGAAAAACCTTTTTCAACAGTTTTAGATTTAGCCGAGGACTCAAATCCGACTCCACCGTACTTAGACTTCTTACCTGTAACAGATTTGCTCCAAGAAATCTGCTTTTGTTCGTATGTACTCAGTTTGGAAAGCTCAGATTTAATTGTTGGAAAATCATGTTTGGAGATTAAATTTTTATGATCTGGCTTACCAACTTTAGACTGAGTATGTACCGAACTTTCAACATCAGTCTCCGACACTAAGTCATCGACTTTGTCAAGATCAGAAACATCATAAAAAAGCTCATCAACTGTTGAATCAAAAATGGATTTTTCAGTTGAAACTTTATCAGACTTGTTTTGTTCAGCTTGATTAACAACATCTACCTTCTCCTCAGATGAAGGACCCAGTGTGATATTCACCGGAGATGGGACTTGACTAAGCTTGCCAGAAACACCTTCTTTATCAGTTTTATACAAAAAATTTGTGAAAGAAGATGACATTTGAACAA
The DNA here is from genome assembly GCA_039602395.1 of Deinandra increscens subsp. villosa. NCBI lineage: Eukaryota > Viridiplantae > Streptophyta > Magnoliopsida > Asterales > Asteraceae > Deinandra > Deinandra increscens. Next base: position 31,619,482 of record JBCNJP010000025.1, read on the forward strand.
AATCCAATTTTTGTTTTAACTCAAAAACCTCGATTTTCAAATCAGCGATAAGTTTGTTACTAGCAGCCAAATCCTTCTGAACAGACACGAGCAATTCAGACTAATTCGAGAAATCAAATTTTTGCAAACGCAATTGCTCATGTACTGACAGTAATTCCTGGGTTGTCCCCTCCCATCTTTCTTTGTAAATGTTTTTGTCAGCTTTTGCTACTGCCAGAAGATCATTTAACTTTGTCTTTCATCTAAGAGTATAGACTTAGCAGTAGCAAAGTCATCACACGATTTACACATCAAAGGATACGAAATTACCTTTGAAGAATCGGCCATCAGAGCAACAGTTTCAGTAAGACTGCTTCTTTTCAATGAACCGATTTCCTGTTTCAGACTTGAATTTTCATCAGTAACTTTCTGCATATCCCTCTGCAATGCTAGCATCTTATCAGCAATTTGAAGAGCATTCTGTTGTGCTTTTTCATATCTCTCTTTCAGCGGAAGACTCTTCTGATAAAGATTTTCAAAATCATTCGCTGCATCAACTGCTTCGGCTTTCGCTGCATCGCATTCTCGAATTAATGCCTCTTTCTCATCAGTCAGAAGTTTAATTTGCTTTTCTAACAAAAGAATTGCATTAGATTCGATCTTTTCAGACACATCAGCCATAAATGCAAATTTTTCTTCATTCAAAGATTTATGATCACTCCTTGAATTCAAGACTTCATTGCCAACATTCATTCCATCAAAAGTTTCTTCAATCTTCTCATCATGTATTTCTTCTTCATTGTCAGTTGATTCAGTCAAAGTTTCTTCGTCCTGCACATGAGTAACAATTAAAGCAGAAGAATCAACAAACTGATTTCCCCAATTATATGTTTTATCAACTTGAGAAACAAGAGCTTTTGTGGATTAAGATTTGGAACTAGAAGTACTCCCTGAACTCGATGAAGTATTAGATCCAGAAGCATTTGATTTTGGAGTAAACTTCTGATATTCTTGTTTCTTTGGCTGCTGACATTCACGAGCAAAATGACCAAAATTGGAACAATTGTAGCACCTGACTTTGGATTTATCAAATCCAATCCTGCCTCCAGAATTCAAATCCTTTCGTCCAGTTTTCTTCAAAAATCTTTTTACTCTTCTTGCCAACATAGCAAACTGCCAGTTTATGTCCATCAACTCCAAATCATCAGGATCCACCTGATCATAGTTTTCTTCAGTCAACTCAGCATTACTGACATTTCCAGTTATCAACCCATAATATGATGACACTAATGCAGAAACAAGAGCCATGTAATCTTCAGTGGTAGATACCGACATAGCCATCTTTCCCGTGTTCACCAGATTACTTGCTGGGATTGACGTACCACTAATTCCAGAACTATAATTGTAATCAGCACTTTGTGAGCCTGACCCAGTTCCCGAACTTGAAACATATCCTGGTAAATTTCCAGCCACAAATGTTATAGCAGGTGCAGAACTGGTTATCTTAGCTGATTTCCCAGAAATAGTTGCTGCATTTGACCCATAATAGACATCTGGATTCTGAACTGCTGCTGGAGTAGTGTTAACATTCTTCATTTCTAAATCACGAGCTTGCAGTTTACCCAAAAGCTTCACAAAAGTCAAATCAGCATAGTCTTTGTCATTCATGATCATCAAAACATATGACTCCCATTTTGATGGCAAACCTTCCAACAATTTTTCCTTCAGCTCTTCGTCATCTTTCTTAATTTGGACATTATCCATTTCAGACAGTAAATGACAATATCTCGAAATTAGCTCAGGAACGCCCTCGCCATCAAAATGTTTGAAGTTGTCGAATTCTTTGTTAAGCACCTTCTTCTTGCTTTTCTTATATTGTTCATTGCCCTCACACCTCTCTTTCAAAGTTGTCCATAACTCATGAGAGTGTTTGCAACTTTTGAATTGATGTAATAATTCCTTTGGCAAAGCTTGAGTGATTAAACCGTACGCTTTCTGTTCACGAACAAAATCAGCTTTCTGTGTAAGATCCAAATTTCGTTGCATAATGGGAACATTATTAACGCCAACAGGATACACATATGGTGCATCCATAGCAATCCATAGATCTAGATCCGTTGTTCCGATATATGCCTCAAATCGTTTCTTCCAGTTTGCATAGTCTTCAAATTTAAGCAACTTTGGAACTTTCTGCGTTGTTCCAATTTCATTGTCATAATTGAGTAAAGTTTGCATCTGCGTTTGAATAGCAGCAAACGCGTTATAGTCCGACATGATTTGAAATTGAAAAAAAATTGAATTCTGCTCCGAACTAGCTCCGAACTCGATACACCCTCCGAACTAGCTCCGAACCTTCACCGAACTGAGAGACAAAGTCCGAACTCTCAACGAACGTAACTCCGAACTCAGAAACTCCGATCTTACTCCGATCCTAGTCCGAACTCCCTCTGAGACAGAAAAACTTCCGAACTCTCACCGATAGGACTCCGAACTCTCACCGAATTAGGAAACTGACCGAACTTCACTCCGAACTTGGAATTCGGAGCGGTTTCACCGAACTTGGAGTTCGGCCGAATGTAAATTCAGAAAAATTTTGAATCTCAACAGAAATCACTCAGAACTGAACTTCTAACACTCAAACGAACACTAGAACTCAGAAACAACGAATTTTGACGCAAAACATAGTGTTTTTTACGTAAAATTCCAGAAAGCAACACGAAAACGAACTTTGATTCAACGTTTCGCAACAATTCGAACCAAACAGCACCAGAACTGCTCTGATACCACTTGAAAGTGCCTGGATACGGATCGGTTTGGACGAATTGATCGAATACAAAACGTAATCAAAAGAGAATCAACACACAAAACGTAAATAAACTCAATCTCTTATTGATCGAGAATCAGAGTTACAGAGAATTACACAGAGACAACTCACAGACAAGTTCGCTCAAACTCTCTCAGAAACCTGCAAAATACAAAGACACAAATCTATTTATAGACCTACGGACGTCCGAACTCCATAGCATGTCCGAACCCCAGGTTCGGCCAAGGCTCGGCCAGGGTTCGGCCGGAGTTCGGCCAACAGACCTAAAACAAAACAGTGTGTCTTCGATCGATCCAGCTCATTGCCAATTCGTGTATCAACAATATGCATCAAGATGTGTCCACTTGGTCAAGCATTAGCATTTAATGTATATCACATCTGAATACTTTCTGATTTAATGCCGAGCCTACCAAGCACATCGAGCAATGATCTTATGGTTTTTTCATCTAATTTATCCATGAATCAGACACGTAAGACAATGTACCATCATTTCCCAATTATGTCGGATATAATAATTCTCAATTTTTCAATGTTTTTCTGCATTTTTCTGTTTTTTCTCTTTTTCTCCCCCTTAAAATGAAAACTCTATATTTGGATTTTTCATTTTAACAAAAATAAAAAGATACTATTTTTGGTATTTTCAATATTCTCCCCCTACACTACATACGGAATGTAAAGAAAGAAAATTGACCTTCCGACATGAATACCTTTTAGTTTTAGCTTTTCAAAAAAAAAAATTCAGGTTTTGAAATTTTATATCACTAGTAATTTAAATTAAATCAGCAAAATACTTCTCCATCAGCAACTTCTCGATCACCGATAGGTCTTCTAGAAGTACCTGCACACTGGTCAAACACATTAGTTTATAAATGATCCGAAGCGAATCGCTTCTGGTCAACCAGTGTCTTGGTTTCCTTTTGAAACCACTTTTGGTTTCCAGATTTGTTGTGATGGTGGTAAATTAGTATTTGATGAACCCGTCACAGTTGATTTTGACGAACAACCTTCATATGAACACATTAGTTTATAAATGATCCGAAGCGAATCGCTTCTGGTCGACCAGTGTCTTGGTTTCCTTTTGAAACCACTTTAGGTTTCCAGATTTGTTGTGATGGTGGTAAATCAGTATTTGATGAACCCGTCACAGTTGATTGTGATGAACAACCTACATATGAACACATTAGTTTATAAATGATCCGAAGTGAATCGCTTCTGCTCGACCAGTGTCTTGGTTTCCTTTTGAAACCACTTTAGGTTTCCAGATTTGTTGTGATGGCGGTAAATCAGTATTTGATGAACCCGTCACAGTTGATTTAATGAACAACCTACATATGAATCATTTTCAAAATAAGGAACAAATCGTCCTTGACTTTTGAAAAATATAGGTTGATATTCATCAAATACTCTGCCATACTCATCCATGAATCTTTGTTTGGTAGATTTACCAACAAATGGAACCTTTCGTCTTCTTTGTGTAGAAGCAGAAGAAATCGGACAATCTTGTGTCATATGCCCTTTTTGTCGGCAATTATAACACAAGCGATTGTTTACATTTCGCCTCTGTGGAACCTGCACAACTTCACAAAATATTCATCTCCAAAATGATCATAAAAAGTATCATACAACTAAAATTGATGATCATGAACCCATTTCGAAGTCGGGCTTTTTTAGTAGAATTTGATCGTCTAGAAGAAAATTTAGCAGTTGAAGTCTTCTTGGTCTTTGGATCGTCATGCTTCACGAACACTTCAGCTATATTTTGAGAATCCACACAGTGAAGTGGAAGCTCCTTATCAGAAAATATTTGATTTGAACCCTTAAGTTTATAAAATCTTTTAGGTTGAACCTTTTCAGCATGAAATACCTCCTTCTTCACTTGCTTCAAACTGACTTTATTCAATTTTTGTTCTTTTTGAGCTTGAGAAGTACCAACAACAACAACTTTTCCATGAAAACCTAAACCAACATGTTTTACCCGGTAACTTCTCTTCAGAACCAGATACTTTATGTCCATTCTTTGGAAGACGAGTAAATTTAGCTTTCACTTTACCAACATTCTTTTGTTGATAGAAGATAGTCTCATCAATATCTGTAGGAGAACTCACCTTCTCAGTTGAACGTGCTAATTTCTCTTCTTCAGTAGCAGAAGAATCAAACACAACCATTTCAATTTTCTGTTCTTATGGCAACTTCACAACCTTTCTTTCATCAGATTTCTTATCAACAAACTGAGAATAATCACCCGTTTCTACCTTTTCCTTCGAGTCATTAATACCCTCCTTCAGACTACCTGGCGGTGAGACTGTCTTTGTAAACATTTTCTCAAAATAGTCATCTTTGGCTAAGAAACTTCTAAAAGATTGTGAGTTAGTAACATTATTCAAAAGACGCTTTGAATCATGACTTCTACTTTTAGATTAGAAATATTTTGTTGAGCATTAGCCAATTCCTTTTCTGTTGCAATCAATTTCTTTGCCACTTTATGTGTTTCATATTTTTGCAATCTCAACTCATCAAGCCCAGCCAACAACTCTTTCTTCATCTTATCTTCATTTCTTAGCTGAATATTTAAATTTTCATTTTCAGCTTGTTCACTCTAACCAACTCTCTCTTCTTATCTAACAACTTTTCCATATCTACCTGATATGCCTTAATCTTTGCAATAGACTCATCGTAATCAATGGAAAGTAAATCAAGCTTAATCTTGGATTTTTCAAACAAATTACTAAAATCATTAGCAGCATCCTTTACTTCAGCTTTCTATTTTTCAACTTCCTTAGTTAACCTCTGCCTGAAAATCTGAAAACTTTTCTTTTTGAGATGAAAGTTCTTGAATTAGATCTTCCAACTTTGTCTGGTCACCAGTCAACTCTTCTATCTTCTTTTTATTTTCATCAACCAACAACTCAATTTCTTTTTTCAATCCTTGAATCTTCTTGTCTTTCTGAGAACCAAACTCACAAACAGATTCATAGCCACTATTTCCAGAACCACTTATTTTAGATTCAGAATTAGTTACTTCTACTTCGTCATCACTATGTAGAATTTGAGTAACAAACACAGTTTCGACAATAAACGCAGACTCATCAGGAAAGTCGGCAGACCAATCATAACCTTCATTCGATGTTTGTGCTTTTGACTCAGAAGTAATAGCAGTTAAAGAAATTTGAGGATTAGAAGTTCGTCCCAAACCATATTGTTTATCGACTTGAGAGACCAAAGCTGTTGGAGACTTTGATGAAGAAGCATTTGATTTTGAACATTCTCACGAGCAAAATGTCCAAAATTAGAACATTTGAAACATTTTACCTTTGATTTATCTACTCCAACCTTGCCATCCGGATTTAAACTTTGGAATCCGGTTTTCTTCCTGAATCTTTTAACTCTTTGGGCTAACATCGCAAGTTGCCAATTAATATCCATTTGTTCAAGATTATCCGGATCGATCTGATCAAAACCTTCTTCAATCAGATTAGATGTTGTCAAACCGCCATTTAGCAATCCATAATATAAAGATAATAAAGCAGTTTTTAATGCCAAATGTTCATCAGGTGTTTTTGCAGAAAACGAAGTCTGACTTGAATGATTTGGAATAGTGAAATTACACCCTCTTGAAGAATTTTCAGAATTTCCCGATTCATGACTAGCAACAAATGCTGTTAGAGGTGGATTTGATGAATCAAAACCAAATGATTTAGACTTTGCATTAAGACTTGCAGAATTTTGGCCATGATATAACTCAGGGCTTTGTAGTTGAGCAGTTGATTTGTTTGACGTCATCATTTCCATTTATCTAGCATGCAACTTTTCGGTTAAATCATGAAATGACAATGTTGAGTATTCCTTATCATGAGTAAGCAGTAAAACATAATTCTCCCACTTTTCTGGTAAAGCTTCTAGCAATTTCTCCTTCAACTCCTCTTCTATCTTCTCTATTTTAACCACTTTCATTTCACTTATCAGATGTGAAAATCTGGATACAAGAGCATGAATATTATCTTTCTCATAGTGTTGAAAATTTTCAAATTCTTTGTTCAGCACTTTTCGTCTACTCTTTTTGTATTGACCATTGCCTTCGCATCTTGCAGATAATGCAACCCATAATTGTTTACACTTCTTGCAAGTGCTGAACTAATGTAACAATTCAGTAGGCAAAGCCATTGTAAGTTCATAGTTTTTTTCTTTCAACAGCATCAAAATTTTGAATTTCCTTAAAATCTCCTTCATCTGTTGGATGCATGTAAAGCTTCCGTATCGAAATCCATAAATCGATATCATTTGTGCTGATGTAAGTAGAAAACCGTTGTTTCCAATTTTGATAATCTTCCAACCTTAACAATATGGGAACTTTTTGACTTGTTCCAATTTCGTTGTCAAAATTGAGCATGGTTTGCATAGTGGATTGAATAGCAGCAAATGCATGAAAATCAGACATTTTTCACCGAAAATGATACTCCAAAAACTTCAAACTAAAAAACGGAGGTCTTAGAAGTGGATTTTGGGTACCAAAACAGAGGGTTCTGTCTGTAAGGCGTGTAAAAGTCTAGATCTCGTCGAGACGGTCGTTTTGGCTGGTATTCGGTTCCGTAACTCTTAACGGTTCTCAAGTGACGTCAGTTTTAGTGAACACAACTTTTCTTCTAGCGGACCAAAATAACTAGTGTACCATAAACTTCAGCGGACCAACAACGTACCAGACCTTCAACGCACCAACAACCGGACCAGAATGATCAGCGTACCAGTGAACTCAGCGTACCACCTTGGTACGGCGTAACCGTCAGCGTACCAATCAGTAACAGTCGCGTACCACAGTTGAAGATTGCCTTGCGTACCAAGTAGCGTACCAACCAGTGTACCAATTACTGGATGAAGATTGCCTTGCGTACCAAGCGGCGTACTAACGTATTCATCCGGCGTACCATGACATTTTCGACTGATTTTCAGAATTTGACTGTTGTGAGCTGGAATTTGTAACAGTAAGTTGCAAAAACACACTAGGAACGTTTAGAAATCAAGTTTAGCATTGAAAACACTCGGAATTGAGAAAATTTGATGAAAAACGAGGAGAAACCCACTTTCTCTCACTAGAATCTCAAAAAATTGATCAAAAACACAGCAGTAGAGCAACATGGATTGCTCTGATACCACTTGTAAGTACGTGAAATGATCTTACTACTGCGTGTATCAATCAATGTAGTGAACGAGAATGTAAATAAGAGAAATCTTATTGAATCACTTGAAGATTACAAAGAAGTCTCTCTGGTTTCTCTATCTAGAACATACACACAGAAAATGACTCAAATGACAGAAGTTTTTCAAGCTTATTCTAACACAACCTATTTATAGGTAACACATTCTCGCCAGCGTACCATCCAACGTACCATTGGTACGGCAGACCAACTTTGTACGCTGCCCCCTAAGACTCACACAATAACATGCCCACTTAGATACAATACATGAGACACATCATAGCACAGGTATATGCTCTAGCATTAATATATTTACTTATATATGTTAGTACCTGATTCGTGATCGTCAGGTGAAGTATAGTACATGACAAGATGTGCAAATTTGTGTCTGGCCGAACCTTGGGCGAACCCCAAGTTCGGACACCGGCGAACCTGGTCCGAACCTGAGGTTCGGACGGCCATGGTTTAGCTAGTATAAATAGTCGTCTTGTGTTGTATTCAGTACACTTCTTGGAAAAATCTTCTATGTGTCTTTCTGTGTAAACTCTCTGTGGTCTAATACAAGTTTCATTGTATTTACATCTTATGTTCATCTCGTTTTACATTGATTTCAATATGATTGAGTAGACGATCATACGCTCACGCATTTTCAAGTGGTATTAGAGCATTTGGTTCATTCTACTGATCGGAAATCATTGTTTCTTCGGAGTTTTGAGTCAAAAAGTGGGGTTTTTAAAAATTCTTCAAGTTTTTGAGTTCATTTGATCATCTCGAGTGTATTTTTCCTGAAAAGTCTTCTTCTAAATCATTTCTATGGAGTTTATCTAAGTTCCTATTAGAAAATTCGTCCAAAAACACTGAAAATCACGAAAATAGAGTCGAGTGGGTTCGAGTTCGTCTGAGGTTCGGCGTAACTGACTTGTAACCGCTCCGAACTCCAGGTTCGGATATGGTTCGGACTGTTTGCCAATGAAGTTGAGGTTTGGATAAGGTTCGGCCGACGTTCGTTGTTTCTGAAGTTCGGGTTCGTATATAGTTCAGCAGGAGTTCAGCATTTTGTTAGAGCATATTCCTATGCCACGATGTGTCTCGTGTATTGTATCTATGTAATGAGAGCAATTGTGTGAGTCTTGGTAGGCAACTGAGCGTACCACATGGTCCGCCGGACCAGTTGGTGCAGCGTACCAGTTGGTACGCTGGGTGGTACGCCAGCATGTCTAAGTTACCTATAAATAGGTAGTTTGTGTTGAGAGCATTAGCACTGATAGAGAACTCTTGATATATTCTACACTTCTGTGTGTGTTTCTGTGTGTGTGCTCTCAAGGCTTATTAATACAAATTCCATTTGTATTTACTTGTTTGATCTTGTCTTCATCTTATTATCACGTGATTAGCAAACGATCCATCGCTCCATGGTTTTACAAGTGGTATCAGAGCTATCTGGTTCCATTTGCTGATCATATTCTGTGATTTTGGAGATTTTTAGAGAGAGAAAGTTTGGGTTTTCTTCATTTTTCATCAAATTTCCGCAATTCCGAGTGTTTCAACGATGGAAAATGATTTCTGAGTGTTGCTGGAGTGTTTTCGCATCATACTAAAGCAATTTCCAGCTCCAAACGTCAAATTTCACGAAAATTAGTGAATTCAGCCTCGAAATCAGTTGGTCCGCCGGATGAATTTTCTGATCCGCCGGATGAAGTTTCTGGTCCGCTAGGCAATATTCATCGAGCTGGTCCGTGGCGGTTATAGCGTATCAGTGTGATCCGCTGAAAAGTCTGGTCCGCCGTATCAGTTTTTGGTCCGCCGGATCAATCTGATCCGCTAGTACAATTTTGGTCCGCTGGTTATAAATCTGATCCGCAAGTATAATCTGGTCCGCTGAGATTGATCTGGTCCGCTTTTGATCCGCAAACACAAATTTGGTCCGTTGAAAGTGTTTTGGTCCGCTGGCAGAAAAGTGTTAATCACTAAAACTGACGTAACTTGAGAACCGTTAAGAGTTACGGAACCCAATACCAGTCAAAACGTTCGTATCGACGAGATCTAGGACGTGTACCAGCCTACGGCCAGTACCGACAAGTTTTGACCCCCTAAATCCGCTTGGAAAGCCTCCGTTTTTGAGTTCGAAGTTTTGAGGTGTTATATTTCGGAAAATATGTCGGATTTTCAAGCTTTTTCCGCGATTCAAAATACGATGCAAGCTATCATGAACTATGATAATGAAATAGGAACAAGTCAGAAAGTTCCGAAATTACTCAGATTGGAAGATTATCATAGTTGGGTGAAGCGGTTCAATGCATATGTTGGTGCAAATGATGTTGATTTTTGGATATCTTACAATAATCTATATGAGTATCCAACAGGACAAAATGGAAGGCCAGTTTTGCAACAAAGTCTTACTGGTGAGCAAAAGAAGGCATATCAAGCAGAACAAAAAGCTTATGGTGCTTTAACGATGGCATTACCTTCCGACTTATTACATCAATTTTCTGCATATACTTCTGCAAAAGAATTGTGGGATGCAATTCAAAAACGATGTGAGGGTAATGATCAATTCAAGAAAAGCAAACAAAAGGTTTTAAGAAAAGAGTTCGACAATTTCAAACATTATCCAGATGAGAATATTTCAAAGCTTATCACTAGGTTTTCACATTTATTAAGTGAAATGGCTTTGGTTGGCATCAAAAAGGAAGAAGCTGATCTGAAAGAGAAGATACTAGAGGCATTACCTGAAAAATGGGAGAATTATGTAATGATGATTACTCATGATAAAGAATTTTCAGAGTTGTCATTCATCAATTTAATTGAGCAGATACAAGCAAGAGATATGGAGTTGAGTGTCAACAAATCCATGCCTGCACAAGTACAGAATCCAGCTGCATATCGTGGTGAAAATGATTCTACCATAAATGCTAAAAAGGCAAACATTTACAGTGAAGGTCCTAGTACTGCATTTCTTGCTGGAAAAACTGAGAGTTATGGTGATTCTCCAGGTTGTACTTTTACAAATCCAAACCGATCATCAAAATTTACAATTCCTGATAAGGCATCTGAGGATCTAGCTTCATTGTTATCTGCATTTATATCATCGTCAAATGGTTCAATTTTTGGGAAACTTGGAGAGGTTGATTTGGTTGCAAATGACTTAGGTGAGTTGAATGATGATCATTTGAACGAGTTAGATTTACATTGGCAATTTGCTATGATTGTTGAAAGAGGTAGGAGATACATGAAGAAGCATGGTAAACAATCTTTTATCCCAGGAGGAAAACTTGGATTGGATAAGTCCAAAGTTAAGTGTTTCAAATGTTCACAAGTTGGACATTTTGCTCGTGAATGTAACAATTCAAAAGTATCTGCATCTTCGTCTTCAACAAACAATTCTAAATCACAAGCTTTGACTTCATACACGGTTGAAGGATATGATTGGGACAGAGATATAGCAATAATTGAAGAGAGACAGAATCAGATAGCATTAACTGCAACTCTCAATGCAGATAGTTCTACAGATTCTATCTACAAGACATCACCTGCCATGGTGTATAATGCTGATCTAAAACAATATGTTAATTTGTATCCTGATGAATCTGCACTTCTTGCCGAAGTTGGTTGTCACGAATTACATGATTCAGATTCAGACACAAGTTCATATGAAACAGTTGTGGAAGATGGTACCGTAGAAGTGACAAAAGAGTTTCAAGAAAAATATGAATCTTTGTTAGCAGAGAATGGTTTGATCTCTGAAGAACTCAAAGCTGTTAAAGCTGAATTAGAATGTTCAAAACAACGGTGTGCTGATTTAGAAAAAGTTAATTCAGAGTTGGTAAAAGAAAAGGATAAATGGATTGCTGATTTTGAGGAAGAAAAGGCTGCTCATCTTGATGCAGTTCAAGATTTTGAGAATCTATTTGAAAAGAGTTATCCTGTTCAACAAAGGTATGAAAAAGCAAATGCAATTATAAATAGCTCGTTTGTTCATTTTATGATGTAACTTCTGATTCTGAATTCCACACTAACTGTGTGTTTTCTATGATTATCACATTCAACAACAATATTCAATAAATATCTTATTCTCTCTTCAATTCTCGAATTCTTATTGATTCCTAGTTGAATTAGAACTCTAGACCTACGTACGGTGTGGATTTTTGGTTCATCAATTGGCGCCATCCGTATTCTATTGGAATTGGTGAGAAATGGAGAAAAAGCTAGATGAATCAGTGCAGAAACAGTCTGTTTTTGATCTGAAGGAACCGGAATTGAATGTATTTAGTTCGAAAGGATCAACCGGTAAATTCAGTAAGAGAAATTTGATATTTCCACGAGAAAAGCGATCTGGTGATGATCCGGAATCAGATCGCGATGATATGAATGATACAATTAATCCGAATAGTGATGAAACACTCCAAGGATTCGATCGTGAGTTTTTGATGAGACATGTTCAGATTCTAAAGCAATTACGAGATAAGGAACAGCGGGAACAATGGTTGCAAGAGGTGCGTGCAACCTTGAAATTTACTCCAGAAGGTAAAACTACAAAGTCCAGTGATATTAAGGAGCTGGAGGATCTTCTGAATGAGGATCATGAAGAAGATAAACGAACAAAATTGTCAGGTATTAATCGCATAATTAAATATGTGAGAAATGTGTTTTGAAAAACGATCGAATGGATTCATGTGCCTTCGATCGAAAAATTTGCTTTAGTTTTGATAAATTTAAGTGAATGTTGATTGATTGATCATGATATTAAGTAAATGATTTGATGAATTTGGATCATAAGATTGATTCATGAATCGTAAAAATCTTAGTGGAGCGATAAGATACATGAAAATGTTCAGCGATATGTTGATTTTCGACGATTCGTTACATATGAATGTTTGAAGATATGAAGAGGCATTCATGAAGATTGCCTATGATTTCTGGAAAATTTCCAGAAATGTGAATAAAGGCGGGAAAAAGTTCATCCGCGTTTGAATACATGAAGATTGCCTATGATTCCTCGAAAATTTCCAGAAATGAGAATAAAGGCGGGAAAAAACTCATCTGTATTTGAATATATGGTATTCAAATAATGATGTTTTCTAAAAAAAAAAAAAAAATGATGATGAACTTCCGAGTAAGACACACGTGCTTCGGAAGTGACAATGATCGTAAGAAGGTACTTCTGAATAAGACGTATTACACGTCGGAAGTGATATGATGAGATGTATTATTAACATTCTCTGGTAAGTTACACTTGCAAAAGAGAAATGTTATTATAAAAATACCTCATGAAAAATAGGCGGACATGGTCAGTTTCGAATAAGCTACGCTTATTATGATTGAAATAATAAGACCTTTATTTTTGGTTCATCACCCAGGTCGACCGATAATGACATTGTGGGGGGAAGGCGTTGCAACCACAATAAAAGTCATCATCTCTTCTCGAAATAGTTTATCATCACCAAAGATCACTGGGAGAGTTATTTCTCCCATGGGATGCACCACCTCTCCAGAAAAACCAATGAGAGTGGAATTATGAGGCTTTAGCCTTTGCTGCACGTCCAATCCCATCCTTCGGAAACAAGACTCATACATGATTTCCGATGCACTTCCAGTATCGAGATAGGTCCGTTTCACTAGAAACCCAGCAATACCGATAGTCACAATTACTGGATCTTCTCTCGATTCTCTACCATTCAATGGTGGAAATGTAATCTCTTGACTTTTCGATCTTTCTTCCTCAAACTTTGTTTTAACATTGCGATGCCAAGTGTTCGACCCTCTTCGTATCATTGCGATCACAGCTTGTTTAGCAGCTGGAGGACGTCCCTCCTTAATATTTTTAACCAGATGCGACAATTTTCCGGATTTGATGGCTTTTTCAATCTCGCCTCGCAAGTGTCTGCAGTTCTCTGTATCATGACCACGATCTTTATGGTAATCGCAATATTTACCCATGTCACTTCCTAAAGGATTGTAAGTCCTTTGAGGTTTCGAAAATTGAACATTCTCCGTCGCTAAGATCTCACTTGGAGTTTTTGTAAGTGACGAAAAATCATTAGATCTGGGCTCCCAGGTCTTCTTGTATCCTCCATAATTACTTTCTCCCCTACGATCATAGGGTTGAGATCTAAACTTTTTCCAGGATTGATTTCTTGTTGGTGCAGTGGAGACACTTGCATTTGCATTCCGGTAATTGCCATTCGTCTGAGATGGTTTTTGAGTGCTGATACCCTGGATATTTCCGGAAGCACTTCTTCCTTTTACATAGGTCCTGACACGATCCATAAGCACCTCCATTGTTTGAGGCAGATCCTCATGTAACTTTTCCACCAAGTGCGTGTGTCGAACACCATGGCAAAAGCCAGATATACGTAATTGATCCTGTGCTCCAGATATTTTCATAGTTTCATTGTTAAAACGCATAACGAAGCTTTCAAGGCTTTCGTCATTTCTTCTTCGAATATTATGTACTTCTGTCACTTCTTTTGTGCAATTCCGTTGTTGACTAAATTGCCTTAGGAATTTCGTCCTTAGGTCTTCAAAGCCACTTATCTGTGCATTTGGTAGTGCATCAAACCATACTCTTGCAGGTCCAGTAAAGGTCTGTACCAGCATGTGGCACCATGTTTCTTCTGACCATCGTTCAAGTCTTCCAGCAGTAATAAAATCAAATATATGATCATCTGGATCTGTTAGCCCACCATACTTCTTTATAGAAGTTGGCATCTTTAGCTTTGCTGGAAACTTAGCATTTGCGATCCAATTCTGAAACTTAGAATGCTCTTGCATTGAAGCAGGAAAATAAGGCACGAATACATCCTTTTCTCCTGATGTCATAAAATCCATAAGTCAGAATAAGATCAATGCCTTTTTCAAAAATTAAGGTCTTAATGTTATAATTCAATCATAGCATTTATAGCTCATTTAGAATTGATCACATTCGCCTCTTGTATGAGGTCTTTCAGGACGACACTTCCAACACAAGTATAATTTGTTCGGAAGTATCATACAGTATTAATCTTCACAAGAGATCTTATTGCAATCACTTCCGACGCGCATATGTCTTACTCGGAAGTCTTCTCTTGCTATCATAAGCACTTCCGACGCGCGTACGTCTTACTCGGAAGTCTTCATTTGCTATCATAAGCACTTCCGACGCGCGTACGTCTTATTCGGAAGTCTTCATTTGCTATCATAAGCACTTCCGACGCGCGTACGTCTTACTCGGAAGTCTTCATTTGCTATCATAAGCACTTCCGACGCGCGTACGTCTTATTCGGAAGTCTTCATTTGCTATCATAAGCACTTCCGACGCGCATACGTCTTACTCGGAAGTCTTCATCGTAATATCAATTTTTTGAAAGATCATATCGACACCACTTCCGACGCACACGTGACTTACTCGGAAGTGGACATCTGTATCTCATTCTCTAGCTTCCTTTTTTTTTTTTTTACTACTCAACTTATGAGTGTGCATTTGAATTTTCTGAAATTCAAATTTGAAGAAGGTTTTCCCGCCTTAATTGTTGTTCTTATGATTTTCCAGATTTTTTAGGCAATCTTCATGAGAGCCTCTTTGAATCTTCAAATCTTCATCCGGAATTCATTCATCGAATTTCCAGATTTCATAGTTCACCATATGATCCTCGATTGTGCATCCATTCATAAGGATTTCACATCATCATTAAACCATTATCATATCACAAGGATCAAAATGCATCAAATTACCAAATCAACAATTGATCATGAACTTTTGAATTAAGCAAATTCAAATTAACTTTTTCGATCCAAAATATGCGTATCAATCAAAAGTTTTCAAAAACTAATTTCGCTACTTGATCAAAACGTTAAAATCGATACCTGATGATTTTGACTGTTTGATAATTGTACGATCTTCATTTAGAAGATCATCCAGATCCTTCAAATCGGTAGTTTTTGCAGCATCCTTTTCTGGAGTGAATTTCAGAGTGGCGCGAACTTCCTGCAACCACTGCTCACGCTTCTCCTTGTCCCTTAACTGCTTCAGGATCTGCAAATTTCTCATCAGGAAATCTCGATCAAAGCTTTGCAAAATCTCTACAGCTTTATTCGGATCCACATTATCATTCTCGTCATCATGATCCGAATATGGATCATCATTAGAATGATTCGGTAATTGAAACACCGAGACTTTTTCACTAGGTTTTCCAGCTGATCCTTTCGAACTATGAATGTTCTTCAGTGTTCCTTCTAGATCAAAAATGGACTTCTTCTTCACTGACTCATCCGATTGCTTCTCCATTTTTCACCAATTCCTGAGAATACGGATGGCGCCAATTGATGAACCACAAAATCCCACCGTATGTAAATGAGAGATTATAATTCAACTAGGAACAAGCTAATCTAAGAAGAATAATCGATGAATCAATGGATTTACTAATATCTCAATATTTGGGGTACAAACAAGGAAAACACACAGTAAATGTGTGTTTTCTGGAATTAGAAATTACATTGCAAATGAATGAAAGAACTATTTATAGAGCCTCTGAAGTCGCATCTTCATGAGTTGATCGGATGCACTTGCATCTTGTTCATCTGCAACTGCATCGCTTACAGCTCATTCTCTGTGTGACACTTGCTCTCGGGATCTTTACCATCAGAAGTGTAGATGCCAAGACACTTGCATGTCCGGTCTTGACCTATCCTCATCAGATTGCATCTCAACGTTCATGGCTTCCAGCCATTTGTCCGATTCGGAATCGGTCATTGCATCATGGTAAGTGGTTGGTTCATCCGAATCTACCACATAGCATCCCTCCATGAAAAATCCATATCTTTCAGGTGGACTACTAGTTCTACCAGATCTGCGAACATTGTGTGTGTTTTGATCAACCATTTGATCATCTTCAACAACCTTTTGTTGAGGGCTAGTTTCAACCAAACGTGTGTCGGCTTGTGGTTCTTGATCCTCCTCATGTTCCACCGTTCTTCCACTAGCTCCTTCCATAAGGAATTTAGTTTCCAAGAACTCGGCCTTTCTAGCAATAAATACTTTTTGCTCTGTTGGATTGTAGAAGTAATATCCTATAGAATCTCTATGATATCCTACAAATATACACTTAGTGGACCGGGGATCTAGCTTGTTTGAAGCATCATGCTTTACATAAGCTTCACAACCCCACACCTTTAGATACGATAAGGATGGAACCCTTCCATGCCATAACTCAAAAGGTGTCCTTTCCACTTTCTTGGTTGGGGCCATATTCAAAATACGGGCCGCTGAGAGTAGGGCATAACCCCAAAATGATAGAGGTAATGAACTTCTACACATCATAGATCGAACCATATCCAATAGGGTTCGATTCCTCCTCTCCGATACTCCATTATGTTGTGGCGTCCGAGGTGGACTAAGTTGTGAGACAATCCCACAACTCCTAAGATAGTCTTGAAATTCATTGCTAAGGTATTCACCTCCTCTATCCGAACGAAGGATCTTTATTGTTTTGTTGAGTTGATTTTCTACTTCATTCTTGAAGATTTTGAACATTTCAAAAGCTTCATCCTTGTGTGCTAACAAGTACACATACCCATAGCGACTATAGTCATCGGTAAAGGTGATGAAGTATCTTTCATCATTCCTAGAGGTTGGCTTAAAAGGTCCACATACATCCGAATGTATGATCCCTAGAAAATCCTTTGCCCTTTCAGTAGTTCCACTAAAAGGTGCCTTAGTCATCTTCCCTTGAAGACAAGATTCACATACGTCATATGATTCGCATTCGTTTGTTTTCAAAAGACCACTCTTTTGTAATGCTTGTATGCGGTTTTTATTAATGTGACCAAGGCGGCAATGCCAAATATAGGTGTCACTCAAATCTCTTTTGAGTTTCTTGGTGGTTGTTTGGTATATTGAGCTATTACATGAAGTGTTTTCATGAACCAATTCATAAATACCATTTAAAGGGCTAGCTTTAAAATAAAACACTTCATTCATTGAAACATGGATATCATTGTTAACAAACTTAAAATCATATCCAAAATGTCTTAAACGGGAAACGGAAATTATGTTCCTAGTCAAACTAGGAGCATACAATACATTATTCAAAATTACTTCCAAACCACTTGGAAGTTCCAAAATATAGTCTCCTTGGGCTTCAACTTGAACTTTCGCTCCATTGCCCATGAAGAGACTAACTTCTCCCGTCTTCAATTGCCTATTTCTTTTGAACCCCTGCAACATATTACATATATGAGTTCCACATCCGGTATCCAATACCCATGTGTTTGAAGAAATAGCATTAAGCTCAATATAGATCATGAAGGTCTTACCCGAGGCTTGACCTTCATCTTTCTTTGCTTTCAACCCTTTGAGATAGGTTGGACAATTCCTCTTCCAATGTCCTACCTCACCACACTCAAAACATGGATCATATGAAGCAACCTTTTGCTTCTTCTCCTTCGGTTTGGGGTTTTCTTTCTTGCCCTTCCCCTTGACGAATCCCTTTCCTTTGGCAACCTTTGCCTTTGAGGAACTAGAGGTAGAGCGAGACCTTTTCTTGCTACTACCTTCATTGATCGTTAGAACGGGTACAACACTTTTGCCCATCCCTTGCTCGGCCGTTTTGAGCATCCCATGAAGCTCGGGAATGGTCTTCTCCCAACCATTCATATTGTAATTCAATAAAAAAGTGTCAAACATCTTTGACAAAGAGTTGAGGATCAAATCCGTAGCGAACTCTTTTGAAACGGGACAATTGAGCCTTTCAAGACGATCAATGAGGCTCTTCATCTTAAGAACATAGGATGAAACCGTTTGTGACTCGTCCATACGACATGCATGGAGTGCTCGAACCATTTCGAAGCGCTCGGTCCTTGCCTTTTGTTGGAACATTTCCTTCAATTGGCATATCATGTCGTATGCCCCATGATTCTCTAAATCCTTTTGTAGCTCGGGGATCATACTTGCTAGCATGAGGCATGAAACTTGGACGGAGTCCTCGGTGTACTTCACCCAATCGGCATAAGCCTCAATGTCTTCGACATCGGGTTCATCGGGGATAGGATCGTCCAACACATAAGACTTCTTTTCTTGTTTGAGAACAATTCTCAAGTTGCGGTACCAATCCACAAAGTTGTCTTGGTTGAGACGATTCTTGTCTAAGATGGATCTTAGTGATAGGTTATGGACGTTTGTGGCGGGGATGATTTCGTTATGATTGGCCATCTACAAAATTTTAACAAAGTTCTATTAAGTATCTTCGATATCAATATTAACCTTTTAATTTAATTAAATACCCTTTTATGTCTCATAGACAATTAATAAATTAAAACCTAGAATCCAACGTTACATTTAAGTTGTGGTTAGGTGACCTTTATCCCATGACTTAAATTAACAAGGTAGTCAACGTTTGACAATTGCAACTCTTTGCAACTTCTAGTAGTATGGGATCGATTAAACATCTTATGTTTAGTTGGCATGTTTAATCCCATCAACGCCTTTGTTTCCCAATGCTTCGGTGACCCTATTCACATGGTCTCCAAATCAAGTTGTCCTACTTATACACACGTGTAGATTTACACATACAAGTGGTTAGGTGACCTTTATCCCACAAATATGGTAAACCTACCCCAAGTTTACAAGTTCCCTCAAATATGGTTAGGTGACCTTTATCCCATAAAGAGTTTACAAGCAAATTGAGTGTTATATAAAAGGATGGCGTTTAAACTTGTTTTTGAAAAGGGTCGTTTTTAGTTTTCATAATTCTAGTGTAGAAAACTCTATGTACCATACAATTCACATGCATTCAAATGTATGGTACCCTAGTGTTGTTAGAAATCCATATTTCATGGTCCTTTTAATAAAATCCATTTTATTAATAAATCATCATCAACTTACTAAAACCCATAGTATTAGTCTTTGTTAATGATATTTTAAGAATCGGTTTTAGCTTGTTAATGTTTAGTAGTTTGTTTTAGCATGAATATCCAAATATCATCCAAACATGAAAATAAACAACCACACAAGCATAATAAAATAGGTGCATAGCCATAGCCAACTATTAACAACACTTGTTAGCCGAAACAAGTGTGTGTCAAGGTCTCTCCTAAGGGACAAGATCACGCAAGTGATATGTTGGTGAACTCCCACTTGACCCCGCATCCAAATGCTTCAAGTGACCTCCTTTGGTTGTGTTTTGCTTGACTCCTTTGGGCATCCAAGATCCTCCATCTTGTGCATTCTTCCTTTTTACAAAATATGGATCCTAATACATTTTTCTAGTAAAACAAAATGCACCTAATCTATTACATTACATACCAAATGAAATAAATAGATTACATGCCCAAAATGAGGAACTTGAAATTATTACAACTTTTGAATAATTACAACAAGCACAAACATTCACCACAAACAATCACAAGGTCTTTTGGCTAGGCTTTATGCACCAAACATATATCTAAAAATACATCCATATGTACAAATGGTTCCCTTTTAACCCATTTCCTTTTTCGGTCCAACACAAAACCGAAAACTTGGGTTTGTTGTCCAAACAACAAAAACAACAAAATGATAAAATGTTTTAATCTTTCAAGATAACCATATGCATGTTAGTGAAGCATCTTGAAAGACAAAGGGAAACCATGAACAAAACTTTCGGTTTGTGGTATGAGAAACCAAAACCAAGAGTTTTGTGGAGCTAACCAACTAGCTCTTTGAAGCATGCATCCATATAAGCGGATCTGATACCATTGTTGGGTTTTAAGAACATTATCAAAGCCATTTTAACTCCTTAAAATGTAAAACGCAGCGGAAAATCAAAACCATAGTTTGATTAGTTGATGTATATTTTGATTAGTTGATGTTAAAACCGATTTTAACACTTGATTATAAAACCCAAAACCAAGGATCCAAACATGTATGCATGTTATCAAAACTAAAACAACCATAGGGTGTTTAGATTTATACCTTCTTCCAAGAAAGGGATTGAGAAGAAGATGATGACGAACTCGAATAGCAAGTCTCGAAGAAGAGACCTCAAGTTAGTGATACCCACGAGCCACGGACAACAACACCTTGTTGCTAGGATTTCTTGAAGATTGACTTCTTCCTTCTTTCTCCTTGAACCGATTCGTGAGAGAGAGAGATAGAGTAGAGAGGAAGTCTTGCACTTGAGTAAAATGCTTGTGTGTTGTACACCCAAAATGGAGAGAGTATGTAGATATATATAGAGTCCTTTATTGTACTACAAGTGTAGTACATATTGTAGTACAAGTACTATAAGAAGTGCAAGTAGTACAAGTGTAGTACATATTGTAGTACAAGTGTAGTACATATTGTAGTACAAGTACTACAAGTAGTGCAAGTAGTACAAGTGTAGTACAACTAGTAGTACAAGTACTACAAAAGGATATATATCATATTATTTTATATAAAAGTAATTTTACTTTAAATATAAAATCTCTACTAAATCATTTAACCCATTTAAATAATTTCATACTCTCTAATTTAAATCATCCGTATGATTTAATTACAAGTGCAACTATTTAGAAACCCATTTCTAAATGTCTTCGTGTTATAATATTTATTTATTTGATCACATCTAAAATAAATATCTTTGGTGCGTTATCTAGCTCGTTATTGGGTATGACCCGTCTTGGATCATAACGTACTAGCCACATCAATTTACTATGTGTCTTGGGCATATTGAGTCCAACACCGCTATCAACAACCCAGATGTTATTCATCAGTTGTCGCGAAGATCCCTGCATAAATTACAACAGAAGATTAGTTTCAGGACGAACCCAAGTTTGACGCTTTGGGTCAACCGTCATCTTCAACAAAGTTCTTACCAGCCATGGACAAACCCTTAGGTTTTTGTCCATTTGTTGAAGAACATGTGGAGCTAGTTGCAGAGCTTTTCAAATTTGATTTAACCTTTGAAAATTCACTTTCTGATTTCTTATCATTTTTATGAAATTCTGTCGATTTAAGATTAGAGTGAACTCTGCCTTGCTCATCCACAAATCTGACCTTTTTCTTTGTATCAGTCTAATAGCCTTCCGATATATCATCAGACTTTTCTGTGTCAGATTTGACAAATTTTAGTTTCTTCAACGGGCACGTCCGATATGTATGACCACGAGCTTTGCACTTAAAACATTTTCTTTTATCAATTACAATATTTTCGCTCGTGTCATCATCCACTTCGGACTCAACAACCCGTTTTTGGGTTTTGGGTTTCAAACCCTTTCTATTAGGCACATAATGATTTTCAAACTCATCATTATGTCCTGATTCGTACCCTGACACGTTTCCTGAAAACTCATCAACATGACCTCTAGCATACGAATTTCCAGAAAAACGATGATCCCTATAATTCTGAAATCTATTTCTTCGCCCACCAAACCTTGGAACAAATTCATTTTGACCTCCATAATCAACCCATTTAGGACCCCTCCCAAATACAGGTTGATTCGGTCCACACCCAAATTCATCATAAAATCCTTCGTCATTATAAAATTGAGACTTTTTGGAAAACTGACTTGATTTTCTGAAATTTGGTTGTCTTTGATCATAAAATTCTCTTGTTGGTGTTTGAGCAGTTGGTTTTGCTGGTTTCTTATTTAAAGACTTTTGAGCAGAAGTTTTCACTCTGTTAACCAACCCCGAATCAGATTCAGAAAGAAATGTGTCCATTACATTAACATTGCTATTATTACCCCCTTAATGTGCACATTTCTCCGTTTGGGATCATAAGCAAGATCATATTTGCAAGAAAAAATTTGATCGATTAAATTCGGATTAACCATATCCAAAGGAAACTCCTTGTCACTATAAATCCGGTTAGATGCTTTTAATCGATATGTCACCCATGGTTCAGAATTGTCACAGTTGGTGTGTAAAGTAGGATTTCTAGCCTTGACTTGTGTAGATTTTGAAACTTTTGAAGAAGAACCTTTTTCAATAGATTTTAATTTTGCCGAAGGCTCAAATCCGACTCCACCATACTTGACTTTCTTACCTTCAACAGATTTGCTCCGAGCAATCTGTTTTTGTTCGAATACACTCAGTTTTTTAAGCTCAGATTTAATTGTGGGAAAATCATGTTTTGAAATTAAATCTTTGTGATTTGGCTTAGAAACTTTGGGCTGAGTGGTTGACGAATATTCAACATCGGTTTCAGACACGAAGTCATCAACCTTATCAAAATCTGAAACATCATAGAAAAGTTCATCAACTGTTGAATCCAAAATAGATTTTTTAGTTGAACTTCTGACAGATTTGAGCTGTTCAGCATGAGAAGGAACATCTACCTTCATTTCAGAGGAAGGACCAAGTGTAATATTCACAGGGGGTGGTACATGATTTAGCTTACCAGAAACATCTTCCTCTTCAGTTTTATAAAGAAAATTTGTAAAAGAAGAGGAAACTTGAACAAAATCCAATTTTTGTTTTAATTCAAAAACTTCGATTTTTCAAATCTGCAACAAGTTTCTGACTGGTAGCCAAATCCTTTTGTACAGACATGAGCAGTTCAGACTATGTTGAAAAATCAAACTTTTGCAAACGCAACTGCTCGTGTACTGACAATAACTCCTTGGTTGTTCCCTCCCATCTTTCCTTATATATGTTTTTATCTGCTTTTGCTACTGCCAGAAGATCATTAAGCTTTGTCTTCTCATCTAAGAGCGTACTCTTAGCAGTAGCAAAATCATCACAAGACTTACACATTAGAGGATATGAAACTACCTTAGACGAATCGGCCATACAAGCAACTGATTCTGTAAGATTGCTCCTTTTCAGTGTACCAATCTCTTGTTTCAGACTTGAGTTTTCATCAGATATTTTCTGCATGTCCTTCTAAAGTGCCAGCATTTTATCAGCAATTTCTACAGCATTCTGTTGAGCTTTTTCATATCGTTCCTTCAGTGGAAGACTTTTCTGATATAAGCTTTCGAAATCATTTGCTGTATCAAGCGCTTCAGCTTTTGCTGCTTCACAATCTTGAATCAACGCTTCTTTCTCCTCAGTTAGAAGTTTAATTTGTTTCTCTAACAAGAGAATAGCATCAGACTCGACCTTCTAATCAGACAAATCAGCCATGAAAGCAAATTTTTCTTCAGCCATAGAATTATGATCAATCCATGAATTTGAGACTTCTTCTTCAGCATTGATTCCATCAAAAGTTTCACCATCGCTTCATCATGAACTTCACTTTCATCTTCGGTGGATTCAGTCATAGTGTCTTCATCCTGCACATGTGAAACCATCAAAGCAGATGAATCAGCGAATTGAATACCCCTTTGAGATACAAGAGCTTTTGTGGAATCAGGATTAGATTTTGAGTTAGAAGTACTCCCTGAACTCGAAGAATTGTTAAATCCAGGACCATTTGATTTGGGAGTGAATTTCTAATATTCTTTCTTTTTCGGCTAGAACATTCACGAGCAAAATGACCAAAGTTAGAACAATTATAGCATCAAACTTTTAATTTATCAAAGCCAATTCTGCCACCAGAGTTCAAATCTTTTCTCCTGGTCTTCTTTAAGAATCTCTTCACTCTTCTAGCCAGCATGGCAAATTGCTAATTGATATCCATTAACTCCAAATCATCAGGATCCACATGATCATAATCTTCTTCCGTTAATTCAGCATTCCTAACATTCCCAGTTATCAAACCGTAATAAGATGACACTAAAGCAGAAACAAGGGCCATATAATCTTCAGTTGTAGACACAGACATAGCCATTTTTCCCGTGTTCACCAAATTACTTGTTGGAACTGATGTGCTACTTCCTCCAGAGTTGTAATTTTATTCAGCATGATGTGAGCCCATTCCGGTTCCCGAATTAGAAACATGTCCAGGTAGACCTCCAGCTACAAACGCCGTAGCCGGTGCAGAACTTGTTATTTTTGCCGACTTACCTGAAATAGTTGCTGCATTTGATCCGTAGTAAACATCCGGATTCTGAACCGCTGCTAGAGTAGTATTCACATTCTTCATTTCCAGATCTCTAGCTTGTAACTTTCCCAACAGTTTTACAAACGTCAATGCAGAATAATCCTTGTCATTCATGATTAGCAGAACATAAGACTCCTATTTTGATGGTCGACCTTCTAGCAATTTCTCCTTTAGCTCTTCATCATCTTTCTTGATTTGGACATTGTCCATTTTAGACAGCAAATGACAATATCTAGAAATTAATTCTGGAACACCCTCACCATCAAAACACTTGAAGTTGTCAAATTCCTTGTTTAATACTTTCTTCTTACTTTTCTTATACTGTTCATTGCCTTCACATCTTTCTTTCAGAGTTGACCATAATTCATGAGAATGTTAACAGGTTTTAAATTGGTGAAGTAACTCTTTAGGTAAGGCTTGAGTGATTAAACCATAAGCTTTTTGTTCTCAAACAAAATCAGCCTTTTGTGTAAGATCCATATTCCTTTGAATAATAGGAACATTGTTCAACCCGACAGGATACACATATGGAGCATCCATAGCAATCCATAGGTCTGGATCTGTTGTACCGATATACGCTTCAAATCTCTTTTTCCAATTAGGATAGTCCTCAAACTTAAGAAGTTTGGGAACTGTAAGAACTTTATAAGGTTGGTGGCAACTCAAAACAACATCCTTTGCTTTTGTGCTCAATAGTATATCTTTCACTTTGCTTGTATCTTGTACTTGGACAATTATCTTAAATGTTCATATTAATCACTCAAGTATTTGATGTTACGTATGTCGTGTTAAATGTCTTAACTTGTGTTGATTATTGATATTGGAGAAATTGCTCTTGTACATTTTATTTGCAGTATGAATGTCTGATTCCAAGTTCTGGGTCATTTCATGATAACTTGTTAGGAAAATGATAATAATTGAATGTGTCTTTGTAATAACAATCCTTAATGATTCAATAATGATAATTGACGTTTCCGGAGCGTACTTAGTGATTTCTGAACTTTCTTAGCGACTTGGGATTAACTCTTGGCGATCTGGAGTTGTGCTTGGCGACTTGGGCTTTGCCCTTGGCGACCTCACCAGCCTGGAAACCTCACCAAAGTGGTCTTGGCGATCTGGGTTTGGCGACCTCGCCAACCCTTGGCGACCTCACCAATGTTGGCGACCTCACCAAGCCTTGGCGAGGTCACCAACCAAGCCTTGGCGACTTCACAATGCTCTTGGCGACTTCAGTGTTGTTCTTAGCGATCTCGTCGGTCTGATGTCATAAATTTCACTAACTTCAATAACATTCTCTTGATTTCAGTGCAATCACGACCTGTGCTCTCTCTAGTATAAATAACCACACTAGAATAACCTAGGATATGATTCTGGACGGCTGTTTGAAGATAGAGATCACTTGTGTGTGAAAACCCTCAAGTTCTTGAGTTTCAGAGGCGAAATCTAAGGATTTCAACAAGCAAACACTATGATTTGATCATGGATTCATGATTTCCGCACTTGAATCTGTGTATTGGATGAGTAAAGGCTCAAATTTGGTCCTGACAAATGGTATCAGAGCCATTGTTCTTCATGTTCTTAAGCTTTTCTCAAAAACTTGAAGAATCACTCATTCAAGTCATCAAATCTAGGTGTTTGTGTGATTACTTGAACCATTTTGAACGAAATTTCATAAGGAATCTGTTGGAATGCTTAGATTTCATCAATAATCACAATAAATGGGTCAATTTTTGAGATTTCCAGATTTATACGAACACAGAGCATACGTGCTGTGCGTTTCTTTTGAAAAATAAAGTCCATCATCCACTGATTTTGAGTCAAAATTGAACATGCGTACATGTTAGACTCATGATTTAGGGATGATAGCAAATTGAATCACTCAAAACATCAAGTACTGAAGATTTTAGAGCAAAAATTGTGTTCTTGGAAGTTTTTCATAAGAATCACTATTTGATCCGATTTCACATAGATTAAGTGGTTTTTGGAGTTTGTTGTAGTTAACAAATTTGTTTCTAAGTAAATTCCTAAGCTATTGGTGCATTAAAAACTTGATTTCGTGAAATTTGATTTTGACCTGGTGATTATGCTCAAGAACATGGCTGGAAAATTTTCTAAGTCTTGAAAATTTGAAAATTTCAAATTTGACTTATTTACTAGATTGATTCAAACTAAATGAGCTTCAAGATGTTTGTTTTGTAGGTTTTGAGCAATTAACCTCAATCTTTGCATCCTTTGAAGCAAATTTCTGAATTCTCGACCCGTTTGACCCATTAAGCATTTCTGTGGAGAAACAACACTTGTTTCACCATGTCTGAGTTTACCTCTGCAAATCAAATGTTCCAGGGAAATAACAGGCCTCCAAAACAACTACGGGGGTTGCAACATGGATCGGAAGTCAACCACCGGAGGAGCTCAATCTTGGGAGTCGATTGGTTTCCTGACAATACAAGAAGCAGTCAACCATGTCTACTTCACCTGCTGAAGCGGAATACATTGCAGTTGCCTCCTGCTGTTCTCAAGTCCTCTGGATCCAGAATCAGCTTCTGGACTACGGTTTGAATTTCATGTCCACCCCTATTAACATAGATAATACTACTGCCATGTTCATTGTTAAGAACCTTGTTCAGCACTCTAAGACCAAACACATAGAGATTAGGCATCACTTTATTAGGGACTGTCATGAGAAAAAGCTGATTACCTTAGTTCATGTTTCCTCTGAGAATCAACTTGCAGATCTCTTCTAAGGGATTTGATGTTTCTAGGTTTAACTTCCTAGTACAATCAATAGGAATGATTAACTTTGAGTAAGCTCACCTTTAGGTTCCTTTTAAGTTATTGCCTAAGTCTTAGGTTGTGTAGTCTTAGAGGTATCGTCTTTGTTCGCTTCCTTGCCGTGCAATAATTTCGTCATAGAAAACCCAAAAAGATTTTATTTTGCTTAAATCTTTCTGACACCAAATTGAAAAGCCAAAAAGATTTTGTCTTTAAAATTTTGGATGAAAACACAAAAAGATTTTACCTTTAGTTTCTTTGAACCTGTTAAGTTCTGGTCATCCTCTCTCGGCCATAAATAAAACTATAATAAAGTGTCAATCAAATCTTAGAAAACACAAAAAAAAATATTTTATTTTATTTTGAGTCCATTGTGTCAGTCGGTCAAGCCTAAACCGACTTACGGTTGAAAAATTGAAGAAAATTACAAAAATTTTGAAAAATAAATAAAAATCACTAAAAATAGAATCGGTTCATTTCAAGCAACTTCTGTGAAGACAGTTGTTGAATGCCTGATGAAAAAGTCAATATCTTGAATTTTTAGTGATGCTTCAATAAATACTGAAAAATTGAAAAAAATTCCAAAAATTTGCAAAAATAAATAAAAATCATGTAAATTAGAATCGAGTAATTCCCAACAACTTTTGTAAAGGCACTTGATGGGTACTTGAGTCTAAGCACAAGATCTTTGCAATTTTGCAATGCTTAAAATAATCTTTGAAAAAGACAACCAGAAAATTTTGGTTTTGGTTGGGCAAACTATGTGGAACATGATATAATTCTGGTCTTGTGATCTGATCATAGGATATGATCCAATCGATCAGTAATTCTATCTTTCGATGTGTCGGTAGGCTCAGCAAAATAAGAATTAGGCAAATCATGTGATTAAACACTTAAAACCATGAAATTGTGGACTTTAAGTCAAAACAGTTAGCAAAATCCTTTAAACTTGCTTAAGTCTGTGCTAAGTAAGTTAACCAACACACTCGAGTATTTCTTTTGCGGAAAGTGCTGATTTCAAACCATACAATAAGAGTGAAATATCACACATTCATCATATTAGTGTGAATCATCACACAATCATCAATAAGTGAGAAATATCTCACATCCATCCATCGACCGTGACACATCTGCTGAGGAAACTCTGACCTTGTGTTCACGCATCCCGTCATTATCAACGAAAACATTCCGTGACACATCTGCTGAGGAAACTCTGACCTTGTGTTCACGCGAATCAAAAATACACATCCATCTTGAAATCAGTACTTCCCTCTAAAGAAATAGGGGGAAGAAATTCCATATGTGTGTTGTGCATAACTGAAGTGCTAAATAGACAAAGCTAGGATAACTGTTTGACTTTGTGGAATAAGAAGTCAACACAATTTTCATTAAACCGGACTAAAACATGATAAATGAAATCACAGTGATTTTGCTGAAAATTGCCTTGCTTGAGCTTAAGTGGAAAACAATACCGACAATCTGACTTAGGTTACTGAATCTGTGAGGTGATTTGACTAGTAAGTGTCTGTGATCACGTAATTGACCGATTTGATTCCTAACTTAGTCCAACCATTACCAAGCAAAAATACGCAAAATTAAGCAAATAACTGGAAATTGCCAAAAAATAAGGCTTTAACAGTGCAAATGAAAGCACTACGCTATGATATAACCAAATCTGTCATAAAACGTAAATTTGGGTTCTTTGTGCTTAAAAACATCAAGTTTGGGAGAAATTTGTCAAATTTGAGGTCCATTTGCAATCTAAGTCAAATTCAACCGTTTTGGTAAGTTTGGGCTGGCCTGACTCAAGTTAATTTGATTCAATAAGGTTTTTGGTCAAGTGTGTGAATTTTAAACTTTTCTGAGTCAAATTGGTGTTATTTAACCTATTATGGGCTTAGAAATTTCATAAATTCCCAAATTGCCCTTAATGAGTTCATTGAAGTTTTTGCAAATTCACTAAGCTCAAAACCGAATGTTTTATTGTTTTTTTGCGTCGGGTGTTCTCTTTTTGGTCAATAAGTGATCATAAACCAGAAAGTTTTCATAAAGATTAACTTGATGTCTTAAAATTTTTTAAGTTTGGATGATTCTGTTGGCGATTTCTCCAAATTTGCCATGGCGATCTCAAATTTTAGCCTTGGCGATTTTGTCCTAACTGAAACTTCCCTTTGGCGATCTCGGGGTTGGGATATTTGAACTAGGCTATCTCACTTAAACAAGCTTTCCTCTTTGGCGTATCTCACTAAAAGGAAGCTTTGTCTTGGCGATCTCAGGATGAACCTTTGGCGATTTGTTAAGACCGAGACTCAGGTCTTGGCGATCTCGCCTAAAAATGAAACTCCTTCTTGGCGGTCTTGGCTTGTAAAATCCTTGGCGATCTCGCCTACACTTGGCGATCTCGCCTTAACCAAGCATCCTTGGCGATCTCGCCTGATGCTCGGGTTACCTTTGGCGATCTCGGTCATTTAACAATTGAAACCCTAAGTTGTTTTATCGACCTCGCCTAAATAAATAAGATTGGAGATTCATTTTTTTTCTTATCACTCCTCTCATTCAAACACAAATACCGTACCCGCTCCATCTCTCTCTCTCGGCGATCCTCCGGCTATCACCCCTTCCACCGCCGAGCTGTGTTTTCTTCACAAACGACCACCGGAATCTGTCCCTCGTTAACTTAGGTTTGGTCTGCACACCCTCTGTGCAACATCAGGTTAGTCACTCAATAAATTTCTAGGTTAAATTAGAATTTTAATTCCGGGTGTAAACACTTTCGGCCGACGGCTCAAGTTTTCACACTAGGATTCTTATCTCTGATTTGGTTGTTGGATTCACAAATTAGGAGCCACTGTTCTATTCCTTTATCATTTCCTTCACCGATGTGAGGTAATCATCTCTACAAGTTTTGAATAAGTGATTATACATAAACAGGGGTTGGTTACGGTGATTGTTTTTGGGATTCTTGACATCTCAATAAAACATGTGTTGCTTAGGATGACTCATTGTGAATGAATCAAGTCCAAGAAATCAGACTTCAATCAAATGAAATTGAAGTTTGCTTTGAGATCTTTGTCAAGAACAGGGCCGTAGAATTCAAATAAATTGAAGAGTCCTATTGTTAAATATGTGTTTGTGTGGAATCGATACTGATTGAGAATGTTAACTTTGATACAAACTCGTAGATCAATTGAAACCTATTAGTTGTTTTGTGCTATGTAGGTTGTATTGATCTTGAAGCTTTAAATAATACACTGTTAATATCACAATTTGTTAAACTTCTGAACACTGAATGAGTTGTCTTGATTGTGGATGTTCTAAAAACACCAATATGATGCATTAGGATGTCTCTACATGCATTTCGGGTCTTAAAAGCGTCAACATTGAAGCTAAACTAAACTTTGTTTTAGTATGACCCAATAAGGAAATAAATTGAATTTTTAGAAACATTCATGTCAAATTTTTAATTTTTTTTAGGAAAACAAAAGTGATGAGTTTAGTTAACAGTTTAAGCCGTAAATGAGATGAACTTGATGTAAATCTCATCTTTTTGGTCCATATGGTAAATTTTTGTCAAATTTTATCCGCATGACCAAAATTGGACTTTAAAAGGTCTAAACTCAATTCAATAAGAGTCATTTGACTCAAATAACTTCAGGAATGAAATCGTGGATGTAAAATGGTAACATTTGTTACTTTTATGTTGCTTTAAAAATAAAATTGACCTAATAATACAACATAAAGGCTACTTATGACCATTTTATTGGATTTCTCCTTCTCAATTTAAATTCACTGGATATGCAACTTAAATTGATAAAATAAGTCAAGTTCAGGACTTCAAATTGTCTGACATAGGTTTGAACTTAATATAGGTTAAATCTGCATTGTTTGACTTGTCTTGACTTGGTTTTTGATAAATGCTTGCTTAGTTGACTTTTTAAGTCAAATCTGGTGCATTTCATTCCTGTTTAATGAATTTGATCCTATTTTGGCTGTGAGTGGCTATCAATCAACTGTTTAACAAATTTTGCCTGATTTAATAACAGATTCTGTCCGAAACACTCCAAGATCTTCTCATCTCTTTCATTGATCTTAGCTCAATTTTAGATCATCAAAGAGGTATGTTTCATGAATTCTTGGCAATGCTTGATACACAATTATTGAGCTACACAAGGGCAATTCATTAAACTTTTTCAATCTACTTGAATAACCTTAGTCAAATTCCTAATCTGTGAATGATTGATCAGAAACAGGATCAAGCTTTGAACCTATTGATTTCTTGATATTTCTCAATTAGATCTTAGTAAACTCTAGATCTTCGTTGAGGTATGTCTTCTGATCTCAAAATAAATTATTGGATATTTGATTCTTGTCTATTCAAGTGGTTTGTTCTACTTACCGCTTATGCAATAAACTCAATAAATTTCATGAAATATGACTTAGCATGCTAAATTTCTGCAATTCTGATTAGGGTTTAAAACTACACTTGATTTAATGAAATGACATGCATATTAGTCATCGTTTTATGAGTCATTATCTTTTATTCTAAATAAATGGTTAGGTTAGGAACTATTGAAGCTCATATCACACTTATATGAAAATAAATGCTAGCAAGGTTAGAATTAGGGCTGATTGATCCTATTTGTCTCTGACCTTGATGTTGATGCTCATGTTAGATATTAAATGCTTCTTGTTCTTTTACTTGACTGTATTTGACTTTGGTTGTGTGATTTAAGCATGTTAAAACTTTATGCATATATTCTGATTCATCATTTGACACCTTGTACAAGCTTAAGTGAAATAATTCATCTTGGTCCCGTATAAGTAGTTAAATAAAATATATGTCTTTGTAAGTGTCTCAAAATTGCTCAAATCATGTTGGAATAGGAAAACTTGATTCAAGAATCCTGTTTGACTTCAAAATGCAATAAACCATATTGGGAAAAACTCAAGTTTAGGGGGAATCATTTCTTGATTCCTTCTAAGGCTTTTGAGTCAAAATGTTGACTTTTTAACAAGAGTCCACTCATCTGAGTGAAAATTTTGCTCAAATTCCTCAAATTCTGTCATAATTTGAAATCACTTGTGTTTTTCTTCAAATAAACGTCAAAAGGCATTCTTGTGTCAAAATTCACCTTGTCCTTCGCCAAAGTCAACATCTACAATTAAAAGTTAAAATTTCAAGGGAAATTACAGGACTTTGGGTAAAATTTCACTAATGTAAACCTGTTGAACAAAATTGATTGTTTTTTTAAATAAATTTGAGCCTATGCCTTGAGTGAATTTCTTTTATATCTTTGTAGGTTAATTTAAAAAGTTCTGTCACTATCACGAATTTAGTGTGACATGACATTCATTTTAACTTATCAAATGTGATATAATCATGTTGTTTCTTATGTGCAGATGGCTCCCAGACAGGAAAGAGCAGCCAATGCCCCTCTGGATTTCTCAAAATCTCACAATCAATACTGTGAAATCAACAAAAACTGGACTGATGCCGGTCGTTATGAACAAGCTTTCAGAATCCTAGAAAACTCAAATTGGATCACAAGTATCCGGTTGGAGCCTGTCATAAGCTCGGATATAATAAATGATTTCTGGAACAACGCACACACGTTTGTGGCTGATAATGGTTCCAAATCTATTAGATCATTGATTCAAAGGCAGTATGTTGAAATAAATGAAGAAAGAGTCAGAGAAGTGCTGAAACTGAATGATGCACTTTGCCCAATTTCTTTTCCTAAAGAAGAATGGAAAGATACACTTCTCATGATGGGATATCAAGGAAATCTCTCTGTGAACTCAAACGAAAAGATAAAGAAGACACTTTTCCCAGATAATTGGAGGTGTATCATTACCTTTTTCATATTTTCTTTCGCTCCAAGAAAGTCAGAAACTGATGATTTTGTGGAAGAGACAGCATGGGCACTACATGGTATAGCTTCCAGTGCTGGCTTCAATCTTTCAAGACAAATAATCGAATGGATGAACTACAACCTTCATCCCACTAGAAAATCTGAGAAATTTCTGGTGTATCCCAGATTCATACAGGCCATCCTTGATCATTACTACCCGAACTTACAGAATACAGAACCACACTTGTTTCCTAGGAGGATGATACCCGGTTCTTACACACGGTACCAGATTGGTCGTTATGATGGACCCGATGTTCCTTTTTTTCCAAATATGATTGAGGGAATTGATGTTGATGATGATATGGATGAAGATCAAGGAGATGCTGATGCCAATGCTGAAATGGCAGATGTCAATGCTGCTGAACCTGAAAATAATGCAGAAAATCTTCAAGATGATCCTGATACTGAAATGGCAAATGTTAATGCTGCTGAACCTAATAATGATGCAACAAATCTCCAAGATATTTAACAAATCAATTCTCCAATTCATAATGACCCTATGCCATCTGAGCCTGAAGACATAGCTTCAACCAAAGGTGCATCCGAATCAAACAAGTCAGGAGATGAAGATGATAGGTCTGATAATGAAGATGATGCTTTTGGAAATAATGAAGAAGGTAACTCAAATGCTTCTGTTTCCAAACCTGAATCAGGGTCAAGATTCCAACCTGGATCAGAGTCAGGTTCTGACTCAACTAGTTCAGATGCTAAGGGTCCCAAAAAGAAGAAACCGAAAACAAGAGAAATAACCAAAGTTAGTGACAAACCTGAAGCTTTAAGTTAGAAGAAGCAGAAGAAAATAAAGTCAAGGCCGACTCAAGATGACATCTCTTCAAATGACTCAAAATCTGATTCATGAGAACCAGATTCAGCATCATTTATGTTTGATGGTCATATTAGACTGTTGATACATGGTTCCTGATCGTCATGTGAAGTTTCGAGAACAAGACGGATCGTGCAAGTTTAGGTATGGCCGAACCTTGGCCGAACTCCAGGTTCGGAGCCGCCGAAGCTTGGCCGAACCTGAAGTTCGGCCAGTCGTGGTTTCAGCCTATAAATAGGTTTGTCTTGTATAGAATTAGAGAGCTTCCGTGTCATAACTTTCTCTAAGTGTACTCTGTGGTCTCTGTGGTTAATACAAGTCTTAGTTGTATTTACTCTCTGTGTTTTACTTGTTTACATTGATTTCTATACGACTAAGTAGAAGATCCTCAGGCTCACGCACTTTCAAGTGGTATCAGAGCAATAGGTTTACTCTACTAGTCGTAGATCAGTGTTTTTTAGTATTTTCAAGTTCAAATTCACGTTTTTGAGTTTCAAAATTCGTTTATCATCTTCATTTCTCAAAATTATCGTTCAAAACATCATGATTCACGTCAAATATGTATGTGGTTGCTCATTTTCAGTGGATTGAGTGTTTACAGCTCGAGAGGTGTCGATTTCAGTGAGTTTTTCCAATTTTTTCCGAAATTTAGCGTTCGGCCGAACTCCTCGTTCGGCGTAACTGCTCCGCACGTCAAGTTCGGAGGACTCTCGGCCATAACTGCTCCGAACTCCTGGTTCGGAGTTCGTTCGGAGGTTGTTCGGACCTTTTTGTTCTTTCGGTGAAAGTTCGGACTAGGATCGGAGGGTTTCGGAGTTAACAAGGTTTGGTGAGAGATCGGAGAGAGTTCGGACTGTGTTTCTGAGTTCGGACCACGTTCGGAGGAAGTTCGGAGGGTATATTAGGTTCGGACAAGGTTCGGAGTGAACAGTAACCTGTGTTTTAAATATGTCTGATTTTCAAGCGTTCGCGGCTATTCAAAACTCAGTTCAAGCAACTATGCAAACGATGATGAACTATGATAATGAAATTGGAACAAGTCAGAAAGTTCCCAAATTGCTAAAGTTGGAAGATTATCATAGTTGGGTTAAACGGTTCGAAGCATATGTTGACACAAATGACATTGATATGTGGTTATCGTTCACTGAGCAATATGTTTACCCTAAAGATGAAACTGGTGAAGCTATACTTCAAAGAAAAATGTCTTCTGAACAAAAGAAAGCTTATCAAGCTGAGAAAAAGGCTTATGGTACTTTAACAATGGCATTGCCTAAAGAATTACTTCATCAATTTGCTGGTAACTACACATCGAATAGTCTATGGGATGCTTTAGAGAAAAGATGTGAAGGCAATGACCAGTACAAGAAAAGTCGACAAAAGGTTTTGAAGAAAGAGTTTGACAGCTTTAAACATTATCAGAATGAAACGATTCCCAATCTGATTGCAAGATTTGCTCATCTGATGAGTGAAATGCGCTTGGTGAATCTTACTAAAGACGAAGCTGATATGAAAGAGAAGATTTTGGAAGCTCTACCTGAAAAATGGAAGAATTATGTTATGATGATTACTCATGACAAGGATTTTCAAGGATTGTCTTTCAATGATTTAGTTCAAAGAATTCAGGCTAGGGATATGGAATTGATGGTGAACAAGTCTCTTCCTACACAAATTCAGAATCCTGCAGTGTATCATGGTGAAAATGATTTTACAATGAATGCTGGGAAATCGAATATTCTTAATTCTGCACCCCCGACAGCATTCCTGGCAGGTAAATCTGAATCTTCAAGTTATTCTTCTGCTGGTTGTACTGTTTCTGTTCCGAGTTCTTCAAAACAAACTGCATTATCTGCTCAAACTGTTGATGATTATAATGCATTAATGTCTGCTTTGGTATCTTCGTATTTTGGTGTTATCACGGGTGCTGTGAGTAATGCTGAGTTAGCTAACGAAGATTATGATCAGATTGATTATGATCATCTAGAAGAAATGGATCTCAATTGGCAGTATGCTATGTTGGTTCGAAGAACAAAGAAGTTTTTCAATAGAACTGGGAAGAAGAGATTGAATCAGGAAGGAAAGATTGGTTTGGATAAGTCTAAGGTTAAATGCTATAAGTGTTCAACTTATGGTCATTTTGCCCGAGAATGTCCAAGTTCTGCAGACCATAAATTGATGACTGGTCAACATACACATTTAGTTTATCATTCACCAAATAAAGTTGAGAAGGTGGAGATGAAATCTGCTAATCTTGTTCATGATTGGACCAATACGTTTCCACATTCAAGTGAGTTTGCATGGAATGCAGATACTGAAGCTAAAAGGAATAATTCTAAACCTGCAATTGCTTTGACTGTTCGTCATATTGATGATGATAGCATTTTAACTGATTCTGATTCTTATTCAAGTGTCTCCATGGTTCATGAAGAATTACCTAAAATTCCTGAGAGTTCAAAGGTTGAAGAGACTGAATGTCTTAAATGTAAGAAATTTCTTCAGGAGATTGCAAGTTTTGAACAAAGTCATCAAATTTCGACTGAAGAGATAGTGGTGTTAAAGCAAGAATTGGAAGATTTTCAAAAGAAGTATTATGAGTTGGTTCATGTTCATGAAGATGTTTTAAAAGAGAAAGCAGCATTGGCTGAAGAGTGTGAGAAAGCAAAAGCAGAAGCTTTAGATGCAGCTCAAGATTTTGAGAATCTGATTGAGAAAAGTTATCCGGTTCAGAAAAAGTATGAAGAAGCTACAGCTCTTATTGCTACAACTGCTGTTACTGTTGAAAAGCTTCAGAACAAAATTTCTATGCTTCAAGATGAGAATACTCTATATCGTGATAAAAATGAAGTTTTGACAAAGGATGTTGAGATTTACAAGAAAAAGAGAGAAAGTGTTCTTGAAGAATTATTTGCAGAATGTGAGATCCGAAAACTACAAACTTATGAATATGATGATCTCAATGCAAAATTCATCAAGTCACAGAAAGAAGTTTTTGACGCTCAACAAAAGATCAATGATTTAAAACTGGAGATTTTGGAGTTGAAGCGGCAAGTGAAGAATTGCAATTTATCACCAACAATGCTAAATTTCTTATACAAGCAGGATCAGAGTTCAGATAGTTCTCAGAAGGCTGATGTTCACTTGGTTCCTCAACCAGTGGATTTAACTGAAGTTACTGCTGCTCAGATTGATCCAAAAGATGAATTGCATGATTATTCTAAATTTGCTACTCCACCCAAGAAGAATAAATCTAAGTCTAAAAAGAAGGAAAAGCCTTTGGGTGAAGCTCCAAAATTTGTGTCAAAGTCTGTTTTGTTGGAGAATGAGAAGGTTTTTGATAAGGTTGTGTCAAGCTCTTCATCTGCAACTGAAGAAGAAAAAGTTTTGGTTGAGAAGAACAGGCTGAAGGATATCAAAGCCAAATTCACAAGTGCAGCTAAGGCGAGAGAAGCTTCGGGTTCTTCCTCAGGTACTTCAAAGGTTTCAGGCTCCAAACACAAAGGTGTGGGGTTTGTTGTGAAGGAAGAATTGATTCAAACAAAGAAACCGGTGAAAGTTGTCAAGGCTCCTAAAGCAAAGAATGCAAAGAAATCACCATCTCAGAAGGAATTCACTTACTATTCTGGAAGATCGTCATCTTCAAGGAGTCCATCTCCTCGGTATGATTCCTCTGATGATTTCTTTGACAATTTTGATTCTGAGCATTCATCAGGTTTTTCAAAATCAAAACAATTTTCAAATGTGTTTAGAGAACGACTTTGTTATGTATGTCGTCAGCCAGGACATCTTGCTGCTGCTTGTCCGACGACTGCATATATCCACAACACTGCTAAATATGTGGATAACAAAGGTCAAATTTTTGATTGAACCATGGTCCTCAACGATGAAATCAACTCGTAAATCGTCTTGGTCTAAACCAAGTACGTCGGTTGAGTCTGATTCAGGTTCTGATCAAAAATTGAAAATTTTACAAATTTGGAAACCAAAAGTTGTTTCCAAGGCCAACAATGACTATGTGGAAGACACCGGGCGACCCGACGATGTTACATCGGGTCGGCCCCAGAGCGGCTAATGATTTATTTGGTGTCAACAGGTGTTTCAAGAAGACCTTTCAGTGATTGGAAAATTGCTGATTGTGAAATATCTGTTCTAATTAATCTGACTTTCAAAATTAATTGTGTTTTCAAAAAGACTTAATCTGCAAGTATTCGTGTTGGTTGATCAATTTTTTGTTTGTTTTCCACTCCATCTCATTCTGAGGGGGAGTTTGTTTTTGCAAAAATACAAAAATAGTGTTTGTTTTTCAAATCGTAAAAATGAAAATCTATAAATAGAGTTGTCATTTTTAGGGGGAGAAATTTGAAAAAGCCAAAAACATTGAAAAATGAGAAATTGTATCTGACATGTTTGGGAAATGATGGTACATTGGCTGACAGTGTCTGACTCATGGATAAAGTAAGTGAAAAAGCCATAAGACCATTTGATCGATGTGCAAGATAGGCTCGGCAAATCAGAAAGTATACAAATGTGATATACACTAAATCTGATGCTTGACCTAGTGGACAACATCTTGATGCATATCTCATGATATATCAAGGAAAAAGATATGTGAAAAAAAATAAAATGAGAAGTCACTGTGTATACATGTGTTCATTTTGCAAAGATTTAATCTTGTTTGATTTTCTTTATTTTGTCAAACGATCGGACTTTCTCTGCGTGTCGAAAGACCGACCTGATCGTTGTTCGTTTGACGTTCTGCTTTATTTTCTTTGGTGTTTCGTATAACTCATCGGACTTTCTCTGCGTGTACGGGAGTACCGACCTGATTGTTGTTGAGTTATACAATTTCAACTTGTTTTATTTTCTTATTTTGTTAAATCCGAGGCCTTATCTGCGTATCGAAAGATCGACCTTAAGGTAAACGATTTAACGTTCTTATTTCTTTTTGCATGGAACACAGTTGACTATATCATGGTTACAATCATTATGTGATTAAAATCACAAATGAAATCACAAAATGTGATTAGCAAAGCATATCTGAGTATGTCTGATAGTGTGGGGTACACTGGTCAATGCAAATCTAATAAATACATTAACATATCCAGATGTTATGAGTATGATTGTGCCAGAGTTTAAAATTGGACAAATTATATCTGCAATCGACATGGCTTATGTGCTACAATAATTGAAATTGAAGTGTAGTTCAGCATGTTATGACCAATATGATCCCAAGTTGTGATCTTTCTCACAAAAGATAAAAATAGTGTCTGATTCTGTATGGCATTTACTTTCTTATCAGAAAATACCAAAAAGATTTTAGGTGTGTTTTGATATAAAGTTTCTAAAAGTCAAAAAGATTTTGTTTCTGATTTGTTTTCGATTGATCAATA
The DNA here is from genome assembly GCA_039602395.1 of Deinandra increscens subsp. villosa. Classification (NCBI taxonomy): domain Eukaryota; kingdom Viridiplantae; phylum Streptophyta; class Magnoliopsida; order Asterales; family Asteraceae; genus Deinandra; species Deinandra increscens. Next base: position 31,659,287 of record JBCNJP010000025.1, read on the forward strand.
CGGAATACGAAATTATTTTCAAAATCAAGATATCTTGGAGTCTCGAAGAGACGTTTTGCGCCAAGATTATTTATGTTGGCAGGTTTCTAAGTGGAAAGAGATCATCACAACTTCAAGTCTTCTGAAGATTGTTGATAAAGAGACTACACAAGTTGCAATATCAAGTATTCAAGATTGAACTCATCGTCTAGATCGAGGAGGAGTTTGATTGAAAATACAAGATACAAGTTTTATTAAGAGGAGATGATACTGCACATGCCGAGGGGGAGTTTGTTGATACATGGTTCCTGATCGTCATGTGAAGTATCGAGAACAAGACGGATCGTGCAAGTTTAGGTATGGCCGAACCTTGGCCGAACTCTAGGTTCGGAGCCGCCGAAGCTTGGCCGAACCTGAAGTTCGGCCAGTCGTGGTTTCAGCCTATAAATAGGTTTGTCTTGTATAGAATTAGAGAGCTTCCGTGTCATAACTTTCTCTAAGTGTACTCTGTGGTCTCTGTGGTTAATACAAGTCTTAGTTGTATTTACTCTCTGTGTTTTACTTGTTTACATTGATTTCTATACGACTAAGTAGAAGATCCTCACGCTCACGCACTTTCATAGACCAAACCACAAAAGAGAGTCAAGATCCAAGTATGCTCAGGAAAGAAAGAAACTTGAAATAAGAAGAGGGCCAGTCTCTGGATCTGGAACTGTTGCTGCTTCACAATCTGCAGCACAACATGAACCAGATGACATTGAGCATCAAAAGGCTCAATCTGCTCCAGTCACCACCACTAAAGCTACAGTTCAAGAAATTAACGCCTCTGCTGAAATCATCATCACAAGTTTGGATCCGGTAACTCAAAATGAGACTCAGCTCATCACAACTTCTCCAGCTCAAGAGGTGTTCTTGGAGCAAAATCTTGACGCCCCTAACACTTCTGCTGCTGACAAGCTTAAAGAAGCAAATGACAGAATAAAAGAACAAGATCAAGAACTTCTTAAAGCCAATGAGAGAATAAGAGAGAAAGCAGAAGAAATTGAAAGACTAAAAAAGTTATTGGCTGAAGCTCTCCAAAAGAAACAAATTACCAGAACCAATGATGATGAAGCTGGAGGTAGTGGAAATGGTAATCAACGTGACGATCGGATGTTAGATCTGCCTCCCTCAGCTGAAGACACTCAGCAAAATAAAGAACCAAGTCCTAGCCAACCTGGCAAAGCTTCTGATGCAATAACTCTTACCGTTGTCACAGAACAAGATATAGATGACACTCATCTTGCTGATTTTCAATCTGATGACAACGAATCTTCCGAACCTGATGTTGACATTTCCTATGGTGACACCTTTCTGAATGATGAACTGAACGATGAAGAGGAAGATGAAATTTATCAATCCGTAATAAACTTAGTGCCTCCTCCTGAGAATATCAAACATCCAAGATTCTCAAGGGCTACATTTGAAGCAAACCAATCATCTTCAGGAGAGGTAATTGCTTTAACCATGGGTGAACCAAATGAATCTCCTGTCATACCTGAAGCTTCATTGCAACTCCAGTTGGCTCCTCCAGTACAACAGCCAATAAGCATTGTTATGCCTGAAGCTGCTATATCTGAGATTTCTGAACAGCTGAAACACTTACACATTGAAAGTGAGTTTCTGGATCTTGGAAGAACTGCATTTCGAGTGTTCTATGCAAGCATCTTGGCTACTGATCCAAGTAGCAGAAGTGGGGTAGTCGTTACTGAGGAAAACATTGAAGCCGGAGAAGCCTTGGAAATTCAACCTCTCAGCATGATTCCAGATGAGATCTTCAATGATATAAGCTTGGCTGAGCGTCTAAATAACCTCATTTATGACTCCAGTGCAACGAACTTCATAAATTTGGAATTCACTACTGACGATGAGTATGACGAGGAGATAATTTATGAGATCAAAGATGAACCGGTTGAGTTTACTTCTCCAACTCATCCTAGATCTGAGCCAGTGGAAAGCGAACCTCAAAATGTAGATGGTGCTATCGGATCATCAATTCCTTCACCAGTCCATCACTCAGAAGAACAAGCAAACCCTGAAGGAGTCCCAGCCCAACCTTCAATGCCAGTGTCTACTGCAACCACCACTGGCACTGTCACTTAACATATTCAGACTCTTCCAATAACAAGTGCAAGTGTTGGTCAGGGTGCAAATAATCCAGTCTCTCACATGAAGCTGGTCCTTCAGTTAGACCTGATAAAGGCAAAAGAAAGCTAACTCCTGAAGAGGTATATGCGCAGGAAATGGAGAAACAGAAGAAGAAGGAAGAATCCATCAGGGCTGCTAAGGAAGAAATACTTCTTGAAAGGACACTGGATGAGATTGCAAGGCAAGAGGCTATCAAACAATTGGAAGAATCCATCCGTCCTCCATCAAAAATTGGCCTTGGATCAGAATACTCTGAGCCAGAAGTTCACAACTCTGAAGAGAGAGAACCCAGAATCAGAATGATCCCAAACCTAGCTGGAGATAATGTTGATCCATCTGACAAGACAGAAATTGCAAATTATGTCAGAGAGTTAATCTCTCGTGGGATTCCCTTATCCTACCTGATGAATCTCACGGATACTCAGCTAGTTGAATTGTATACGGATGAGCTAGAAATGGATAAACAACTGTACAACTACAAACTTGCAGAAAAGCTTACTGATCCTCGTGCAAATCCATTTGCTGATACTGACAAGAAGTTTGAATATGTTCAGTTCAATGATAATCTATGGGAGAAGATCCGAGAGATGCATGCACAATATATGCCTCCTCCTCCTGAGAGTTTTGATCGGTTTTCACCTCCACCCAGTCCAACTACAGCTACGCTTGAAGTTAATAAAATGAACAAGAGAGAATTACAAGACTTTCTGGACTTAAGGGGATATGCTCGCAAAAGCTACAGCAGAAAGCAGATCCCCGGTCTACGAACTACGGTCAAAGAACATATAATTGAAGAAAATAAGAAAATAAAGTGTCAGCAGGACGATCGTGAAGCTAAAAGAGTGGAGGAACACCGAAGGAAAGACGCTCCTACTTTGGTTGACGAATGGAAGGAAATGGAACCATATCGGAAAGCCTTAGTGTAGTTTACTGCTAAAAAGCTTAAAGACATGCCTCCAAACGTCGAATCGGATGATGGAATGAAGATCCTTGGGTGGAAATATGATCATGAATTCAAGGCATTCATTGTCAAGCGTAGAAATGGTTTCGTTCAATTCTTCGCCAAAATAAAGGATCTTCTAAATCTGTTTTCTTGGTAGTTGAAGCAGCTCAGATGGCGTCCACTGATCAATCACTCAAATGATCTAGTAGGCAGAGATGCTGAAGAACAAATAAGATCTATCTACAATGTGAGCTCAACTCGTTCCATCAAGACTGAAAAGAAGAAATACAAGACATTCAGAAGGTGAAGAGCTGAAGTCCCTCACAAAGTTATGTATAAAAGTATCAGCAAAGATTTGGTCACAAAGAAAATAAAAGGCGATCAGAAAAGCAATCCTATAACTTGTTGGTACTACAGTGGGGATACTAATGAGCTGGTAATTGAAAGGGAAGATGGCACCACAATAAGACTCTTCGCAGCAATCGAACTGAGACTACTGCACAGAAGCTACCTAAAATGGTTATTCTACAGTCGCCTTGACACCATCCCTCGAAGGCTTAGGCCATACGAGATAGTGGAGGAAAACTACTTTGGTTTGTTTCTAAGATGGTGGTGTTGGGAGTGTATAGCTGCAAAGAAGATGAAGACGGAAAGCCTAAGTACCTTGAAATATTGGGCCATGGGTGGTCGTGGGATCTGCTATCTCTCTCGGGGTAGTGAAAGGGTGATTGAAATGTGGCACTATTCTGACTTGAAGAAGTTTGCACGAGAAGATCTATGGATTCTGTATGATGCACAGATCGTCTGCCTAGATGATTGTTACAGAAACCTTGCCCGAAAGTACTAGAGATTCTTGCTGAAGCTGCTTGGTCAACTCAGATAGTTGTCTTATTTTCTTTCTTTTTGTGTTTGTATTACCACCAAAGGGGGAATTTGTAAGAACTTTATAAGGTTGATGGCAACTCAAACACAACATCCTTTGCTTTTGTGCTCAATAGTATATCTTTCACTTTGCTTGTATCTTGTACTTGGACAATTATCTTAAATGTTTATATTAATCACTCAAGTATTTGATGTTATGTATGTCGTGTTAAATGTCTTAACTTGTGTTGATTATTGATATTGGAGAAATTGCTCTTGTACATTTTATTTGCAGTATGAATGTCTGATTCCAAGTTCTGGGTCATTTCATGATAACTTGTTAGGCAAATGATAATAATTGAATGTGTCTTTGTAATAACAATCCTTAATGATTCAATAATGATAATTGACGTTTCCGGAGCGTACTTAGTGATTTATGAACTTTCTTGGCGACTTGGGATTAACTCTTGGCGATCTGGAGTTGTGCTTGGCGACTTGGGCTTTGCCCTTGGCGACCTCACCAGCCTGGCTACCTCACCAAAGTGGTCTTGGCGATCTGGGTTTGGCGACCTCGCGAACCGTTGGCGACCTCACCAAGGTTGGCGACCTCACCAAGCCTTGGCGAGGTCACCAACCAAGCCTTGGCGACTTCACAATGCTCTTGGCGCTTCAGTGTTGTTCTTGGCGATCTCGTCGGTCTGATGTCATAAATTTCACTAACTTCAATAACATTCTCTTGATTTCAGTGCAATCACGACCTGTGCTCTCTCTAGTATAAATAGCCACACTAGAATAACCTAGGATATGATTCTGGACGGCTGTTTGAAGATAAAGATCACTTGTGTGTGAAAACCCTCAAGTTCTTGAGTTTCAGAGGCGAAATCTAAGGATTTCAACAAGCAGACACTATGATTTGATCATGGATTCATGATTTCCGCACTTGAATCTGTGTATTGGATGAGTAAAGGCTCAAATTTGGTCCTGACAGGAACTTTCTGCGTCGTCCCGATTTCATTATCGTAATTCAGTAGTGTTTGCATCTGCGATTGAATAGCAGCAAACGCTGAATAATCCGACATTTTGGAAAAAAATTCAAGATTCAAGATTCTGTTCACCGAACTAGGTCCGAACTTAAAATGAGCTCCGAACTTGATCCGAACTTAAAGTAAGCTCCGAACTTACTCCAAACCTCCACCGATCTTGAAAACAAACTCCGAACTCCCTACGAACTTATCATCGAACACTAAAACTCCGAACTCTCTCCGATCCTGGTCCGAACTATCTCCGAGACTGAAATTCTCACCGAACTCTCTCCGATAGCTCACTGAACTCTCACCGAATCGAAAATGTGACCGAACTCTCACCAAACTCGACACTCGGAGCGGTTTCACCGAACTTCAGGTTCGGCCGAACGTAAAAATTTCAGAATTTTTCAGATCTCACCAAAACACCCTCACAAATGGACTCAAAACACTCAGATGATCAAAAACAAACAGAAACAAGGAAGTTTGACACAAAACATGATGATTTTCATGTAAATTTCCAGAGAGTAACTTGAAAAACGAACTTCGATATACGAAATGCAACAAATCGAGCCAAACAGCACAAGATAGCTCTGACACCACTTGAAAGTGCGTGAGCGTTGGATCGGTTTGGTCGATTACAATCGTATACGTGAGAATATGTGAGAAAACAACACAAGTAAAGTAAATAAATTCAATCTCTCATTAATACGAGATTACAAGAGACTCAGAGTACACACATAAACTCTCAGACAAAAGTTCGCTCAGCTCTCTCAAAACTTTACAATTACAAAGACATAAACATATATATAGAGCCTCCGGGTGTTCGAACTCCCTGGCTTGTCAGAACCTCAGGTTCGGCCAAGGCTCGGCCAGGGTTCGGCCGGAGTTCGGCCACCATACCAAAACCCTAAATCTTCATGTCTTCGTTTGATCCAGCTCATTGACATATCATGTATCAACAATGACCCATACTACTTGCAATAAAATGGCACTCCTCAGTCCATATCTATCATGGTGGTAAGTATTTCAAAATTGCTATATATATTATGATCAATTTCTATAACCTAATTATCAATTATATGTTTTGGTATAGGAAGGAATACAAGAAAAAAATGTTCCTAATTAAGCTCAAATCTGGACAGTTAAAGATGAAGACCACGTGGTAGTGTTGTTGGCTCCCGGATTGAAAATTAAATTGAGAATAATGCTTGTATGCAGTGTAATTTTCTTTAATTTTTTTATATGTATTTCATTTGTATTTCATTTGTATTTCATTTGTATTTGACTTGTAATTGAATTTTATTTGATTTGTAATTAATAATTTGTAATAGCTTTTAAATTGGTCACGTGTATAGCAAGGACCCATCTGATTTCAACAACATTTTGGTCACTTTTTCTTCTTCCCAAATATATGTGGCTAAAACACAAATATATGTGACCATATAATACCAAAGCCCACACTTTTTATATTTTAACATGGTCGTTGCCACCATTTGGCCACGCGTATTGGGACAAAATATCTGACGGCCACTTTTTTTTTCCAAATATATGTGGCTAAAACACAAATATACGTGACCATATAATACCAAAGGCCACACTTTTTGTAGGATTGTTATTAGTTAGAGTTAAACTAAAACGAAAGCCCTTTACTTGCAAATATAACCCTGCGGAATTAAAGGAATATTTCACTTTACTTAAGCGATATTTAGTTCTTGTGTATAATGTAAAAGCTTGATTTTCATAAGATAGTAACAACGAAGTAACAAATACTCGACACTATTTGCATTAACTCAAAGCTACACTATTACAAGTTCTTAAAGAACAGATGATGTTCGTGATGTGTAAGCTATGAGCTAACTAAGCTATATACAGTGCTGATGAGATCAATGACAGCCATTGATCTCATGCGATCTAATCTAGACCGTAAACAATAATGTCAAATACAAACTACCAAAAGAATAAACATCGACATTTGGAATATCTTACGTGTTTGCAGCAACATACTACTTTAGGAGAGCGGCTTGAATCAGATATAGAAGCATACGAGAAGCTTTTGCAGGATTGGACTTGCTGAAAAGACATCACAGGAAAAGTCTTACGTGTTTGCAGCAACATACTACTTTAGGAGAGCGGCTTGAATCAGATATAGAAGCATACGAGAAGCTTTTGCAAGATTGGACTTGCTGAAAAGACATCACAGGAAAAGTCCGGTTGAACTCATTATCTGGTGGATAATCGAGTTCACCCGGAATATTCGCTAAAGGACAAAACTGCTTCTTTTCGCTTGAACTGCCAGTTCCGCTTGAAGTGAGAATTCCGTTTCAAATTCAACTTCAGCCGGAACATAACAAAATAGGCATTCAGCCGGAAATCTTCCAAGCGCAATATTCCTTACAATCTCCCCCTAAGCTGATGCTGCCAAATTCCAATGTTGATCTTCAAAAATTGACTTGTACCCAAAAAAAAATTTTTCTTCTTAACCAACTTGTCCGTGGTTTTGATGTTGGCATCTAGGTTTAAAGAAAGCTCTTTAGAATTTGTTTTTGGTCACCTTCACATACTTGAAAGATTCTCAGTCCATTTCGCTCCATTCTTCTTGAACAGAAATGGACTCATGAACTGTGAAGGTGCCATCAGCTCTGTAAACATAGAATAACTTCTCTTCTTCTTCCCAAATGATAAATCTTATTTCACTGACAGGCTCATCTTCTTCTCCTGCTGAATCATCATTTAAACTACTCCTGTAGAGCATTCCACAGTTCAGCACAGTTGGCTCAATGAGAAGCCTTAACATATGCTCAGCTCTTGAAGGACTTAGAATTTCTCTAAGCTTTAGAATGATGTCAGTCATTTGTAGCAGAGAAAGAAATGTAGTGGCCTTGTGAGCATTTACCACCTGAGTTATGCCATTTGCCAAATTGAAAGTGAATTTAAAAAGTTGCTTCATCTACTGTCCAACCCACAATCTTGTTATTTCTGGGTGGAGCTTTTCTTCTTTGCTTTTGATCTCTTTTTCTCTTGGCATGCATCATCTTCCTTTTTTCTCATCACCCTTTCTTCATTAGATTCATTTGCTGATTCTTGCACAATAGGTCTTTTGCCTTTGGCAGATGATGAAGAAGGGCAAGATTGAACTTCAGTAGGTTTGGTGGTGGTGGTGGAAGGTTCTTTGATGGTGAGTGGAGGTAGGGAAATTTGTGTTGGTGGTTTAATGGCTTCTAGTGTAGGGCTTGAGGGTGGAGAAGGTGGGAAAATATCAGAGAAATCCATGGTAGGAGGAGGCTTTTTCTTAAGAGGGACAATTGGAGTAAAATTGTCAGTCTTGTATCTTAGGTTGGCAAGGCTGGTTGCTACCTTCTTGGAAATTGAAGGTGGTTTGTATGGAATGAGGGCAAATGACTGTGGAAGTGATGAAGTTGTTGTAAATATGGGGCTTGGGTCATATGTAAAAGAAGGTGGAGGTGGCATATCTGCATCATCAGTAAATTCAGGTTTAACATTTAAGTTTGATGATGTACCTGAAGTGAATTCTGAAGGTGCAGGCATCACAAGCTTTGGATTAACTGCAGCTATGTCTCCTTTGAGATCATAAAATATTGTATCAATCAGGTTGCAAAGTTCTCTGACTTTCAACTGAGCTATCTCTTCTTCTGTTTTCAGTTTCTTAACCACAAGTGCCCTTGTTATCTTTTTCAACAATAAGTAGTTTTCATCAATCCTTACTAGCTTGGTAGGCATCTGTGAGGCAATGGTGTTGGTCCTGAAACAACAATCGTTCATGATATCTAACTAATCTAAATGTGCGGAATCCGGTTAGATTAGTGATTCAAGAAAGAGAAGAGAAGAAATCGAAGAATACGATGAATAAAACGTTAAAAACCTGATCTTTGCACACAAGATGAACTTGTCGGGTACAAATAAGAAATCGTAAACTAGCTTCTCTCTCTAGTTTAAGATTACGATCGTAAACACCAAGGAGGCTCCTCTTAAAATCGTAATCCGCTTTCTTAAAATGGTAAACACATAGGGTTTATATAGGATCCCTAATGGACCTTAAACCCTAATGGTAAACCCAATGGTAAACCCCAAGCCCAATAGTAAACCCAAGCAAACTAGTCTACTAATCTAATTAAACCCTCTAAGCCCATCCCAACTAATTTAATATTACAAGCCTCATAATCTAGCCTCTACAATCTTCCCCTAGGCTTGTGATATTAAATGTCTTCAATCTTTGAAATTCTTCTTCTTGACTGGCTGGCAAAGATGTTGATGAAGATTCTTTCCGCATAAATCTTCAGTGAGTTTCATGACGGGCACTTGGGACTTCCTCTTGATCAGCATCAGCTCGAACTTCTTGAAAATGAACAAGTTAATGAGATGGAGGATTCTCATTGACTTGCTTCTTTTGAAAGAACTGGATCTTGCTGAATCTTCGGTAACTGTCTTGAATCTCCAAAAATTAGAGGGTAAAATTTTGAAAACCTCTAACTGTGAAGAACATGATTGTTGATCTTCAAACTTCATGATCTCTGACTGCTCTCTGTATCATTTTCTTTATCAAAGATTGACTTGAAATCTTTAGCTTCCCCTAAACTTGTGAGCATTTTCTTTGAAAGACTTTTGAAGCTTTTGGAAACTTGTAAAGACACCAACAACTTCCCCTGAACAGTTGCTTTTCAGATGGAAGTCTTGTCGGGCTGGTTCTTTAACTTTGAGCAGCAGCAGCATCAACAATATCTTTCTATCATCAACTTGTCTGACACACATTTGAAAAAATACACTCCACTAGCCATTTGATGACAAGTCTTTGGGTTAGAAGGTAATTATCATCTGTTCAGTTGATTCAAATTAACATAATTATAACCAAAACCCTAATATAGATTACGGGTTTTCTATAAAACTTCCCCTGAACCCAAGACCTCTAAAGACTTCCCCTCAGCTAAGGACTTCCCCTGAGATAATACATATTATCTTCGAATTCCCTTCAGATACTATGTATTATGGAAGTCTTTTCATTAGATAATAAGTATCATCCTCGAGTTCCCTTCGGATAATACTTATTATCCTCTCTCAAAGACTTCCCCTTAGCTGATAACTTCCCCTCAGCTAAGGACTTCCCCTGAGATAATACATATTATCTTCGAGTTCCCTTCAGATACTATGTATTATGGAAGTCTTTTCATTAGATAATAAATATCATCCTCGAGTTCCCTTCGGATAATACTTATTATCCCCTCTCCTTCCCCTAAAAATTTGGCAAGATCTGCAGGGGGGCATACTATCATGCATCAAAACCCATGAAAACACATTTTGACTTCTCAAATTAACCTGGCCAAGAGGTAAACACAACCAAAAAGAACTTAAAGACTCACACACGAAAGATAAAAATATACAAATACTTACCAATATCAACCATGAGAAAGTTTACAAGGGATCAACCCAGGTGATTGCCAGTATGTTTGTCCGCTTTAAACTCAGACCCGTTTAATCCCAACCAAATGCATCATGCTTAATAATGTACAAGATTACCGTCATGTTTAATTGTCCCCACACCCAAGCGTACATAGCAAAACCTACCCAACCTCAGAGTTTATTGAGGATTCATAAACCCCCAACTTGAGGAACCATGCAACACCGTTATGACTACCACTTATTTCGTTAATCATCAGTTTGTGATCAGGTCGGCCGCATAAGCACGCAAAGAAGACCAAACTGAATGATTATTTTATTTTCTTTTCTTTTTCTTTTCTTTTTTCATTTCTTTTTCATTTCTTTTTCTTTTCTTTTTCTTTTCTTTTCACTATAGGGTGTAGTCATAACAGCAGATCATGGCGTGTGAGAGAGTGAATACTAGGTAAAATTACCACTCTCAACCCGTTTTTGCTGGGACTTAGTTTTTTAAACCATGCAAATTGGGATGGGAAACTAAACATATATATATTTTAAGTTCATTGCACTTACATTGGTGGTCATAAGATTAGGTCGAGCCTACCGAGCATATCACCGTGTAGCTTGCTTTTCACTTCTGCATTACACGTGTCAGTCATCTCCAATCCGGACATATTTCAATTCCCCTAGCTTTCTTAGAAACAGACACAAAGAAACTATTAAAAATTGAAAAGCACACTATTTTTGAGGGGTCAACTTTTTCTTCATCTTTACATTTCTTCCCCTTGCTTTTTGATTTTTAATGTCACCACTTTTGTGAATATCAGTTTTTTTTTAAACACGAACACATAAGCTGAGCAAATAACTTCACACACATTTGGCCTAGCTAACCTTTTTTAGTATGGATATGAAATTTTTTTTTTAGAAAAATGGGTTTTATAGCATGCATACCTCAATATTTAAAAAAAAAAATTGAACAACTAAGCACCAACTGAAAATTTTAAGGAATTTGGTTTTGACACAAACACCCTTTACCGCTTCATCAAACAAACAACCAAGTTGAGAACAATACCTTTCATGTTGAATTTGACCTTTTACCTCTCAAGGAAACATATCCTCTATAAAAAATTGCTTGTCATGACATGAAGATACGTCTCCTAAACTGTGCCTGGAACAATCACTTATCAACAAACAAATTAATAAAAAAAAATGTTAGTGATAATCCTCCTTAACTGTTCCTGCACATAGTGAGATATTAGTTAGCCAATGGTACATAGGCCATTGTTTTTCTGGGTACACCTGAGGAATCAATAAAAGATACTTCTTGTAAGTACATCCCCTTTGAGAAAATAAAGTATATCTAACGGTTTTTATGAGTTTTTCTTGAGTTTTTCAGATTTACGATCAAGTTTGCTAAGTTTTCTGGGCTGTTCTTGGTGTTTACGATATCTGCTGGTGTTTACGATCGGTGTTCTTCATCAAAACTGAGTTTACGACTTCAAGACTGGATTTTTGAGAGTTTACAACTCTGTACGACGTTTACGACCGCATTTACGATTCTATATGTTGTGTTACGAGTTCAAGATCCAAGCTTTGTATGTTTACGACTGCGTTTACGATTGGAATCGGGTTTACGACGCTGTTTACGATTCGGAGGAGTTTACGACTGTGTTTAACGATCCAGAGGTGTTTACGACAGAGATTACGATCGGAATCAGGTTCACGATCGTGTTTACGACCCGGAGTATTTCACGACTGTGTTTACGACTGTGTTTACGACTCGGGATGTGTTTACGATAACGTTCACGACAGGGTTTGCGGCAAAAATTCAATATTTCACACTTTCACAGAAACGGACATAACTTTTGACTCGTTTGGAATTAGAAGCTCAAATTTTAACACAACGTTTGTGACAACAAGACCCAGAATTACCTCTGACTAATGTCCAGGGGAGCTCGTTTGGACCCCCAAATTCCACTCCAAAGGCCTCCGTTTTCGCGTTTTAAGTTTTTTACACTATTCCTTGAATAGTACTTTTGCCGATTTTGCCAATTTCACCAGATTTTCAGAAGCTGCATATCTAAAGAAAGAAAATGAGTTCAGTGGTTGAAGAAAAGAATATGGTTGAGAACAAGGATGCTTTCGCAGCTGAAGTCGACAAAACTAAGATATGCCCCAATCCTACTTGTGCTCGATTAATTCATGGCTAAAGACAACTCTGGAAAAATGCTGAAATCGAACTTTTTGATATGTAATGTTCTAGGAGTTCATTTAAAGGTGGGTGGGAAAAGAGTGAAGAGAAAGTAAAAGCCCAAAAACTAGACATTGAGAAATATCAAAATCTAGCAACGGAGAAGACTATTTTATATGATCAGGCTAAAATTGAGATATCTGAGCTGACACAAAAATTAACTGAACTGCAGCAAAAGTGTGATGACCTACAGGTCAAGTATGATTGCAATCAGGAAAGAAATCAGCGAATGCTCGATGCAGGAAAGGCTTTGTCACATGCTGTTGTGACCAGTCAAGTTGGGAAAGACACATCTGGATTGGGGTCAGGAAAACTGATAGGCCCTTGGCTGCAAATAGCATTATTCCTACACCAGTTCCCAGAGACATTATAGGAACACTTCTTAGTAAGGATCAAGTTGAACGAACCAAGTCTGATTATAATTAAAGAAGCTGTTCCTCCTATTGATAGTGTCTTGGTTGGAACTACACCATTGACTCAAGAAGAAATTGATAATGAGGCAAACATGACTTATGGTGAAGGAGAGTAGAGGATATATCAGACAATGATGCTGAGTGCCAGAAATATAACAGGTGTCATAACACTAAGTCTGATGATGCTGGGATAGAGTTGAAACCATACCCTAAAATTGAAACCCCATACTTCAAAGTAATTGACAAACTCAATAGGGAAAAGGTGATCTTGACAAAACAGCTTGAGGGGAAGATCTTTATGACATCTGGATCAATGTTTGACCAAGAACCAGATGTTGGATATGACTTACCATCCTTCTCCTCCAAGTTCAAGGGAATAACCGATGGAGTGATAAGTGAACCTAAAGTTGAGAGGCCAAAGATCACCATCAAGCATCCGAGTATGAAACCAACAACTGGAGTGAAGAATGAAAAACTCAAGGGGGTAGCTGTCCCATTTCTTTAGTTGGATCATGCAGGTTGCCGTTCTAATTGTAAGAATGGCGCTTCAACGTCAAAGAATCAAGGAAGCACAAAGACAGTAAAGACAGGTTCAACACAGGCTTCGAGGAACCAGAAAGTCAAATCTGAAGCTGCAGACAAAGCAAAGAAGCAGACACAAGGCAAACCTGCTCCATATCAGCCACCAAAGACAAATGGGTACACGTCTGACTTCTATCTAAAGAAGCAGACTTGCTTTAATTGTGGCAATGCTGGTCATATTGCTAGAAACTGTCTTTATCGCCCCTATGAACCCTATTATCCAAAAAGTCAAAGGGTTTCATCTTAGAAGTCTGTAAAGTCTAAGCCGATGATGGTGCAAACACCTTAGGCAAGGAAGACAGTTACTCATAAGGTTAAACCCTCTGATCAACATTGGGGCGCTGCCAAAGCTGAAAGAAAATTTATAAATCAAAACAACAGCTTTCCAAGTTACAAAAAATTCCAAAAACAGGTGAAGAAACCGTTTTCAAAACAACCGAAGTCTGAAAAACCCAAATTTACCCCTCCCAAGGTAACTAAAAGTGTTTTGAAAAATGATTCTAAAATAAAGAAGGTTGAAATACCTAAAGTCACAACTCCAAAGGTGACTAAAACAAAAACTGTTTTGAAAAATGAATCTAAAACGAAGAAGGTTTCATTAGAATCATAGGCTAGTTTATGGTTGGGCTTGGGTTTACTATTGGGTTTATGATCCACAAGGGGCCCAATAGTAAACCCAATGGGGGACTATATATACCCCACTAGACCTCCTCACTGTGTAACCCTTGAGATTACGATTTTAGAGAGAGAAAGCAAGGGAGTTTAAGATTCTAATCTTAAACTAGAGAGAGAGATCTGTTTACGGTTACAAGATTTTTACCCGACAAGTTCATCTTATGTGCAAGATCAGGTTTTTATCATATATTAATCGTTTTCTTGTCATTCTTCTCATCTCTTATCTTGAATCAATCAATCACTTGGATTCCATACTCGTGATTGATAGAATATCGTGAACGATTGTTATTCCTGGACTAACAATTGGTATCAGAGCCAAGAAACGAGAGTTTTGTGGTTCTCACGATATTGATTCAAGAGATCTAATGGTTTTTGTGAGTTTTTCTTGAGTTTTTCAGGTTTACGATCAAGTTTGCTGAGTTTTCTGGGCTGTTCTTGGTGTTTACGATATCTGCTGGTGTTTACGATCGGTGTTCTTCATCAGTTTAGTGTTTACGACCTGGAAATTGGAGTTTACGACTTCAAGATTCGAACTTTGAGTGTTTACGACTGAGAAAATAGAGTTTACGACTTCAAGATTGGATTTTTAAGTGTTTACAGACTGGGTTTACGATCTGGAGGAGTTTACGACCGTGTTTACGATCCAAAGGCGTTTACGACAGAGATTACGATCGGAATCAAGTTCACGATCGTGTTTACGACCCGTAGTAGTTCACGACTGTGTTTACGACTCGGGATGTGTTTACGATAAAGTTTACGATCGGAAACAGGGTTTGCGGCAAAAAGTCACTATTTCACACTTTCACAGAAACGGACATAACTTTTGACTCGTTTAGAGTTAGAAGCTCAAATTTTAACACGACATTCGTGATAACAAGCCCCAGAATTACCCCTGACTAATTTCCATGGGAGCTCGTTTGGACCCCCAAATTCCACTCCGAAGGCCTCCTTTTTCGCGTTTTAAGTTTTTGGCACTATTCCTTGAATAGTACTTTTGTCGTTTTTGCCAATTTTTCAAAATTTTCAGAAGCTGCATATCTAAAGAAAGAAAATGAGTTCAGTGGTTGAAGAAAAGAATATGGTTGAGAATAAGGATGCTTTCGCAGCTGAAGTTGATGAAACTAAGATATGCCCCAATCCTACTTGTGCTCGATTAATTCCTGGCTTAAGACAACTCTGGAAAAATGCTGAAATCAAACTTTTTGATATGCAATGTTCTAGGAGTTCATTTAAAGGTAGGTGGGAAAAGAGTGAAGAGAAAGTAAAAGCCCAAAAACTAGACATTGAGAAATATCAAAAACTAGCAACGGAGAAGACTATTTTATATGATCAGGCTAGGATTGAGATATCTGAGCTGACACAAAAATTAACTGAACTGCAGTAAAAGTGTGATGAGCTGCAGGTCAAGTATGATTGCAATCAGGAAAGAAATCAGCGAATGCGCGATGCAGGAAAGGCTTTGTCACATGCTGTTGTGACCGGTCAAGTTGGGAAAGACACATCAAGATTGGGGTCAGGAAAAATGATAGGTCCTTGGCTACAAACAACATTATTCCTCCACCAGTTCCCAGAGACATTATAGGAATACTTCTTAGTGAGGATCAAGTTGAACGAACCAATTCTGATCATAAAGAAGTTGCTCCTCTATTGATAGTGTCTTGGTTGGAACTACACCATTGACTTAAGAAAAAAATGATAATGAAGCAAACATGACTTATGGTGAAGGGAGAATATAGGATATATCAGACAACGAGGCTGAGTGACAGAAATATGACAGGTGTCATAACTCTAAGTCTTATGATGCTAGGATAGCGTTGAAACCATACCCTAAAATTAAAACCCCATACTTTAAACTAATTGACGAAGTCAAAAGGGAAAGGTGATCTTGATGACACGGCCTGAGGGTAAGATTTTTATGACATCTGGATCAATGTTTGACCAAGAACCAGATATTGGATATGACTTACCATCCTTCTCCTCAAAGTTCAAGGGAATAACCGATGGAGTGATAAGTGAACCTAAAGTTGAGAGGCCAAAGATCACCATCAAGCATCCGAGTATGAAACCAACGGCTGGAGTGAAGAATGAAAAACTCAAGGGAGTAACGGTGTCTCCCATTTCTTCAGTTGGATCATGCAGTTGCTGTTGTAATTGCAAGAATGGTGCTTCAACGTCAAAGAATCAAGGAAGCACAAAGACAATAAAGACAGGTTCAACACAGGCTTCGGGGAACCAGAAAGTCAAATTTGAAGCTGCAGAGAAAGCAAAGAAGCAGACACAAGGCAAACCTGCTCCATATCAGCCACTAAAGACAAATGGGTACACGTCTGACTTCTATCTAAAGAAGCAGACTTGTTTTAATTGTGGCAATGCTGGTCATATTGCTAGAAACTGTCTTTATCGCCCCTATTAACCCTATTATCCAAAAAGTCAAAGGGTTTCATCTCAGGAGTCTGTAAAGTCTAAGCCGATGATGGTGTAAACACCTAAGGCAAGGAAGACTGTTACTCCTAAGGTTAAACCCTCTGATCAACATTGGGGCGCTGCCAAAGCTGATAGAAAATTTATAAATCAAAACAATAGCTTTCCAAGTTACAAAAATTTCCAAAAACAGGTGAAGAAACCGTTTTCAAAACAACCAAAGTCTAAAAAACCCAAAGTTACCCCTCCCAAGGTAACTAAAACATGTTTTGAAAAATGATTCTAAAATGAAGAAGGTTGAAATACCTAAAGTCACAACTCCAAAGGTGACTAAAACAAAAACTGTTTTGAAAAATGAATCTAAAACGAAGAAGGTTGAAATACCTAAAGTGACAACTACAAAAGTGACTAAAACAAATGTTGATTCACCTGGAACTTGGAAACCAAAAATCAAGGCAGCTCCATCCCAACTTCCTAATTTCTCAAAGGGGATGTTCTTACAAGAAGTATCTTTTATTGATTTCTCAGGTGTACCCAGAAAAACAATGGCCTGGGTATCAATGGCTAACTAATCTCTCACTATGTGCACGAACACTCAAGGAGGATTATCACTAACATTTTTATTATTAATTTGTTTGTTGATAAGTGATTGTTCCAGGCACAGTTTAGGAGACGTATCTTCATGTCACGACAAGCATTTTTTTATGGAGGATATGTTTCCTTGAGAGGTAAAAGGTCAAATTCAACATGAAAGGTATTGTTCTTAACTTGGTTGTTTATTTCATGAAGCGGTAAAGGGTGTTTGTGTCAAACCAAATTCCTTAAAATTTTCAGTTGGTGCTTGGTTGTTCAATTTTTTTATGAAAAAAAAAACAATGAGGTATGCATGCTATAAAACCCATTTTTCTAAAAAAAAAAAAATTCATATCCATACTAAAAAATGTTAGCTTGGCCAAATGTGTGTGATGTTATTTGCTCAGCTTATGTGTTCGTGTTTAAAAAAAAATGATGTTCACAAAAGTTGTGACATTAAAAATTAAAAAGCAAGGGGAATAAATGTAAAGATGAAGAAAAAGTTGACCCCTAAAAAATAGTGTGTTTTTCAATTTTTAATAGTTTCTTTGTGTCTGTTTCTAAGAAAGCTAGGGGAAGTGAAATATGTCCGGATTGGAGATGACTGACACGTGTAAAGCAGAAGTGAAAAGCAAGCTCTACGGTGATATGCTCGGTAGGCTCGACCTAATCTTATGACCATCAATGTAAGTGCAATGAACTTAAAATATATATATGTTTAGTTTCCCATCTCAGTTTGCATGGTTTAAAAAACTAAGTCCCAGCAAAAACGGGTTGAGAGTGGTAATTATACCTTGTATTCACTCTCTCACACACCATGATCTGCTGTTATGACTACACCCCATAATGAAAAGAAAAGAAAAAGAAAAGAAAAAGAAATGAAAAAGAAATGAAAAAAGAAATGAAAAAGAAATGAAAAAGAAAAGAAAATAAAATAATCATTCTGTTTGGTCTTCTTTGCATACTTATACGGCTAACCTGATCACCAACTGATGATTAACGAAATAAGTGGTAGTCATAACGGTGTTGCATGGTTTCTCAAGTTGGGGGTTTGTGAATCCTCAATAAACTCTGAGGTTCGGTATGTTTTGCTATGTACGCTTGGGTGCGGGGACAATTAAACATGACGGTAATCTTGTACATTATTAAGCATGATGCATTTGGTTGGGATTTAACGGGTCTAAGTTTAAAGCGGAAAAACATACTGGTGGAATGTATTTTTTTCAAATGTGTGTCAGACAAGTTGATGATAGAAAGATGCTGCTATTGCTGCTGCTGCTCAAAGTTAAAGAACCAACCGGATAAGACTTCCATCTGAAAAGCAACTGTTCAGGGGAAGTTGTTGGTGTTTTTACAAGTTTCCAAAAGCTTCAAAAGTCTTTCAAAGAAAATGCTCACAAGAAAAGGAAGGGGCAGAATTCTGACCGTCTAGAAGATGTGTTTTTTGAAGTCCGTCCTAATCTTTTTGCTTTTACCTTAGACTTCCATGGTGAGCCGCCAAGGCCCGCCACGTTTAGTGTATGGGTCTACTGGCTAGACCTGCAGTCCTGGTCTAGAAGAATGATGGTGAAGGAGAGGCTTCCTCCATTCGTTGGTATGCGAATTATTCTTGATACATGGATCCTGGTCGTCATGTGAAGTATCAAATACAAGACAAAGTGATGCAAGTTTGTGCTAAGCTGAACTCTAGGCGAACTCCAGTTTGGACTCACACAAACCTGGTCCGAACCTGAGTTCGGCTAATCGGGTTTATGCTTGTTTAGTTCAACTTTAAATAACATCGTCTTGTATAAAGATTAGAACTTCTTGGCAAATCTTCTTTGTGTGTTTTTGTGTAATCTCTCTGTGGTTAATACAAAACTCTTTGTATTTACTCTCGTGTTTCATCATTTAACATAAATTTCGATACGATTGAGTAGACGATCCACCGCTCATGCACTTTCAAGTGGTATCAGAGCATTTGGTTCTCTCTATAAATCGGAAATCTTTGTTTTCATCATTACGAGTCTAAATCCCAAAGTTTTTACAAATATTCATCGAGTTTGTGTTTATTTGGTCACCTTGAGTGTGCTTGCTTTCTGTGAAAAATCTTCTTCCACATCATTGCTATTGAGTTTACTTGAGTTCCTGACGAAAATCTTGTTCAAAAACACTGAAAATCGCGAAAGTTGAGTCGACAATGTTTCTGTTCGTCTAAGGTTCAGGTGATTCAAAAAATAACCGCTACGAACTCAAGTTCGGATCCAGTTCGGACGATTTTCAAAAGATTGGTTCGGAAGTGTTCGGCTAGTTTTCATACTCAGTTCGGATCGTGTTCGGATCATGTTAAGATAGTTTGGTTATACTTTGGTTCGGTCTCTGTTCAGGTTATCCAAAGTCAAGTTTGGATGAAGTTCGGCTAAAGTCATCCGAAGTTAGGTTCGGTTGCGGTTCGGATCAAGTTCGGGTGAACAGTACCAGTTTGTCAAAATGGTCCGATCTTCAAGCCTTTGCGGCAATTCAGAATTCGATGCAAACAACAATGCAAACAATGATGAATTATGATAATGAAATTGGAACAAGTCAGAAAGTTCCTAAATTGCTCAAATTGAAAGATTATCATAGTTGGGTTAAACGGTTTGAATCATACGTTGATACTAATGAGATTGATATGTGGTTGTCTTTCACTGATCAATACGTCTATCCTAAGGATGAAATTGGTGAGCCAATTATTCAAAGGAAGCTTTCATCTAAACAAAAGAAAGCAGATCAAACTGAGAAAAAGGCATATGGTACTGTAACGATGGCCTTGCCTAAAGAGTTGTTACATCAATTTTCTGGTAACTATACATCGAAGAGTTTATGGGATGCATTGGAAAAGAGATGTGAGGGCAATGACCAATATAAGAAAAGTCGTCAAAAGGTTTTTAAGAAGAACTTTTATAGTTTCAAGCATTATCAAAACGAATCAATTCCATATCTGATTGCGAGGTTTGCACATTCAATGAGTGAAATGCGTCTGGAGAGTCTTACAAAAGAAGAAGCTGATATGAAAGAAAAGATTTTGGAGGCTTTACCTGACAAATGGGAGAATTATGTGATGATGATTACTCATGATAAAGAATATCTGGGATTGTCATTTAATGATCTGATTCTAAGATTATAAGCAGGGGATATGGAGTTAATGGTAAACAAGTCACTTCCTGCACAAGTTTAAAACCTTGCTATATATCATGGTGAAAATGATTCAACCATGAATGATGTGAAGTCCAATATTCTTAATTCGGCACCTCCTACAGCATTCATTGCATGTAAATCTGAAAATTCATGTTATTTTGCTAGTTGTACTATTTCAGTTTCTAGTTCTTCAACTCTGAATGCTTTATCTGCTCAAACTACTAATGATTATAATGCTTTAATGTCTGCTTTGGTATCTTCATATTTTGGTGTTATTACTGGTTCTGTGAGTAACGCTGAATTGACAAATGAAGATTACGATCAAATAGATTATGATCATTTGGAAGAAATAGATTTGAATTGGCAATATGCTATGTTAGTTCGAATAACAAATAAATTTTCAAGATAACTGGCAAGAAGAGATTGAATCAAGATGGTAAGATTGGATTGGACAAATCGAAAGTTAAATGTTTCAAATGTTCGGTGTATGGACATTTTGCTCGTGAATGTCCAATGTCAACATAAATAAACTGAAGACTGGTCAACATGCACATTTGGTGTTTACATCATCAAATTTAGATCAAAAAGATCAAAAAGCATCTGATTCTGCTGATAGCAAGATGACAGACATATTTTGGCATCCAGATGAATTTGCCTGGAATGCGAATTCTAATGTCACAAAACAGTCACATGTTCCTATTACTATTGCTTTGACAGTTCGTCATGATGATGATAGTGTTCTAACTGATTCTGATTCTAATTCGACAATATCAATGATCAAAGAGGTTAAGGTCGAAGAATCAAAATGTCTTGAATGTGTGAAGTTATGCAACAAGAACGCAAGATTAGAAAAACATTATGTGTTATCGACTGAAGAGATTGTGGTCTTAAAGAAAGAATTGGAAGTATTTCAGAAGAAATATTATGAATTGGTTCATGTTCATGAATGGGTAGTGAAAGAAAATGGTGAATTGGTTGAAGAATGCGAAAAGGCCAAAGCTGAAGCTTTAGATGTAGCACAGGATTTTGAGAATCTATTTGCAAAAAGTTATCCAGTTCAACAAAAGTATGAAAAAGCAAATGCACTTGTTTTTTAATCGGTTGCTACAATTGACAAACTTCAAACCAAGATATCTACACTTCAACATGAAAATGTTCTGTTTCGAGATAAGAATGAAGTTTTAACTAATGATGTTGATATATACAAGAAGAAGTGGGAGCACGTTACTGAAGAGGTTTTAGCTGAATGTGAAATTCGGACGTTGCAAACTTATGAGTATAACGATCTAAATGAAAAGCTCATTAAGTCTCAAAAAGAAGTGTTTGATACTCAACAAAAAGTTTCTGAATTGAAGTTGGAAATTTTGGAGTTAAAAAGGCAAGTGAAGAATTGCAATTTATCACCAATATTTCTGAATTTCTTATATTAAACAGGATCGGAGTGAGGATAGTTTCAAAAAGCATGATATTCACATGGTTCCTCAACCAGTAGATTTATCTGAGTTTACATCTGCTCCTCTAGATCCTAAAGATGAATTGCATGATTATTCAAAGTTTGCCACTCAACCAAAGAAGAAGAAATCAAAGTCTGAGAAAAAGCAAAAACCATTGGATGAAGCTCCGAAGTTTAACTCAAAGTCTATTCTTCAAGTACTTCGTCTGTAACTAAAGAAGAAAAATATTTGATTGAAAAGAACAAACTGAAAGACATAAAAGCTAAAATTACTAGAGAAGCTAAGGGGAGAGAAGCTTCTAGTTCTTCTTTAAGTTCATCAAAGATCCCAGGTTATAAGAACAAAGGATTGGGTTTTGAGATCAAGGAAGTACCAGTTCAAGTTAAGAAGCCAGTGAAAGCTGAAAAGATTTCAAAAGTTAAGGTTCCAAAGAAGTCATCTCCTTCGAAGGAAAAATCTTATTATTCTGGAGGGTCATCATCTTTAAGGAGTCCATCTCCTAGGTATGATTCCTATGATGATTTCTTTGATAACTTTGATTCTGATCACTTCGTTTTTCAAAATTCAAAGAATTTTTCAAATGTTTTTAAATTTCGAGAGAGACTTTGTTATGCATGTCGTCAACCTGGACATCTTGCTGCTGATTGTCTGATGACTGCATATATCCATAACACTGCTAAGTATGTGGATAACAAGGGTCACATTTTTGATGAACCGTGGTCTCCAAACGTCAAATCAAATTCTAAGCCGTCTTGGTTCAAACCGAGTACGCCGATTGATTCTGATTCTGGTTCTGATAAAAAATTAAAATCACTAAAAATATGGAAACCAAAGATTGTTTCCAAGGCCAACAGTGACTATGTGGAAGACACGAGGTGATCCGATGCTATTGAATTGGGTCGATCCCAGAGCGACTAATGTTTTATTTGGTGTCAGCAGGTATTTCAGGAAGACCTTTTGGTGATTGGAAAATTGCTGATTGTGATATATCTATGATAACTTAAATTGCATTTTCAAATAAAGTTAGTTTTCAATATGCTAAAACGTTAGTATTCGTGTAGGTTGATTAGTTTTTGATGTGTTTTTCACTCCGTCTCATTTTGAGGTTGTTTTTACAAAAACTTTTTTTTTTCAAATGTTAGAAACGAAAATCTAAAAAACAGAGTTTGTCATTTTTTGAGGGGAGAAATTTGAAAATCCAAAAACATTAAAAAATGAAAAAATCCAAAAAAATTGAAAAATGAGAAATTGTATCCGACATGATTGGGAAATGATAGTACATTGGCTTACATCGTCTGACTCATGGATAAACTAAATAAAAAAAGCCATAAGATCATTATTCGATGTGCTAGGTAGGCTCGGCAAATCAGAAAGTATACAAATGTGATATACATTAAATCTGATGCTTGACCTAGTGGACAATATCTTGATGCATAGCTCAAGATATATAAAAAAAGATATGTGAAATGGAAAATGAGAAGTCAATGTGTATATATGTGTTCGTTTTGCAGAGATTTATAATTGTTTTTTTTCTTAATTTTCTCAAACAATCAGACTTTCTTTGCGTATCGAAAGATCGACCTGATTGTTGTTCATTTGAGGTTCTGCTTTATTTTCTTGGTGTTTCGTATAACTCATCGGACTTTCTCTGTGTGTACGGGAGTACCGACCTGATTGTTGTTGGGTTATACAATTTTAACTTGTTTTATTTTCTTATTTTGTTAAATCCGAGGCCTTATATGCGTATCGAAAGATCGACCTTAAGGTAGACGATTTAACATTCATTATTTCTTTTTGCATGGAACACAATTGACAATATTAAAATTCAAATCACTATATGTTAAATCACAAGTGAAATCATAAAGTGTGATAAGCAAAAGCATATCTGAGTATGTCTGATAGTGTGGGGTACACTGGTCAATGCAAATCTAATCAATATCATAACATATCCAGATGTTATGAGTATGATTAAGTCTGAGTTTAAATGTTGGGCAAATTATATCTGCAATCAACATGACTTATGTGCTACAATAATTGAAATTGAAATGTAGTTCACCATATAATATCCAATATGATCCCAAGTCGTTATCTTTCTCGCAAAAGACAAAAATAGTGTCTGATTCTGTATTGCATTTACTATTCTTATTAGAAAATACCAAAAAGATTTTAGGTGTGTTTTGATATAAAGTTTTGAAAAATCAAAAAGATTTTATTTCTTATTTTTTTCCGATTGATCAACACGGAATACGAAATCAATTTTAAAATCAAAATATCTTGGAGTCTCAAAGAGACGTTTTGCGCCAGGATTATTTATGATGGCAGGTCTCTAAGTGGAATGAAAACATCACAACTACAAGTCTTATGAAGCTGTTGATAAAGATTTTACATAAGCTGAAATGTCAAGTATTTGAGATTAGACTCATCGTTAAGTTGAGGGAGAGTTTGATTGAAGATACAGGTTAATGTGAAAGTTGATACTACACATGTCGATGAAGAGTTTGTTGATACATGGTTCCTAGTCGTCATGTGAAGTATCAAATACAAGACAAAATGATGCAAGTCTGTGCTAAGCCTAACTCTAGGCGAAGTCCATTTCGGACTCACATGAACCTGGTCTGAACCTGAGTTCGGCTGATCAGGTTAATACTTGTTTAGTTCAACTATAAATAGCATCATCTTGTATAAAGATTATAACTTCCTGGCAGATCTTCTATGTGTGTTTCTGTATAATCTCTCTGTGGTTAATACAAAAGTCTTTGTATTTACTCTCTTGTTTCATCGTTTAACATAGATTTTGATACGATTGAGTAGACGGTCCACTGCTCACGCACTTTCAACTCTAGACCTGACTTGATATTGTCCACCACCTGTAGAGTGCTATCTAATTTCTTACCTACGTCAAAAGTTGCTTCCTGGTCGCCGAACTTGATTGTTAGAGTGTCGCTGCTCATGTCTACCACTACTTGAGTTTTTACGAGGAACGACCTTCCGAGGATAAGGGGTACCTCCTTGTCTTCTTCCATATCCAGCACGACAAAGTCGGCAGGGTAAACGAACTCTCCTATTTGAACTAGGAGGTTCTTAGCAATACCTGAAGGATACTTGACAGACTGGTCTGCTAGCTGGAAGCTCATCCTGGTAGGAATGGGTTTACAGAGGTTCAACTTGTTGAACATGGAGGATTGCATAAGTTTTATTCTAGCCCCCAAGTCAGCAAGTGCATTTGAAACTTCGATGTCCCCCCACTACACAAGGTAATGTGAAGCTGCCAGGATCTAGCTGCTTTCAGGGAATAGTGCTTGAAAGGATTGCAGAGCATTCTTCTCCTATGCTGACGGAGTTGAGTTCCATGATCTTGTTCTTCTTGGTCAGGAAGTCTTTCATGTATTTTGTGTATTTCGGCATATAAGAAAGGACTTTAACAAAAGGTAAGTTAATATGTAACTATCTCAGAAGGCTCATGAACTTACCAAACTACTCCTCGTTCTTGGCTTTGTTTAGCCTGCTGGGATAAGGAACCTTTGGATCCTTCATGACTTCTTCCACCGTTACAAGGATAGGTGCTTCAGTTTGTTTTTAAGAAGGTGGGGTTGGTGTTGTTGAGCTCGGAGCAGCTTCCTCAGGGCCAATCTTTTGGCTTCGGAGTGTGATAGTATTTACCATTGCTTTGGGATCGGGTTTTGTGATGCTAGGGAGAGAACGTGGGGCTCTTTCACCTACCGTTTTTGCTATTTGCCTGAGTTGCTTCTCGAGCGTCTTTATAGAGGCTTGCTGGTTTCGAAGTTCAGTATCGTTGCTTCTGAACTTCTACTCCTACTTCCTCTCAGCTTCTGCAAACATCAGGGATATTGATTCTTCAAGGCGAGCTAGCCCATCAGATGAAATGCTGCATTGGTAGTTGTTGTTTTTCTGCGGCTACTGCGAGAAGTTTTGGTTGTTACCTGGCTGCTGGCTATTGCTGTTGTTTCTCCACCCAGAATTATGTCTGTTCCTCTACTCAGATTTGTTGCTGTATTGCTGGCGGGTTTGATTCTGAATGAAATTAACATCTTCGGGCTTACCATCTACCATACAACTCCAGTTTTTATGTGGGCATCCACACCCTTCACATAACGGAGCAACTTATGTAGATCTGTAGGTCTCTAGCTTCTTGACTTTGGAAGTCAATGCCTCAATTTGAGCTTTGAGGGTTGTGCCTTAATCTAGAGAGTGCTACCTGGAGCTTTTGCTTTGCCACTGCGAGAGGTGTGCCACTGAAAGCTGGTTTGAGCAATATCTTCAATTTTTTAGAAGACTTCCTCAGGACTTCCATTTCCTAAAATGCCACCTGAGTCGGAGTCGAGAATCTGGCGGGGTTACGGGTGCAAACTATTGTAGAAGATTAAGATCTGCTGCCAGATCACGAGACCATGATAAGGGCACTTTCTCAATAGTTCTTTAAAGCGTTCCCACGTGTCATACAACAACTCTCCGTCTTCTTCAGTGTATGAGTTGATTTCTTACAGGAGCTTAGCTGTCTTGGCAGGAGGGAAGTACTTGTAAAGAAACTTCTGAACGAGCTCGTCCCAAGTGGTGATAGAAACATTAGGAGGAGCGTTCAGCCAGGTTTTCACACGGTCCTTGAGTGAGAAAGGAAACATGCGAAGTCTAACGGCGTTATCAGAGGCTCCGTTGGAAATAAATGTCTCACAAACTTCGAGGCTGTTTGTGATGTGAGTTTGAGGGTCTTCATCGGGAAAACCATGAAAAGTAGTAGATATTTTGGAGCATCTGCACCAACTCAGGTTGAATTTTGAAGTACTTAGAGTCAACACCAGGAGGAGCAATGGTTGCACCAAAATTGACTGCATTTTGTCTTAAGTAGTCAATGACAATCCGCTCTTCATGTTAAAACACGTGATGGATCGTTTCCTGATCATAGAAGGATAGAGATAGAGAATCTAGTCATTAATTGTGTCGAATGGCTACAAACCGAAGAAATATACATCAATGAAGCTCTAGGAGAGGTTAGACAGACCTCTCCGCTCAACACAAGACCTAATGACTAGAAATCTACATTGCTAAACCAGACTCCACCTATTTATAGGTGACCTTTCCCAACATACCAGCATACCCAACGTACCACTTGGTACGCTGCTAGCGTGGTACGTTTGCAACCTAGCCTAATTCACAATCTAGACAATTACATAATTCGCACGGTAATGACCACACCCGGAACATGCTCTAACGAATTCCCCCTTGGACGTTACTATCGAATGTAGGTCTTTATCTTCCAACAATCGTCATCATTCAATAACGTGTCATGCTCCATCAGCTTCTTCTGGGTAGCCTCATCTCGCGTCACTATCTACTGCAGGATCTGGGTTCTGGGTCTGGTTAGCTATAAGCTCCCTCACCTCCTTAAAACTAGACCCGTCATCTCCTCCACCATAGTTATTCCTCGATGGAAAACCAGGTGGGTTTCCTCCCTCTCGCCATCCTAAATTCTGGCCACTCCTCCACCCGGACTGGAAAGAATTACCGAACTGGTTTCGGTTTCCAATATATTCGACTTGCTCAGCGGGAGCAAGCGGGCAGTCTCTGAGCCAGTGTGACTGACACTCTGGGTTGATGTAGACGGTGTGAGTGATCTAGTCGGGGCCAAGGTGGCTCTCCGACCTCCGGGTGTCTGCTGTTCAGCAAGTGCAAAGCTCTCGAAAAGCGATTTGCGTTCATCCACAGTGAGCTTTTCCATCATGTGACCTCCAGCCGAAATGTTAAACTCCTTCTGAATAGAACAAGGAAGTCCATTATAGAACTTTTCTATGATCGCCCAGTCCATCAACCCGTGTTGCGGACATTTGCTCAGAAGGGTATTAAATCGCTCGTAGGCGACCGAATAAGGCTCATCGGGATCCATCCTAAAGGAGTCGATTTCTTCCCGTGTACGTGTAGCCTTGGCTGGAGGATGGTATTTCTTAAGGAATTTCAACTTTAGATCGTCCCAGGTGGCGATCGAATTTGGCGGGAGCATCTCGAGCCACTCAGCGGCTTGAGGCGTAAGGGAAAATGAAAACAAGAGCAGATAAATGGTATCGTTCGTGACTCCCGTGAGTCCGAACATGTTGCAGATCTGAATAAAGCGAGAGATGTGCGTCGGGGCATCCTCGTCTTCACGTCCATGAAATTGAATAGAGTTGGTCAGCGTATTAATGACGTGAGATGGAACTTGCCAATTGGTGGTGTTGGCAATGTTAGGTTGGGCGATGGCAAACCAAGCGTCGTTGACTCCAGCGCTGGCCTGCTCGTGGACGGTGTGACGTGTCGCCATGGTGGTCAGGTCAGGAAAAGGAATGGGTTTGGTGTCGCATGTGATTGGTGTGGACGAGGTGGATGTGGATGGTTTGGAATGAGTGGTCGAGAGAATGAACGCATCGAGTTCCATGCGAAGTGCGCGGAACCATTCACGAATGTCCACGCTGGGATCAGAAAATGGTGTAAGCTCAGATGGACTTCGCGAACGGGTGTGTGGCATAAAATGGAAGAAAAAAAATAGAAAAAAATAAAATCCTAAAAAATCTAGACTCAGAAGCGGAAAATCCTAAGACTCTAGACACGGAAAAACCTAAAAGACTCAAAATTTCCTAACAACAACATAAGTTAATCTTGCTATTGCCAAGTGTCCCCGGTAACGACGCCAAAAACTTGATGTGTTCGGAATGTACCTAAAAGTAACTATTAAAACCTAGACCTAACCTAGACCTAGACACAACTAAATTTTACCGAAACTACCTAAACTAGACCGAACCCTAAGGCAAGTGTACCTATCGGATTGTAGCTAAGCTATGGTAAGACCGGGAATATCGAACCCTAGAGACACTCTATGGACAAAATTAACCTAGGACCTAAGAATGGAAATACCGAGTAATTTGGATTTGGGTTTTTGAGATTGGTTTCAGGAATTAAATAACTAACTTAACTAACAACTACCAACCGAAGACAGGAAAACCTTAGGGAAAATCAGAATAGAGAAAAGTATCACCTAGACCCGGAATCCTACTTAATACCTACAACTTCACCTTTTAAGTCCTTCATAGCTAACACTTCCAACTCCCAAACAGGAGTTCACCTTTTGAGTACGTCCTACTTCAACTAAACCTAACCACCCTCGAACCTAATCTCAGGCACCCTAGGCTAGCAGGAGCTACCAATAACTACCATGAATGACACAGAATAACAAGTTAATCAAATTCCTAGGACACTTCCTTTTGAGACAATGTAACCCTAGTTCTTTAACCAACCCAACTATCCGACAATTCCTTACCTTTTAAGTCTCAGAAGAGGCAGCACATTGCAAACAAATCATCAATCAACAATCAATGCAATAGTTCAAGAAAACCCTAAATTACTCTTTAGCAATTAACCCTAAAATTAACTACTTTGGATAATCTACCTAAACCGAAAGACATTCGCGGGTAAATCATGCATCAACAATCAACTAACAATCTGCTCTCAACACACATAAGCATCAACCATGGAAATTACTGGAATTTAATAAAAGCGTAACATCAATCAATGAATCAAAACCGAGTAAAATCATAAATACTAAGAATTCATCCAATTAGGTCTAGGAAATACAAATTACTTAGCCTACAATCATGTCAATGTCTATAATAATAGTAAAAATCTGGTCTTTGACAGAAAACATGGTTAAGTCTAAGAAACGAAAAGAATTGAGAAGAAAACCCGGTAAACTGATGATGATTATTGTTGAAGAATTGGTCCACTGATGCTTCCTCCTTAGTCCCTAGCCTTTTCTAGCTCTCAATTTTGCCCAAAATCGTCTCTGAGTTCGTCTGGGAGTCGTAGAATGTCGAATACAAACCCTAAGATCGAATTTATATTGAACTGGCTAAGTTTGCGTAAAAACACCCTCCAAGCATATCGCTTGGAGGTCTAAAAGTGGCAGGCGATACGCTTAGGCCCTATGTACGACAAAATAGTCGGTCAAACCGACTTAAGGCTCCCGTTGACCTTTCTGGCTCCACGCGTATCGCGCGACAATGGTGAGGTCCCAGGCGATACACCTGGAACAAATTTTCAGTATCTTCTCTTCTTTTCTTCTTCTAACTTCTGACTTTCTCTCGGGCCACGAGACTTTATTAGAAACCTACAAAAACATATAAAACACATAAATAAAGACTCAAAGACCCAACTTAAACAAAAACAACTAAACTAATAAAAACTGACTCGAATT
This sequence comes from Deinandra increscens subsp. villosa, assembly GCA_039602395.1. Classification (NCBI taxonomy): domain Eukaryota; kingdom Viridiplantae; phylum Streptophyta; class Magnoliopsida; order Asterales; family Asteraceae; genus Deinandra; species Deinandra increscens. Next base: position 31,689,431 of record JBCNJP010000025.1, read on the forward strand.
GACTCAAATATATACATAAAAGACACCGGAAATGAGATGTGTATGCGACACATCTCTTATGATCTGTTCTTTCTCTCCTCAACCAAGTCTCGAGAATAGATTCAAAACTCCGGATATGGAAATGTGACAATATGTGTTAGGAATGATCAAGCTTGATAGACTGCACGTATTAGTTACCTAGGATTTGTGTGTAACTGCCTTGTGTTCATATTTAATATAACTAAAAGATAAATAACTGACAAACAGCCTGGAAAAGAGGAACATGGGTTTAAAGAGGATCAAAATACTGGCAATCACCTTAACGTGTTCGAGTAAAAAATGCTGAAAAGGGTTCCTCAGTTCAGACAAAGACGGTTTGATCCCTAATGAATCCTTCTCTTTAGTAACTTGTCTATATTTGTTTTAATTTTTTTTAGTGTTCTTAAGTGTTTAATTTTTATTTTTCAACCATGGCCAGGTTAAATTAAAGGTTTTAATATGTTTTTGTGGGTTTTGTGCAAGAAGTTATCCACCCCCCCCCCCCTCTCCCAAAAGTGACCCGTTTTTAGGGGGAGAAGGATAGATAATAAGGAGATAATTGGTATATCTCAGGGGGAGTCATTAGCTGAGGGGATGCTCAGCTAAGGGGAAGTGTGAAGAGTCTCAGGTTCAGGGAAGTATTTATAGGAAACCTGTAACCTATGTAGAGTTTCTGTTAAATAATGTTGTTCACCTGCTAACCCTGTAACCAGTCATCATATGTCTGGTTAGTGTTTGTTTCATGTTGTGCATGACAGGTTATAATAAAAAGGAAGAAACACGAACTCCGTTGATTAAAGATTGCTACTGCTCATGATTGATGAACCAGCGGAAAATGACTTACCCTACTGAAGAATCTAATGCTTAGGGGAAGTTTGTTGGTTCAAGTTGTAAGGAATATTGCGCTTGGAAGGCTTCCGGCTGAATGCCAATTTTACTATGTTCCGGCTGAAGTTGAAGTTGAAGTGGAATTCTCACTTCAAGCGGAACTGGCAGTTCAAGCGGAAAGAAGCAGTTTTGTCTTATAGCGAATATTCCGGGTGAACTCGATTATCCACCAGATAATGAGTTCAACCGGACTTTTCCTGAGATGTCTTTTCAGCAAGTCCAATCCTGCAAAAGCTTCTTGTTTGCTTCTATATCTGATTCAAGCCGCTCTCCTAAAGTAGTATGTTGCTGCAAAAACGCAAGATATTCCAATTGCCGATGTTTATTCTTTTAGTAGTTTGTATTTGACTTTTTAGTTTACGGTCTAGATTAGATCGCATGAGATCAATGGCTGTGATTGATCTCATCTGCACTATATATAGCTTGTTAGCTCTCAGTTTACAAAACAGTTGTCATCACTTGTAATAGTGTAGCTTTGAGTTAATGCAAATAGTGCCGAGTATTTGATACTTTGTTGTTACTACTATTCTGCAAATCAAGCATTTACATTATACAAGAATTCAACATTGCTTAAGAAAAGTGAAATATAACTTAATTCCGCAAGGTTATATTTGCAAGTAAAGGGCTTTGTTTAAGTTTAACTATGACTTATATCGATCCTACACAAGTGAAGCTTCAAAAGATTAAGAATAAACTATTCACAATTTAAGGGGAAGCTAAATGCAGACAGTTCTAGAACTACAATCAAGATTGCAAAGATAGAGGTTTTCAAAGTTTCATCCTCTAAAGACAAAGACATGTGAAGATAGTTACCGATGATTCAGCATAAGGACCCCGGATCATTAAAGAAGAAGCAAGTGTATGGGAATCCTCCTCTCATTACTGGTTTATCCTTAGAAGTCCAAGCTGATGCTGATAAAGAGAAGGAGTCTCCTGAAGTCTCTCGTGCTGCCCAATGAAGATTGTCGAAGAAAGGATCTTCACCAACACATGATCAAGCCAAAAAGAGAATTGCAAATCTGAAGGCTAAAAGTTTAAAACATTTAATACACATGTGGGTTTTAGTTAAACATGTGTTTGGGCTAGCTAGTTTGTAATTAGGTTTTATTAGCTATTGGGCCCGGTCCAGTTTAGGATGATTAGGCTAAAGTTTGTTATAAAAACAAACTCAATCCCTCATAACAAGGGTTCACGAAAATAGACAGAGAGAGAGAGAGAGAGAGAGGGATTTCGAGAGGAGCTAGAGAAGAGACGATATCTCTTAAGTTTTCGGTTGTACCTAGACGATTACAATTGTTAATCATGTGCACTGTTTCAATCTCACATTAAGTATTTAATTTTATATTGTGTTTAATTCATTTTCTCCATCTCTGTTCTTGAATCACTCTAGTGTTTGGATTACGCACAAACACTAGAGATCGTGATATCGTGTTTGGGTTGTTTTCGATCCTACACAAGGATCTATGCTAACTATAGCTTCCATTTATCATAGCTTATCTCAGATCCAATACATGACTGCCTGTTTTAATATTTTTCCTGCTTTAAAAAAAGGAAACATGCAACTAGAGTTTAGCTCTGCTACTCGCATTGAAATTAAACCAGAGTTGGAGATAGCATGGACGCTAAGAGCAATGTAAAAAAAAAAACAATTATACTTTCGGCATTAAAAATAAACCATCTAAATACTTCAGTGTCTACAAGTATCACTTAAGGCACCAACAGCCCGGAGAGGCAACTGTCGAACAGCAAAAGAACAAGGTGGAAGAAAAGCCATCAGAAAAAACAGATCCACCATCAATCACTATTACAAATGTAAATAAGCAAGCATAAGGTAAGCCAAACTTTAACCAACGGTAGAAGGGCATTACCTGTCTACACATGGTTGCAACCCTCACCACATTCTATAAAGGAAGCTCATGGCGTTACCCGACATGTGCAGTTTGTATAGTTACAACCCAGAGAAGGGTGGTTATGCATGCACTAGGTGTCACACCTCGACCGACATCGGAATACGTCGGGGCATGATGATTGTCCAGATGCACACAACACTACTTAAATGTTGCGATATTCTTAATCAACCCGTTTTGGAGAAGTCAAACGTTACATAATAATTCAAATACAAAGCATTAAAGAATACACATTAATTTGATTAATTTAGGTCTCGCTAAATCCACATGCGATACTATGGTGTCATCATCAAGAATTCGTCAACTAATAGCAGATCCTGCAACATGTATAAAATACGGGTCAACTACGAATATGTCACACCCCCAATTTCCACTAACGGGAGTTTTACCGTGTGGGGTGTGAACCAGACCAGGACCCGAGTCATTAGTTACATTAAACATAAGTTAAGGGTTCAAAATGTAAATATATTTCCAAACGGGAAATATCAAAACCAGAGTTTAAGTTTAGCGGAAGCTTATAAAAGTAATGTCGCGCAAAACAAGCGCCCGATAAGTAAATAAAGTTCAAGATAAAGGTTTTAAAAGCAAGTTCCCAAAAATAAAGTTTAACCAGCGTACGTGCCCAAAAATCTGATTCTCCTAGCGTCCTGCAAAGCATGCATAAGAGCAAGTGTCAACTAATGTTGGTGAGTTCACATAAGCACATAAGTATAACTAGTATAGTTATGCAGTACGAATATAACAGTTTTTATTCGTGTGTAAGCATGTATATTAACAATACAATCCATATCGTAGGTAGCGAGCCTAAGTTCATGTCACTAAAACGTTCGCAACCGAAGCTGACCAATTAGTTGTAGGAATAATTCCTTACGTGGTTTGCCTTCCCCGTGTCTACTCGATCACGGTAAGTTTAGGCTGACATTGTCCTCAGTCCGACCGCCAGTCGGGTGGTGCATCTCGTGCCCGTTGAGTGGGGTTTGTCAGACCCCAGTAGTACTACCCAATATCCCCTCGCTATATACTATTAACGGTTCGATAAGTAAGGACTTGAAAGATAAAGCATTTTACGTGAACATGTGATATATACTGGATTTCTACTTTAATCATACATAAACGTTGTTGTGTTATCACCCTAACCCGGGTGTAACGTGTTTGTGTGTGTTATCGTCCAAAACCGGGCGTAACGTAAAGGTTGTGTAACTCACCTTAGGGTGCGCTTCTACAATTTAGTAAGACTTCAAGCCTTGCGTAACTACCGAGCACCTATCGATTTTACATACGTAAGTGTGTGTCCGCACATGAGTAACATAGCCTAGACGACGGTTCATTTGACAAATAATTCCAAATATGACGTAGGTGACAATTTCACAATGTGACAAAAATCGTTTGTTCGAAAGTAGTCAAAATGACGCTTAATCGAGGACACAGATTTACAAAAATCAATGTGCGTATGTTATTCCAAATAATAAATGTAGAGGGATCGGGTAGACATATATGTTCATAAATATAAATATCGGGGTTTAGTCAAAAGCGTGAAAAATAAAACGTCAATATATATTTATATTTATATTTATATTCCGTGTCAAAGTTTCAAGAGTTTAAAGAAAATCTTTTAAACGTTCGCATGTATATAAATACATGACAATAAATTAAGCATCTATATATATATATATATATATTTCTATGTTTTAAAACAAACTTTTATTGATTATAACAAGATTATAAAATTTCGATCCATTTAAATCGTAATGTTCTCATAAAAATAAAAAATTCAACGAGTACCCTAACGGGGTCTACGAAAACTCTACGGTCGAGATTCAACAATCGTGTACTAGTATGTTTGAGTTTTGGACCAAGAAGTATTTTTAAATCACTAAAAAAAATAAAACAACAGAAATGGGGCGCATGGGGTTCGAACCCGTGACCTGCGGTTGTATGTGATGCGCCTTAACCATTGGGCTAGGGCTGGGTTTTGTTAACAACTTCGCAGTTCAAGGTTTTGTTAATCAGTGACAAGGTAAACTAGATCAGGAAACAAAACAGTAAAAGAATTAGGCCAGGGGTTTCGAACCCCAGACCTCTTGGTCTACGATGAACGCACCAACCACTGGGCTAAACATGCGCTTATGTTGTTATTCAGTTTCTTTAATATATATCAAGTCGCCAACCGCCATCACTTTCTTCTCCATAACTCCGGTGGCCGGAGTTTTATTTCCGGTCACCGGAAAATCGTGAAAACGCTTAAATAAACCCAGAAGCGTGCGACTAAGATAATAGAATGGTTACCTTGAATCAAATCGGAGTTTCGATGTGTTTTTGAAGCCGAAACGAAACCGAAAAACCTCGACTCCGCCGCCTGTCGTTACTCCGTTCTCGAATCTAATGCTTCGGGGTTGCTCCGTAGGGAATGGTGATCTCAGTGAGGTATGAAAAAGGGTGCTGAGACAGTGGTGACTGGCCGGAATTCGAGTTCGCCGGAGAACTCTAAAAAAAACAAAGAAACGAGAGCGAGAGTGTGAGTGAGTTCGGGAGTTGATTGAGCTGATCAGTTATGCTCTCAATTCCCTAATGATTGTACATAGGGACCGATCGACTGGAGCAATAGTGTAACCGGCGAAGCTTTGATGACGGTTTTAAAGGGATTGAGCCGGTTACGGGACTTGAATTCGATCTCACGTACGGTTAAAAAAAAGTTTCACCTAAAGGCAAGATTGGTCCCTCTCAACTTTATGAAATGGGGAGCAGGGTTTAGATATTTACAGAAACAGTCCCTTCAACTTAATTAAATAGAAAACAAGTTTCAGAATTTACAGTAAGGGCCCCTCAAGGTTACAAAATATTAACGAACTCTCTAATGAAGTTAACGGGGGTAACTTGCCGATAATTAATCGAGCGTACATCAAACCGTATTTAACGAACGAGGTTTTATAAAAATATAACCTATATATATACAGCATAAAATTATAGTTATAACCCATAACTATAAGTTAAAGATTCCTATAATTATAAGAACGTTTCGTACGACCATGTGATACATCGTCACATAAAATCATAAAATGACATGCGTATATATATATATATATATATATATATATATATATATATATATATATATACATATATACCACGTGAAAATAATAAATATAATTGTCACATAAAATGACAAAATGTTTTCATGAAATCATAAAATATAATTTACATAAAATCATAAAATATAATTATTCAAGTAACTTAACCGACGTCTAGACTCATGTGCAATGCTCGTGTAACTATTCTAGTTAACTGAGGTAACGGACGTTATCAAAATATAACACAAGTTATTAACGGGTTTAACGTGGGAAATTGCCGGTTGTCACATCATCCCCTTATTAAGGAATTTTCGTCCCGAAAAATTGCCTTAAGTTGCTACAGTTTCTGTGGAAGGACAAGAAAAAATTTTAGGGTTGCTACATCATCCCCTTGTTAAGGAAATTTTGTCCCAAAATTTAACTCATACCTTAATTTGATGTTGACGCTTGATCAAATAGATGAGGATATTTCTTTCTCATCTGATCTTCTCGTTCCCACGTGAACTCCGGTCCACACTTAGATTGCCATCTTACTTTGACGATGGGAATTTTACTTCGTTTCAGTGTTTTCTCCTCACGTCCCATGATTTCTACGGGTTGTTCGATAAATCGCAGTTGTTCATCGACTTGCAGTTCTTCTAACGGAACTATAAGAGTGTCATCAGCTAAACACTTTCTCAGGTTCGAAACGTGAAACACGTTGTGTACTCCATCCAATTCAGGAGGTAAATTTAAACGGTAAGCCACCGGACCTATAGTTTCGGTGATCTCGAATGGTCCTACATAGCGAGGATTCAACTTCCCGCGCTTGCGAAAGCGTACTACGCCTTTCCAAGGCGAGACTTTCAATAGTACTTTGTCGCCGACTTCGAACTCCAAAGGCCTTCGGCGTTTATCTGCATAACTCTTTTTTCTATCTCTTGCCGCTTTCATGCGGTTTCTGATTTGCACGATTCTCTCCGTGGTCTCGTGCACTAGTTCAGGTCCAGTGAGTTGACTCTCACCGACCTCGGCCCAATAGACCGGTGATCTGCATTTTCGTCCGTACAGAGCCTCAAATGGAGCGGCTCCAATACTGGTATGGTAGCTGTTGTTATAGGAGAATTCTACCAGCGGTAGATGCGTTTCCCAATTTTTCCCGAAGTCGAGCACACATGCTCTAAGCATATCCTCGAGAGTTTGGATGGTACGTTCAGTCTGTCCATCTGTTTGAGGATGATATGCGGTACTCATATCTAAGCGAGTGCCCATCGCTGCTTGTAAGGATCTCCAAAAATTTGAAGCAAACCTAGGGTCTCGGTCGGAGATAATAGATAAAGGCACTCCGTGAAGCTTGACAATCTCCTTGAGATATATCTTTGCAAGCTTCTCTGTCTTGTCATTTTCCTTGATAGCTAGGAAATGAGCGGATTTTGTTAATCGGTCAACGATAACCCAAATCATATCGTTGCCGCCAGAAGAACGGGGCAATCCCGTGATGAAATCCATCGATATTTCTTCCCATTTCCATTCAGGAATTTTAGGTTGTTGCAGTAATCCTGCTGGCTTTTGATGTTCCGTTTTGACCATTGCGCACGTCAAGCACTTGCTAACATATCTAGCGATGTCAGCTTTCATATTGGGCCACCAATATAACCCTTTTAAGTCTTGATACATTTTGTCTGAACCTGGATGGATCGAATAACGGGACTTGTGGGCCTCGTCCATCACTAGTTCTCTAAGGTTTCCATGCAAAGGTACCCATATACGGTCATTATAATAACGAAGTCCATCAGACTTAACTTCAGAAGTTCCATGTATGTCACGTAATGATTCAGACTCAAAATTCTCTTCCTTCAGGGCCTCTTTCTGAGCATCCCGGAGTCTATCCGGTAGCCCCGTATGGATCGTTAATTGAAGAGCTCGAACCCTTCTTGGTTTAACATGTTCCTTTCTACTCAAGGCATCGGCCACCACGTTGGCCTTGCCTGAATGATACTTTATCGCAAGGTCGTAGTCGTTTAGCAATTCGACCCACCTACGTTGTCTCATGTTGAGTTCCTTCTGTTCGAATATGTGCTGGAGGCTCTTGTGATCAGTGAATATCGTACACTTGGTACCGTATAAGTAGTGCCTCCAAAATTTTAAGGCAAATACGACAGCGCCCAACTCTAGGTCGTGAGTTGTGTAATTCTTCTCATGAGACTTTAATTGCCTTGACCCGTATGCGATGACTTTACCTCTTTGCATTAAAAGACATCCGAGTCCCTGGATTGACGCGTCACATTAGACCTCGAAGTCGTCAATCCCATCAGGTAGAGATAATATAGGTGCAGTACAAAGTTTCTCTTTCAGAGTTTGGAAAGCTGCCTCTTCCTTGTCACCCCATCTGTATTGAACCCCCTTGTGAGTAAGAGCGGTCAATGGTTGAGCCAACTGAGAAAATCCCTTTATAAAACGACGGTAGTAACCCGCTAAACCTAGGAATTGACGAATTTCCGTAAGAGCTCTAGGGGTAGGCCAATTTTTAATGGCTTCGGTCTTGGCTGGGTCAACGTGGATACCTTGCTCGTTGACGATGTGACCCAGAAATTGAACCTCTCGGATCCAGAAATCGCACTTAGAGAATTTTGCGTAGAGTTGTTCTTTCTTTAACAATTCTAAGATTAACCGTAGATGTTCCTCGTGTTCTTCTTTCGTCTTGGAGTAGATAAGGATGTCGTCGATAAATACTATGACGAACTTATCCAGATAGGGCTTGCACACACGGTTCATGAGATCCATGAACACAGCTGGTGCATTTGTCAGCCCAAAAGGCATGACCAAGTATTCATAATGACCATAGCGTGTTCTGAAGGCTGTCTTTTCGATGTCCTCCTCACGGACTCGAAGCTGATGGTAACCAGACCTTAAATCAATCTTGGAATAGTAACTGGATCCTTGAAGCTGGTCGAAAAGATCATCTATTCGTGGAAGAGGGTATCGATTCTTGATAGTGACCTTGTTGAGTTCGGGGTAACCAATGCACATCCTAAATGTGCCATCCTTCTTCTTGACGAATAATACTGGTGCTCCCCATGGTGACGAGCTAGGTCTAATAAAACCTTTATCTAACAGTTCTTGCAGCTGTGTGGATAGCTCATTTAATTCGTTCACCGCTAGACGATATGGTGCACGCGCGATCGGAGCTGCTCCTGGAGCGAGGTCAATCCAAAATTCTACTTGTCGATGCGGAGGGAGGCCAGGTAATTCCTCAGGAAATACCTCTGGGTAATCACGTACGATCGGGAAGTCTTCGATCTTTCTCTCCACCCTGGTTTGGTCCGTAACTGTGGCTAGGATTGCCACGTGTCCTTTCCGAAGACACTTCTGCGCTTTAAGGTATGATATGATTCCGGAGACAGCACCTCCCTTTTCGCCCTGAATTGAGAGTACTTCTCCTCCAGCTACGGGTATTCGTATGACTTTTTCTTGACAAACGATTTCCGCCTGATGTTTGGATAGCCAATCCATGCCCACTATGACGTCGAAACTACCGATGGTAAAAGGCATAAGGTCTATACTTAGTTTATGACCAGATAGTTCTAATGTGCAGTTTTCAACTAAGTGAGTGGTGTCAAGAAGCTTACCATTTGCTAATTCGACCGTATACCTAGCTTTTAGTGGAGTTTGGGTAGCCTTAATCAACTTACAGAACTTAGTCGAGATAAAACTTTTCTCAGCGCCAGTATCAAATAAGACATTTGCGAAGTAGTTGATTAGAAGAAACTTACCGCTAATGACGTTGGCATCGTTTCTTGCTTCACCAGAACCCATAACGAAAGCTCGCCCTTTGGCGCCATCTCCACCGTTTCTACCCCCATCCCCACCGTTGTTAGTGTTGTTACGGTGGTTGTTGTTGTTGCCAGCATTGTTATTATTATTCCTCCGGAGCTGCGGGCAGTCCCTCTTCAAGTGTCCTGGCTTTCCACATTCATAACACCCCCTAGAGCCTTCATTATTCTGCCTATGGTTCTGATTCTGATTCTGATTTTGATTGGGACGGTTTTGTAGTTCACCCCAACAGTTCTTAGCCTCATGGCCCCCTTTACCACAACGCTCACAAGTGAGTCTCTTGCATGCCCCATTGTGGTGTTGGTTGCACCGATTGCAGAAAGGTGCTCGTCCTTTGTACCCACTGTTATTCTGATTACTACCACTGTGGAGATTTTGATTACCGCCCCCACTGTTGGTGTTGTTGTTGTTATAGTCACCCCTGGAATTGTTGTACCTTTTGACCTGATCGCGAGGACAATACTCCTCCATGATGGCATCCTTGAATTCCTGCCAAGTCATAGCATTTGCCGCATCGAGTCCTAACATTTGGATTTGCGCGTTCCACCAAGTGAGGGCGGCTCCCTCAAGTGTAGCAGTTGCAAAATTGACTCGATTCGCAACTGGGCAGTTGCACATTGAAAATACCTTCTCAGATTTCTCGAGCCAACGCAGCAGACCCACGGCTCCTTCATCACCCTTGAACGTGAGCGGCTTACAATCCACGTAAGTTTTGAAGGTGCACTGAGCTGGGCCTGGATTCGTTTCATGAAATTATTTCGGAGAATAATTTTGGATAGCGAGAAGAAGAAAAAAAAATGTAGTCAATTTTTCGTCTGTTTTACTTATCACCGTTATTGTTTCCTTGCACTTGAGCCGCGGCGAGTGCTGCCGCAACGCTTTCATTTATCAGGGCTTGGATTTGAGTTGCTGTGAGGTGTTCAGCCATGATTTTTGTTTTCCATGCAAATCATTCAAATGATTAATATACCCAATATTAATTTCATTAAGCACTAAATAATTATTCATGCATCCATCCATCACACGACATAATTTTTAGGAACACATTGGGAAAATAAAGATGTAATATCCATTACAAAATTTAAAATCCAACCACAATGAATCTCAGTATTTGAAACATTCAAAATAAAATGAACACCTAGTCAATTTTATTCGAAGTAACAAAATAAAAGAAAAGAAGACAGATTAGATCATGGATCAATAACATCTGGTTCTTCCTCCATGTCCTCTTGAGGCTCCTCCTCAAAAGGTTCCTCTTCAAAGGGTTCCTCCTCTTCTTCCTGAACAGGAGCACCTTGAACTTGCAGGGCTGCCATTTGCACCTGGAGGGTGGCGGCCTGCGCCGCAAGTGTCGCATTGGAGTGGTGAAGCGCTGCATTGGAATGTTGGATTTCAGCAATCTGATGTTATGCTAGATGCAGTTCATGCTCCAAACCTGCTGGATTGGGTCGTGACTCAAGCTCGGTGACCCTATTACGGATACCCATTACCCCCTGGGACAAGTTGTAGTGGTAGGTTTCCTGCTCCCTTTGATCAGCCCGCAATCGCTCAATTTCTCTATCGCGTGTGCGATTGCTGATGGAATTTTGTCTGGTTTCTCCAAGAGTGTTGTCATACGCTGCAATCACTCCCGCAACGACCCGTTGCAAATCGAAGGGTAAGTCAACCCTGTCTGGTACATGAAACATATCAAGCAACCGATATGTTGTCGGATTCAGCCAGCTGTAATCGTCTGGTGCACGTCTATCAGGATGTATATGCTGATCCCGAAGGAAATCCATTATCGTGTACTCAGGCTGCTCAGGCTCGCGGCCTTGCTGGTTGGAGGATGATGACTGTTCGTTGGCAATTTTCTTTCCCTTACCCCTCGTGTTGTCGTGTGGTGCCATACTGTCAGAACCCAGACAAACACAAACAAAGGAAAAACAACCTAATGTGAGTAATCGATTTTTGGCACGCGAAAAGAAAATGTTTTTGGGAATTGTTGTAACTAATGTTCAGAAACAGTTACAGTTTAGAATTTTTTGAAAATTCTAGTTCTCTGCAACCAAGGGCTCTGATACCAATCTGTCACACCCCCAATTTCCACTAACGGAGTTTTACCGTGTGGGGTGTGAACCAGACCAGGACCCGAGTCATTAGTTACATTAAACATAAGTTAAGGGTTCAAAATGTAAATATATTTCCAAACGGGAAATATCAAAACCAGAGTTTAAGTTTAGCGGAAGCTTATAAAAGTAATGTCGCGCAAAACAAGCGCCCGATAAGTAAATAAAGTTCAAGATAAAGTTTTTAAAAGCAAGTTCCCAAAAATAAAGTTTAACCAGCGTACGTGCCCAAAAATCTGATTCTCCTAGCGTCCTGCAAAGCATGCATAAGAGCAAGTGTCAACTAATGTTGGTGAGTTCACATAAGCACATAAGTATAACTAGTATAGTTATGCAGTACGAATATAACAGTTTTTATTCGTGTGTAAGCATGTATATTAACAATACAATCCATATCGTAGGTAGCGAGCCTAAGTTCATGTCACTAAAACGTTCGCAACCGAAGCTGACCAATTAGTTGTAGGAATAATTCCTTACGTGGTTTGCCTTCCCCGTGTCTACTCGATCACGGTAAGTTTAGGCTGACATTGTCCTCAGTCCGACCGCCAGTCGGGTGGTGCATCTCGTGCTCGTTGAGTGGGGTTTGTCAGACCCCAGTAGTACTACCCAATATCCCCTCGCTATATGCTATTAACGGTTCGATAAGTAAGGACTTGAAAGATAAAGCATTTTACGTGAACATGTGATATATACTGGATTTCTACTTTAATCATACATAAACGTTGTTGTGTTATCACCCTAACCCGGGTGTAACGTGTTTGTGTGTGTTATCGTCCAAAACCGGGCGTAACGTAATGGTTGTGTAACTCACCTTAGGGTGCGCTTCTACAATTTAGTAAGACTTCAAGCCTTGCGTAACTACCGAGCACCTATCGATTTTACATACGTAAGTGTGTGTCCGCACATGAGTAACATAGCCTAGACGACGGTTCATTTGACAAATAATTCCAAATATGACGTAGGTGACAATTTCACAATGTGACAAAAATCGTTTGTTCGAAAGTAGTCAAAATGACGCTTAATCGAGGACACAGATTTACAAAAATCAATGTGCGTATGTTATTCCAAATAATAAATGTAGAGGGATCGTGTAGACATATATGTTCATAAATATAAATATCGGGGTGTAGTCAAAAGCGTGAAAAATAAAACGTCAATATATATTTATATTTATATTTATATTCCGTGTCAAAGTTTCAAGAGTTTAAAGAAAATCTTTTAAACGTTCGCATGTATATAAATACATGACAATAAATTAAGCATCTATATATATATATTTCTATGTTTTAAAACAAACTTTTATTGATTATAACAAGATTATAAAATTTCGATCCATTTAAATCGTAATGTTCTCATAAAAATAAAAAATTCAACGAGTACCCTAACGGGGTCTACGAAAACTCTACGGTCGAGATTCAACAATCGTGTACTAGTATGTTTGAGTTTTGGACCAAGAAGTATTTTTAAATCACTAAAAAAAATAAAACAACAGAAACGGGGCTCATGGGGTTCGAACCCGTGACCTGCGGTTGTATGTGATGCGCCTTAACCATTGGGCTAGGGCTGGGTTTTGTTAACAACTTCGCAGTTCAAGGTTTTGTTAATCAGTGACAGGGTAAACTAGATCAGGAAACAAAACAGTAAAAGAATTAGGCCAGGGGTTTCGAACCCCAGACCTCTTGGTCTACGATGAACGCACCAACCACTGGGCTAAACATGCGCTTGTGTTGTTATTCAGTTTCTTTAATATATATTGTCAGGACCGATTTCACATCGAGAATCCCGATCTTGAGCAAGAACGAAGGTGAGATTGAGGAGACGGGATGAAGAGAATCAAAGATAATAAATGACAAGAAATGATAAAATCAAACGATTCATTGATTATTGCTGAATGATTACAACGAACCGAATGATTACAAACTCGTCATTGGAAATCCATGGTCACATTGGGTTGAGCTCAAACCCAATGTGTGACTCTCTCTCTAGAAATGATAGCTCACATCACTCCTTATTCATTTTATTCATCATCTCTAATGGAGCTATCCCTTCCTATTTATAGAGAGCCCATGTGCTCACTAGCCCACTAACTAGCTAACACACACAAATGAGCAAATACAAATAAACAAATGACATAATTATTATTAATTAAATCAAAGATGATTTAATCAATATGAAGCTTGACTCGCTCGAACCGATCTTCCGTTGACTTTTACGTTGACCGTTGACCCGAACGGTTGACTTTTCAAGAAAACGTCTTCGGTCCAAACTTGCAAGCCTCGAGCATCACAACCCGCGTCTCTGAATCAAATCACAATGGATTCTTCAACCGAATTATTCGAGAATAGATTTGATGGCGTCAGTCACACTTATTAAAAGTTCCAACAGATTTCATGCTCCATTTGTCCAAATCTGTGAAGAAATACGAGATCTGAGGCTGAAAAACGAAGCTGTTAGAGTTTTCCCGTTTTTGGGGTTTTGAAGATTTTTTGAGCTTTGATTCTGAGTTTTTGGAGTAATAATCAGTGTTTTTGGATGAAATAAAGTATGAATCTTGAAGGAAAACGCATTCCGGATCCATTGGGAGCATCGGTTTCGCCTGATTCGCAACAGATTTGACAGATCTGGAAAAACACACACTAGTGTGTGTTTCGCGGTGTTCTTCGAGTTCTTGAGGATTTCCAGATTTTGAGACAGATTCAATCGATTTTTGCTGCTGTTTGAGGATGTGTGAGTGGCCATAACATGTTCTACAACAGATTCGTGTCAAGAATGACTTGTTTCCGTTCATTTTCGGGTCAGATTCAAGGATTGAAGGGCTGTGTTCATCACAAGTGTTCATAAATTTTCTGGGTTTTGTTGAAGATGTTCTTAGCGACTTCACTGTGTTTGAAGATGTTCTTGGCGACCTCGTGTACCCTTGAAGTTTGTCTTGGCGATCTCAGTTTATTCTTAGCGATCTCGACTTACTTCTTGGCGATTTCGTGAATAACCTTGGCGATTTCATGCCCTGGCGATCTCATCATGAGCTTGGCGATCTCGAATAAGTGTTGGCGACCTCGTATCCTTGGCGATCTCGACTGATCTCAACAACTGGGTTTTTATTCAAATAAATTTCAGACGATTATGTTCGTACAGGATTGTAGAGGACGTCGCTACGAGTTCGTGGGTACCAAATTCGTCAAAATTGGTTGAGAAATGACGGAGATACGGGTGTTTTACGCTTTTCCGGTGAAGGGTTTGGTTTTTCCGGTCGTATTAGGGTTTTTAAGGTGGGAGAAGACAAGCTGGTGACAGCGATGACGTGGCCGCTGGCTATTGGCTGACGAGAGAATTATCTCTCTCTTGCTTGTCGGTCAAAAGTCACATGCCTTTATGTTGTCGTTCGCTGATTGGTTATGGGAAAGCGCGTGGGTCCACCACCTGAATAAAGACCCGTTGAAATGCTCTCTCTCTCTGTCGCGCTCTGATTGGCCCTTGACACCCTCACGCGGATTCCCCTTGTACACCACTGGATCAGTTTTATCTCGACCGTAGATTATTTTGAGTGTGCTTTCTCAACTGGATTGTGATTGGGCAGCCGCCATATCACACGGATGGGCTCTAATAGCCCTTGGATCTAATATTTTCCAGCCGTGGATCAGATGAGAAGCTCAATTTTGATTGGTTGAATTTCAAAAACATGGATCATGGATTTTTTTTAAGGGATTTTTCACCATTAATTAATTTTCAGTATTGTTTCGTTAAATGCGGGGTTTTTCTCATCAATTTTTACGAGAATAACGAGATAACGCCGAAACGAAATTTTGAAAATATTTTAGTGGTCATGGAATTATTTCGTTTATTGACCGGGTTTCTTGTTTTTGTTGACGTCAAGACCACGTTAGCTAACGACCACTGACGGACTGGTTTCACTTCTCGGTTAAGTTTGTGACTGTTTCGTTATGTCTCACTTCAAGTTGTTTAGCTGATGCAGCGCTGATGTCATCTAACCGAATTAACTGGAATCTCAGTTAAATATTGGAATATTCCGTTAAATCTCTAACGGAAGGCCGTTACTTGAATAAAATTTACGGTCTTCTCAGATTCATTCCAAATTGCACCGTTTGACTCAGATATCTTCACGGAATATATTTCCGAGCTCGATTTTCTTCAACCAAAATTTCGAAGACTCCGATTATGAATAAATTTTGCGTTTACGCTCGGGATCTCAGTTTTTCACCGATTTGACATTATATTTGCATCCAACCCAGTCACGCGAAACAAGTTCAGTATTTATGGATCATTCACAACTGTCAGCACCCGGCTTCCGATTTTTCGCAAGATTGTCCGATTTTAGGATTTCAATACCGTTTTCTCTTCGGAACTGAGCGGAACGGTTCCACTCTCTGCATCTGATTTTCCGCTTCCGCATCGGATGTTTTCAAAGGGATCTAGAGAAAAGGGGGAACAATAATAGATTTGGATTATCGGGTCGATTATCTGAAGTTGGAGCATTTTCAGTGTTTGATTGGTTTATCTGATTCGGTTTGTTGCGATTTTTTTCTCCAATGTTCAGCATTCTTAGTATTGTACCCGACCGTGTGAACCAAGTGAACTGCAGCACTTGGATCTCAACTAGAGCAACAAGAACAGAAGAAGCTTATTCAAAGGGGGAATCTTTACAACAGAAAGATTCCGGTTTATCAGTTATTCTTCGAAGATGTACGACAGAGCGGTTCTTCACCAGTTGACAGATTTGAAAGCGTCAGTCAAGGGGGAATTGTTGGAACTTTTAATAAGTATGACTGACGCCATCAAATCTATTTTTGAATAATTCGGTTGAAGAATCCATTGTGATTTGATTCAGAGACGCGGGTTGTGATGCTCGAGGCTTGCAAGTTTGGACCGAAGACGTTTTCTTGAAAAGTCAACCGTTCGGGTCAACGGTCAACGTAAAAGTCAACGGAAGATCGGTTCGAGCGAGTCAAGCTTCATATTGATTAAATCATCTTTGATTTAATTAATAATAATTATGTCATTTGTTTATTTGTATTTGCTCATTTTATGTGTGTTAGCTAGTTAGTGGGCTAGTGAGCACATGGGCTCTCTATAAATAGGAAGGGATAGCTTCATTTGTTAGGATGATGAATAATGAAAGAATAAAGAGTGATGTGAGCTATCATTTTCTAGAGAGAGAGTCACACATTGGGTTTGAGCTCAACCCAATGTGACCATGGATTTCCAATGACGAGTTTGTAATCATTCGGTTCGTTGTAATCATTCAGCAATAATCAATGAATCGTTTGATTTTATCATTTCTTGTCATTTATTATCTTTGATTCTCTTCATCCCGTCTCCTCAATCTCACCTTCGTTCTTGCTCAAGATCGGGATTCTCGATGTGAAATCGGTCCTGACAAAAAGTTTTAGCTTGCACACCAAGTTCATCACTTTGTACTTGAAGATAATAAAGCCTCTCGATTGACTTAAGAAGCAGATCATCAAAGACTTCATTTGCTTAGTTTTCTTTCTTCTTGAACTTTTCAACATCTTTAACTAACTTTTCATTCTTAGCAAGTAACTTTGAAACCTTATCTACCAATTCTTTGTTTTCTCCTTGTGTCAGGACCGTTTTAAGCCATATAATCTCATCCGATTCATCACATAAGTGCGAAAATCATGTGTGTTGATCAATCATGGGTTAATATGCATCATTGCAAGCTCAATGCTGATTTCTGAGACTCAAGAACACACCAAGAACACACACACAAATACACAGTGTTCCTCAGGTTGATGTGACTCGCTTCTTTTCTAGGGTTACATCATAAGAGTATTATACTACCTGAGGAGCACTGATTACAAGAGGAATAAGCATAAAATTATGCAAAAATCTCTAAGTGTCACAAGCTAGTCGTACAGCATATCTGATCAGATGCTGGTCGTATAGTTCATGAGCTGATCGTCCAGGATAATGTTTGGTCATCCAGAGTAAAGCTGATCGTTAAGAATAACTAGCTGGTCGTTAGAAACATTTGGCTGCTCATTAGGAACATCATCAGATCGTTAAGAAAAACAGGCTGATCGTATAAAACAAACCCTGGTCGTTCAGTTAAACAGGCTGGTCGTTCAAACGCTTAGCCAAATATGCCTATCAACTAGCTGGTGGTTCAGTCTTATACCCTGGTCGTTCAAGCACATAAGCTGATCGTTAAAGGCTTTAGCCTGGTTGTTAACTTTATACAAGCTGATCGTTCAAGGTGACTTAACCAAACAAGATTATGTAAAAACTAAGTAAACAACCAAACTTATTCCAAAGACAATTTGAACAATCAAGAAGTGTAGAGAAATAATTTGTGAGGCTTGTACATTAGACTTAGGATATTGTGTAAGTAGTTTTGGGCTTATTAGTGGGTTTAATGGGGTTTACGGTTTCGGCTACGGGGAAACCAAGTGTTTGGTTTTTTGTATATAAACCTAATCATGTGTTCTGATTAGGTTAGACTTTTTGGGTGAAGGCTAGGGGGAATACGATTTGTGCTTGCAATGTGTAATCATTCGATCATTAGAAATTAATCGTAAGTTTATTGTTTAGTGTTTGTTTTGTTACTGTTATCATCTTAATCGCATTCTTCTACTTGACACATACTAAACTGATTTCCGCACGGTTTAGTGTGAAGATATCGTGTAAGGTTCAAGGATTGTAGACTTATAATTGGTATCAGAGCCAAGAAACACTCGTTCCGTGGCTCACACGATATCTGGTCAAGTATTCTAACGGTGTTCTTGAAGTTTTCAGGTTTTTGATTCTGGAAACAGGTTCTTGATCCTTTGTTCTTGCATATTTTGAGAGTTTATTGCTTCTGACTAGTCTAGTTTTGTGCAGAAAATGTTTTTTTGGTGATTCTCATGAATTTACAGGTGGTTCTAGATCAATCTGTGGTGGTTCTCGATCGATGTATAATGGTTCTTGATTGGTTTCTATTGATTCTCGATCCGTGGCAACTGGTTCTCGATCGAATAGAGGATTTCAATTTATCAAGTTTATTTTCAGAAAGCTCTTAATTGCAGATTTGTCAAGATTCGTGTTTTGAAGAACAAGGTATCCAATTCTCGATCGTGTTTGTGGTTTTCAATCGAATCACAGGTTTTCGATCAAGTTTAAGTGAATCAGAGGTCTTCGATCGGGTTGAAGGTTTTCGATCGAGTTGCAGGTTCTCAATCGGATCAGAAGTCTTCGATTGTGTCAGTGGTTTTTGATCGGGTTGGAGTTTTTCGATCGAGTAGTAGGTTTTGGATCGTGGTAGAGGTTTCCGATTAGGGTGGTTTTCGATTGAAGATTTCCGTTTGTGTAACGGTTCTCGTTTTGTCTTCAGGTTTTCTATTCAAAGGCTGGTTTTCGATTTTGCTCATAGCCATGGATTACGATTTGGGAAATGTTGAATCATCGGCGTATCAGAAACTAGATGCTAAAATAGGAACTACCACACGTCCTCCTAGATTGATGTCACCGGATGGTTTTCAAAGCTGGAAGTATCGTTTCACGAATCATTTGAAGCGTGTGGATTTCAAATTATGGCGGTCGGTAAGCGTAGGACCCTATAAACCCAAACATGGTGCTGGAAACAAAGAAGGAGAGGACATAGCACCTGGAGAATTTGATGATAATGACTGGGACAGAACCACTAAAGACGAAAAGGCATATGCAATCATGACTATAGCCTTATCGCCAGAAATTGCTCAAGCTTTCAGGAAATACCAGACTAAAAAGGATCTTTGGGATGCATTGATAAAATCCTATGAAGGGAATGAAGATATGAAGGCAAGTCATCAAAAGATTCTCAAAAAACGATTCAACATGTTCAATCATGTACTTGGAGAGAACCTTGAAACACAGATCCAGAGATTCATTACCTTGATCACTGAAATGTGCAACGAAAATATAGATGCTATAGTGGTGGAGCAGAATCTGAAATTGCTGAATAGTTTACCTAAAAGTTGGACATGAATATCTCTATAATCAAGAATACTGTAAACCTGAAAGAGTTGTCCTTGGCAGAAATTATGGCAAAACTAAGGTCCAAGGATTGGACGACAAGCAACGTGCTTTAAATCATCTAAGTAGTATGAGCATGGCTAGAAAAGTCAACCAAGCATTAGTGTCTGAACAGAAGCCTGGAAGCTCAGAGTCAAAGAATTCAGCTGCTATTCCTCCTGCATTGGCTCCTAGTTCCTCATCTGGTGTTACTAAAAATGCTACAAATGTTACTACTGACCCTAATTTGCAATGGGTGCAGGTTTTATGGCATGTTACTAAGATTTGGTTGCAGGAGAGTTGATGCCGTCAAGAGATTGTTTCTGAAGATTTGAATTAAATTAATCCAGAAGACGTTGAGATGCTAGATGTTTCCTAGAAAATGGCCATGGCAGTGTTAGAGCTAAGAAATTTATGGCAAAGACCGGACAAAATGTGTGGCAGGATTAGAACAAAATCAAGATGGGGTTTGATAAGACAAAGCTAAGATGCTATAATTGTGATGAATATGGTCACTTTGCTAGGGAGTGCACCAAGCCAAAGAAGGAGCGAGCTGAAGAGAAGGCTATAAGTAATGAGAAGAAGAAGCAGGCAGATAAAAACCAAGCGTTGGTAGTTCAAGAATCCGGCGGGGATGATTTGAGTGATCAAATGAAGGATCTGAGCTTAGTACTTTCCTTTCAAGCTCAGGAGAAAGAAAAAGGTGAATATCATGCTCTTATGGCCGAAAATGATGATAAAAATACTGAGGTATGTTCCAACCCTACTTGTGCTCGATTAATTCCTGGTTTGAGACAGATACGTAAAAATCTTGAACTACAATTGTTTGATTCTGAGTGTGCCACTAGTTCGTTCAAAGGTAGGTTAGCTAAGAGTGAAGAGAAGGTGAAAGCATAATCTGAGGACATTAAGAAATATCATAGCTTAGCTACCGAAAAATCCAGTTTGTATGATTGAGCTAAAATTGAAATAGGAAAGTTAAAAAAGGAATTAGATGATCTGCAACATAACTATGATGAATTAATGGTTAAGTATGAAACTAACAAAGGAAGAAGCAAACGGATGTTAGAACAGAGTAAAAGTTTGTCCTTGGAAATTGTTGAAGGTAGGTTTGAACGTGATAAGTCAAGATTTGGAACAGATAATTCGAAACTAGAGAGAAGAGGTGTGCCTCGCACTATGCCTGGAGACATTGTGAGTGTTAGAGCATATTCCTATACTACATTGTGTCTCGTGTATTGTATCTTTATGAGAGCTTTATGGTGTGAGTCTTAGAGACAACGTACTATGGTCCGTACCATTTGGTACAGAGCCAACGTACCAATGGTACGTTGGATGGTACGATGGGCACTTTGAGTCACCTATAAATAGGTTGACCTGTTTAGCATGTTAGGAGTTCTGGTCATATCATCTCCACTAAGTGTGTGTTTCTACGTGTATTCTAGAGAGAGAAACCAAATCCTTGTAATTGTTATCTTGGTGAATCAATAATTCAAAGCTTATTTACATTCTCGTACACTAGATCGATCAATTCATCCAGTAGTAAGACCCGTATCTGGTTTTACAAGTGGTATCTGAGCAAATCCAGGTTGCTCTGCTGGTTTGAATTGATCAAAATTGGATTTTTCTAGTGAGAGAAAGTGGGTTTCATTGGTTTTTCTTCAATTCTTCTCAATTCCGAGTGTTTCTAAGGTCAAAAATGATATCTAAGTGTTCCTAGTGTGTTTTCGCACCTCACTGCTCCAAATTCCAGTCTCAAAAGTTGAAAATTCGAAAAATCAGTCAAATTTATCGTGGTACGCTCGAAGAACAGCTGGTACGCCTTTGGTACGCTCTGTGGTACGCAAGCCAATCTTCAAAGATTCTGGTACGCTGGAATTTGGTACGCAAGGCAATCTTCAATTCTGGTACGCGACGGTTTGACCCCCAAACTCCACTTGGAAGACCTCCATTTTCAAGTTTGAAGTTTTGATATACAATTTCACGATTTTCAAAATGTATGCAATTGATGCATTTATTGCGAGTAATAGTCAGAATGTGCCGAAGTTGATAAATCTTGGAGATTATCATGGCTGGGCAACAAATTTTAGAGCATATAATGTTGATTTGGATAAACGGTTGTGGTTATCGATTTCAAATGAATAATAGTATCCAATATTTGGTGGTAATTTTAAGTTTTGATGGAATTTTTCACCTGAAGAAAGGGAATCATATGATCAACATGAAAAAGCTATTGCACTTCTTCTGTTAGCTTTGTCTATAACTTTTAAAAGTCAAGTTAGAAATTATGGAAAAGAAAAGCAGCTATGGGATTATGTAAAGAGACAGTGTGAGGACCATATGTCTACAATTTCTCAAAAACAGTTGATCAAGAGGTGAAGTTTAAATGTAAAATTGAAGAGTTAGAGAAGAAAGAAGCGAAGCTATCTGAAGAAAATAATATTCTGAGAACAAAATTGGAGGAATGGAAAAATGAAATTCATGATGATTACGAACCAAAAATTCAACAGAGTGCATCTTCCTCTTATACAACGTGTACTAATTTTGTTAAAATTAATAAGATTGGTTGAAAGAAAAAGAAGTGCTAATTGAAGAATGCAATAAAGCTAAAGTTCATGAAAAGGAAGCTGTTGAAGATTTTGATGCTTTATTTGCAAAATGTTATCCTCTTCAACAAAAATATGAAAATATTAATAAAATTGCTGGTGAAGCTGTTGATAGAGTAATTCAACTTCAAGAGGAACTCACAACGTTGTGTGACAAAAATGGTGAGGTTCAAAGTGAAAATGACATTTAGAACAAGATGTTGCCTCTTATAAGAAACAGGTAGAGAAGGTTACTGCAGAAGTTCTTGCTGGATGTGATAGAATGTATAGTCAAAAGCTCAAGTATAACAAGTTATTTTAGAAGTTTATTGCTTCTCAGAGAGACTTACTGGAAACTAATACAAAGATTTCTGAGAAAAAATTGAAATGCTTGACTTGCAAAGACAACTTGAGAATTGCAATACATCAAGTGTGTTTCAGAATTATTTGTATCATCTGGAACGAGATGTGTTGATGCATGAACCTTGTGTGGCCGTTACTGTTCGATTTGTCAAACAGACTGATTTGTCGGAAACACGAACTGAGGTCCGAAACCCAGCCGAACTCTAGGTTCGGAGTTGTCCGAACCTTGGACGAACTCCTGGTTCAATGAGTTGGCTTTGATACCACTTGAAAACGCTTATGCGGATCGATTCTATGGTAGATAATATCGAGACAGAAGTTTTATCATATATTGTGTTGAATGATTACATAAATCGAAGGAGTATACAAACGATTAAGCTCCAGGGGAGGTTGGACAGAACATCCCCTCTCAACACATTGAACTAGACAGACTCTTGACAGAAACTTACAAAGAAATACAAATACGAAACTATTTATACTTCTTCATTCTGTCCGGACTGGGCACCTCCGAACGCTGTCCGAACTCCCTCCGAACTTGGAGTTCGTCCAAGGTTCGGACAACTCCGAACCTGGAGTTCGGCTGGGATTCGGACCCTAGTTTATGTTTTCGACAAATCGGTCTGTTTGACAATTCGAACAGTAACGGCCACACAAGGTTCATGCATCAACAAATTCCCACTTGGACATCTTTACTGTCGAATCCAGAAATTGATCTTCTAACAATCATCATTAGTCAATCTGTTACATCTTGAATCTTGATTTTTAACAAACTCTCCTTGGACTGAACTTCAAGCATGCAGGAAACAATTCGCATCTTGTACAATCTCCACAACCAATAAAGTTTCCCCTAGCTTCAAGCACAACCATCCAACTGGAACCGACATATATGATAATGGTTCACTTCATCAGTCGTATCCGGAATTTGTAAAGAAACCCGAACATCACTGCATATTGAGAACAATCTTTAATCTTCACCAAATTGTAATACATTATGATCTTTATGAAAACAGACACGATCAGTATCTTTAATCACGGAAATCCCCCCTTAGCATGAAATCCATCCCAATATATTACTTCGGTAAACGTATATCTCGTTGCAGACTGGAATCTGACCAAGTCTTCACAACTTAAGAAATATCTCGTTGCAGACTGGAATCTGACCAAGTCTTCACAACTCAAGAAAGTATCAGGAAAATGACAAAGAGTTCCAAACTATAACCGAAAACTTTGACATATTGGTTTCCACGAACATCAGAATACACTACCTTTCCACGAAGATCAAAATCACCATCAACCCTGAACTGATTGCTTTTGAATATTCACTTTTTCAATTATGAAACTTTGAACGTGTTAGGGTCCCCAATTTCCCCCTAAACAAGTGACATATTCAAATCTTCAATTTCTTATGTTTCCAACCCCGCATTCTTGTAGTGGAATGATAAACTCAAGTGGTTCGCAACGGAATCTTTAATCTAATTTAATCTTCAGTTTGTGTAAAAATATAATCTCTGACATACGTTCCTAAGTAATCATAACCATGTCTCCGAATCTCTGTTCATCATCAGAAACACGCGTTCTTGAATCTCTGTCCATCACTAAGAGCAATGACTACCCACAAACTCCTTCCTTGAAATTCGATCACTAACTTGTAACAACTATCGTGATCCGGATTTTCTTCAAACATAACACCCCACAACTACCGAATCAATAGTAAACCCAATAGCTGATCCGCTTCTTTGAAATTCCCACCTAACAGGGGTTCGGGGGCAGCACTCTTGAACAAATTTACTTCATAAAAAATGCATCCGAGCTCGTCCGAACCTTGTCCGAACTACCTCTGAACCTGATCCTCCGAACCTCCTCCGAACCTGACCTTCGGACGTCCGAACATGGCCGAACTCTGTCCGAACCTGGACTTCGTAGCGGTTATTATTCAGATCTGTTCTTCTGCCGAACTCTATCAGAACTTCACTGGAAATTTTTTGAAATCACACCAGATTCAGAATTTGATCGAATTTCGACATCCAGATACTTCTGTTAGGTAAAAACATGACTCAGGAAGACTCGGTTGATTAAAAATCAAACAGAACACCTCCAATCACACCTAACTGAAGGTTTAATGTCTCGAAATTAAGAAAAATGATGAAATTAGACCATAGAAAGAGCCAACAGCTCTGATACCACTTGAAAACGCTTATACGGATCGATTCTATGGTAGATAATATCGAGACGGAAGTTTTTTCATATATTGCGTTGAATGATTACATAAACCGAAGGAGTATACAAACGATTAAGCTCCGTGAGAGGTTCGACAGAACCTCCCCACTCAACACATTGAACTGGACAGACTCTTGACAGAAACTTACAAAGAAATACAAAGACGAAACTATTTATACTTCTTCATTCTGTCCGAAATGGGCACCTCCGAACCCTATCCGAACTCCCTCCGAACTTGGAGTTCGTCCAAGGTTCGGACAACTCCGAACCTGGAGTTCGGCTGGGTTTCGGACACCAGTTCATGTTTCCGACAAATCAGTCTGTTTGACAATTCGAACAGTAACGGCCACACAAGGTTCATGCAACAACAAAAAGCTATGATTTTCAATCGAATGAGGGTCAAAGCCACATCGAATAGCTTATGGAACACGGGCTCTAGTCCTGCAACTCTTATAACCTGCACAAAAAACTCACACAGACCTCCTGTTTTGGGCTAATAATTGAAAAAAACACCAAGAAAACTCAAACCGTAAGTCACAAAAACTTGAATCTGATATCGCGAGAGCCACGAAACTTGAGTTTCTTGGTTCTGATACCAATTGTAAGGATCTAATCGTCCCTCACACGATATTAATGTCTAGTAACAACCGTGCGGAATCCGGTGTTACTAGATGATTCAAGAACAATCGATTAATATAGTAAATAAACAATGAAAAACAATATGAAATACACACCGATTGATGAATTTTTTATTAAACCGATTGCTACACACCTTGAGAGAGTCGAAATACTTTAAGAGAATTTCAATGAGCACCCCTTGTCCACACACACAATCAACAACCTAAAATGTGGGGAAGGTTTCTTTTTTATAGGGATTCTCCATCTTAGACAACAAGTCATCCTAAAAACCCTAAATCCCCACTAATTCCCGTATTTGACCACATAGGCCCACTAAACTCCCTCTAAACTCTTTCTACTTAAGCCCAAACATGTCTATAATGGCCCAATGACTAAATACAATGAAAACCCAACTATTTTACACCTATTAAAGCCATGGAAGTAGAGGAACTGAAAGCCAAACTAGGAACATCACAAAGCAAAATTGAGCGTAACGATAAGATTGTTTCTGAAATGTTGAAGGCTAGTTCCTTATTTTACAACACAGATGGCAGAATGCGGCATGTTAAAGGCAACTCAGGTTTTGGGTTTGGTACTGATGAAAAGGATGAAAAATCCACACACTTTGTCCCGATGCCATTAATTCATGAAATGATCCCTGATCATGAAATTTCTAAGACCACCTTAGAAGTTAAGGCAGAAATCGATAGAAAACTTGCTACTTGTCCTATTAAAATATCTGCTCCTATCTCTAACACTATTAACAATCCTATTTGTTGTGGAGATAAAGGTAATAAAGAAGCAGGGGTAGTGGATAGCAAGGAGTTCGTAAGAGTCCAAAGAATTCTAATTATATATGATGATTTTTACAAAAACTTCGATTTTGAAAAACTTGAATCATCTGTTATGTCTGAGTCAAAAACTTCAGAGTCTGTTTTGTTTAATAAAACTTCTGTGTGTGATGCTTTTAACATTGGCATGTGTGATGTGAAACCATTAAAACCCTTAAGAACTGTTAAAATCTTGAGAAGAGGTACGGGACCACAGGTTGCTGGTCCCAAACCCTCAGCTAATGGTGTGCTTAATGTGACGGTTTGTGAAAATAAGAATGATAATGTTGTCCAAATGTGCAGAAAGTACGGGACGCCTGACCTTATGACTTTGTCTTGTACCCAGAAGTCAATTCTACATATGACCAGTTTAAGCCGATACAGCGGGAGTACATTTTGACCACTAAGCCTGATGGTAAAACCCATTGGATACACAAAAATTGTTTAAAACCAAATTAGATATCCACTGGGCGTAACCAACCACATGCTCCTACTTATCCCAAAAAATAGTCTTGCCATGTTTGTGGTAAACCAGGTCATTTGGCAAGAAACTGCTTGCACCGACCATACGAACCCTTATATCCCAAAAGCGTTCATACAAAGGCCTGTCCCAAAGGGCCAAACTCAGGCTGGCCCGGCTCAAAAGTCTAATTCTTCAAAATCCAAGGTGCAGAAATCAGCACCTCGGAATACACAAGGACACAGAGTGACTCAAAAGCCCGAGTTACCTAAGCAAAGTGGTTCAAAATTTTAAAATATCAGTAAAGGCTGCCAACCCCCTTAAGCCTGTTTGGATTCCAAAATCTATTGGACCCCACATTCTGTTTCACACCCAAAGCAGGCCAGTTTTTCTAAACCACCCATCCATCCAAAACCAGTTGGCTTGTCAAAATCAACTAGCTGGCGGAAGGATGATAGGTGGAATGTACCAAAGGTTGTAAATCTTTCTTTCAAACCTAGTGGAGTGTACAAAAAACACTCCAAACAATTCCAAGAGTTAAAGTTTCAAATCAAAATAAAAATAAAAATCCACCAAAAAGGCCTTTGGAACTCGGGGAAGAAAATCACTGTCCCAGAAATGTCAACATCAAGGACATACTCAGTCCAACCAAAACAGTCCCTCTTTCACCTAGACCCATTAAGGCCTGGGTACCCAAAAGGAACAACCAAGGAGGACTGTTAACAACCTTTGGTATGTTGACAGTGGTTATTCCAGGCATATGACGGGCGACATATCTCGACTACAAGACTTGGAGCAATTTGATGGAGGATATGTGTTGTTCGATGGATTAGTTGGAGGATATATCAGTAAGAAAGGAACAGTCAGAAATGGATGTCTCAGCTTCCATGACGTCAACTATGTCGAGCAATTGAAACACAGTCTGTTAAATGTTTCACAAATTTGTGATAGGGAGTATCTGGTACTTTTCAACAACAAAGAATGCCTAATTCTAAAACCTGGATACTCCATCCTAGATGATTGGGTGTTAATACAAACACCAAGATACGACAACTCCAATGTTCTCAACATGCAGAAACCCCCCACAACTGAGGTGGCATGCCTTCTCTCTAAAACAACTGAGAATCATGCTCAATTGTGGCACAGACGTTTGGGGCACATGAATCTGAAGAATTTGAATCGGCTTGCAAGAGGAGGACTTGTCAAAGACCTTCCAATTAAAGAATTCGTGATCAAGGAGAAATGTGTGGCTTGTGCTAAGGGAAGCAGCACAAGCGCCCACACAAGCCAAAGGTGTTCAACAGAATCTCCTCAGTACTGGAGCTGCTTCACATGGACCTTTTTAGTCCAATCAGTATGTTAAGCCTTAACCGTTGTGCATTTTGTCTTGTTATTACTGATGATTTTTCTCGTTTCACATGGGCATTCTTTTTGCCAAGGAAGAGTGATGTTGCAGGAATGTTGATAGCCTTCATCAAGCTCATTGAAAACAAGCTAAACTTGAAAGTGAAGTCCATCAGAAGTGAAAATGGGACTGACTTTAAAAATCATACAATTGACGAATTCTGTTCAGAGAAAGGAATTGAACATGAGTACAGTGCACCCTATACTCCACAGCAGAATGGTGTGGCAGAACGTCGTAACAGAACACTGATTGAAGCTACCCGTACAATGTTATGTGATTCTAAACTACCCACCATGTTCTGGGCAGAAGTTGTTAACACAACCTGTTATGTGCAAAACAGGGTTCTCATTAATAAGCGACACCAGAAGACACCTTACGAATTAATCTATCATGATAAGCCCAGGATTGGACATCTTTGCGCTTTTGGGTGTCTTTGCACTGTTTTATTAAATACTCATTTGCCAAAATTTGCTGCTAAATCTGATGAGTGTTATTTTGTGGGTTACTCTGCCAGTTCAGCCTACAGGGTGTTCAACAAAACAACCAGTATTGTGATGGAGTCTACCAATGTGGATTGGCTTGAAGATAATCCCTCAACTGGTGGAGTGGGTCCCGCGTAAGCTTTTGACTATAATCAATTCTTCCTTCCCTTTGGATTGGATCCGGTAATTGCTGAAGAATTTTTTGACGACTCAATATCAGGACCATTAATGACTCATACCATTTCAAAATCTCCGGTTAATGCCTCCAATGCAGACACAACACCAGTACATGAAACTACTAATGCTGGTGTTGATGATGAGGTAGAGAATAACCCCGATACAGATACTGCTCAATCTCAGGTAGCTGATGCAGAGGCAGATGCTAAAATTATTGAAGAACCTGTTCAGACAAATCTACCTCCAGAAATCCCAGTTCAAGTCGTTGCTGAAACAAGGATCCACAAATATCACCCCTTGGACAATGTCATTGGTCCTTTAGCATCTGGGGTGATAATAAGAAGTCAATCAGGGGACATCAACCACTTCATGTATTCCTGCTTTATTTCTCAAATTGAGCCCCCAAACATCACAATGGCTCTAACAGATCCTAGCTGGGTGGAAGCTATGCATGAAGAGCTAAACCAATTTTCAAAGCTTCAGGTATGGAGGTTGGTGGAGAAGTCTGCTGACAAAAAGGTCATCACAACTCGGTGGCTTTATAAGAATAAAAAGGATAGCAACGGTGTTATTGTCAGAAACAAGGCAAGGTTGGTGGTTCAAGGGCATAAGCAGGTCGAAGGAATTGATTATGATGAAGTATATGCGCCGGTTATTCGTTTCGAGGCAATAAGCGTCTTTTTGGCCTACGCATCCTACATGAATTTCACTATCTG
This sequence comes from Deinandra increscens subsp. villosa, assembly GCA_039602395.1. NCBI lineage: Eukaryota > Viridiplantae > Streptophyta > Magnoliopsida > Asterales > Asteraceae > Deinandra > Deinandra increscens. The sequence continues at coordinate 31,719,096 of JBCNJP010000025.1, forward strand.
CTAATTGTTCGTGAAAACTGCGTTTCTCTATGCTGAAATGGATGAAGAGGTGTATGTTACTCAACCTCCTGGGTTCATTGATGAAGAACACCCCTACCATGTGTACAAGCTAGACAAAGCACTGTATGGTTTGCACCAGGCCCCACGGTCTTGGTACCGAACGCTGACTGACCACCTTCTAGCTCATGGGTATATAAGGGGTATTGTGGACAAGACACTCTTCAAGAAAGAAGTTGAGGATGGCATTATCATGGGACAAGTGTATGTGGACGATATCATATTCGAGTCCACAAATGAAGACCTGTGCAAAGAGTTTGAAAAAGTTGTAGAAACGAGAAACGATCTTACTACTGCATGCTTTGATCAAAGTAACGAACACGAGATGTAAATAAGAGAATTCGTATTGAATCACTTGAGATTACAATGAAGACTCTCTAGTTTCTCTCTCTAGAACACACACACAGAAAGTGTAGAATGACAGAAGTGTTCAACTGGCTTTCTTGCACATTCTAACACGAACCTATTTATAGTAAGTGACATAACACCCAGCGTGCCAACTAGTACCATATGATCCACCGGACCATATGATACGCCACCAACCAAATAGGCACTACAACTCACTTTAAGACATGCTCACATAGATACAATACACGAGACACTCATAGCATAGAAATATGCTCTAACAAAAGTGATGCAGACAAAGTTTGAGATGAGTCAAATGGTCAAAATGGAATTCTTACTGGCATTACAAGTGAAGCAAAGTGATAGCGGCATCCTAGTCCATCAAGCCAAATACGTGACAGAGATTCTGGAAAAGTACAAGCTGGCAGACTTAAAGCCTGTCTCCACACCCATGGTAGCCACACCAACACTCACAAAAGATCCTGATGGTCAGCCGGTCAGCAGGCACATGTATCAGTCAATGATCGGTTCACTGATGTACTTGACAGCCAGTCGACCAGATATTATGTTTGGAGTGTGCCAATGTGCACGATATTAGGCTAATCCTAAACTCTCTCATTTATCTGCTGTTAAACGAATTTTCAAATATTTGAAGGGTAGGCCAAGGGTGGGTCTATGGTACCCTAAAGAGTCAGGGTTTAATCTGTATGCTTTTTCTGACAGTAATTATCGTGGGTGTGAACTTGACAGGAAATCATTATCTGCAGGAGCTCAGTTTCTAGGAGACAGGTTGGTGGCATGGCAAAGCAAGAAGCAGCACACGGTGTCACAGTCGATAGCCGAAGCAGAATATGTGGCTGCTTTTGCATGTTGCTCACAGGTGGTATGGCTGCCGCATCAACTGGGAGATTACGGTTTAATTTCTTTGACACTCGCATTTACTGTGATAATAATGCTGCTTTGCAAATTGTCAAAAATCATGTGAAGCACTCGAAAACCAAGCACATTGATATTAAAACGCATTTCATATGGGATTGCTATGAGTGCAAGCTCATTCACTTAGAACGGGTGGAATCAGATGAGAATGTAGCGGATATGTTCACCAAACCCCTCCCTAGTGCTAATTTGAAATGTGTCTCAAAGTCCTCAGAATGATAGCCTTTGATGAGTAGTCTGACAACTACTATCTGTTTATCTGTTTTTAGTATTAAAAAACAAAAAACAAATTCAAAAAATGAAAAATATATAAAAATAGTGTGTATTTTTCGTCAGTGTGTGATTACTTTATTAATACATCTTGATGTTAGCTCTGATTTCTGTGTGCTTTTAAAATTTTTACTGATTTTGCGTGACCAGGTTGGGAAGTGATATAAACTTCCAGGTGTTTGCTGACTGACACGTGTAAGGTGGATGTGAAAAGCTGTGATTCATGGCTGATATGCTTGGTAGGCTCTGCTGTCAATCAATCAAAAGGTATGGTTTATCACAACACTTGAAGATAACGTATGATGCTTGATAGGAAGCACACACTTAGGTTAGTACAATCTCTATTTGACTGTGTACCAGGAATCCTGAGACACACGCCCGATTCTGAGTTTTGATGTCATGTTAAAAAATCCCATTCCCTCTGCTTTGCGTGAGCAATGACCTGGGAATTTTGTACGTGAGTCAGGACTCCTCTGTTCTACGGTAGCAGAGACCTGGAACCTCCCTGATCCACGTACATCTAAGATCACATTATACATACATAATAAACCCAAAAGATGCCAATGTGCACAACCAAAAGAGACCCTCAATTATCCCAAACCCTCATCCTTTGTCAGTGATGAGAGCATTATCAAAAATGTTTCAAAACTTCAGTTGACGTTGTATATTATCCCCATAAAATCTCTGTGATCTATTATTTATTTTCTCAACCAAGTCTGGAGCATGATGTTAGGCTTAAGGAAAGGTGTCATGATTAATGTTGTACGGAAACCAGGTGGACTTGATAGAATGTACATATTATACATAGGACTTATGTGTGTGACCTAGATAAATGTTCATAATTAATAAACATTAAAAGATAAATTATGTGATAAAACTGCCTGAGTAAGGGAAACAGCTCGAGTTTAAAGATTGACCAATATACCGGCAATCGCCTGAACACGCGAAGTAACTGAATCTGAAAAGGGTTCCTCAGTCACAAACTATCTGGTATGATCCCTTATACGCCTTCTCACTCAAAGCTCAGTTTGTCAAATTGGTAGATGTTTTATTTAGTTTTAGTTATTTTTATTTTTTTTATTTTGTTTCAATTTTTATTTTATTTTTATCTTTATTGTTCAGAAATTTTTAGTTAATTTTAAAGTTGTCAGACATGGAACTCTCGGGTTTGAGTTCAGGGGAAGCCTTCTGAAGTGAACGGGTTTAAACTTGATAAAGTTTTGACACAGTGTGTTCATGTTTAAGAGTTAAGGGGGTTAATATGTAATATTTTAAAAGTTTTGAGATGGGGTAAAGGGAACCAATCGGTTCCCCTTTTTCCTCATAACCCTCCTCTACTTGTTTCTTCCTCCCCGCCGGAACCCTACTCCAACCCCACCATCACCACCGAACACCATCACCGAACACCACGACCATCGCCGCCACATCCACACGACCTCACCACAGCCTTCCTCGCCGGAAACCGCTCTCAAAACACCCCCTTCACCTCCTTCGGCGCCGCCACTGACCCTTACACAATCACCGCCGCCAACACCGATTTCCACCTTCCGACGCCACCAGTGTGGTCGGAATTTGATCTCTAATACTCTCGCTGTGTCAATTTGAAGTTCTAAATGACAATGGCTCCCCGATTGAAGCGTGTAGCTAGACCCTCAAAAGAGACAGTCGGGTAAGTGATTAATTTTTGTGTTTCTTTATTGGGACAGGTAAGAATTTATATTTGGAGGTAACTGTGAGTGACATCGAGTGATAAAACACTCAAACATTAATGTTTGATTAAGTTGCAGGTCTCACATGAGGAAGAAGATACTTCTCGATCGAAGTTAGTGACTTTTCGATCAGGCCGAGAGGCTTTTCGATCAGTCCCAGGCACTTTCCGATCGGGAACCTTGGTGACACATGGGTTTTTGATCGAATAAAGGGCTTTTCTATCGGGGAACTATGCTTTTCGATCAAAGCTTGGGCTTTTTGATCGAAGCATATGATTTCCGATCGAGACGTCGGCTTTTCAATCGGATGGTCTCGGCAATTCGGACTTTTCGATTTGCCTTATGGCTTTTCGATCAGGGATCCCAACAACATGGTAGCTTTCCGGTCGGAAGGATGCTTTTCGATCAAAAACCTAGTTTTCGATCGAAAAGGTACCCGATGACGTTTCAAATGGTTTTCTTCCATTTTTAAGACGTTATGCTGCCCGTTTTTCGAGAAAATTTTTATGGCTAATGACTTGCTGTTTGTTTTGGTTTTTTACATTTGTTTGTGATTGCAGGGACTTAAAGTTTATCAAGGATTATAACACTGTAGCTTACCTGTTTTGGATCCACCTGCTGAGTATAAAGAGATGTACAAGTCCATGATTGAAGGTTTGAAGAAATGTTGTCTGCATTATGCTCTCACTGCTAATCTTGTTATTTGCAAGAGAATGCAACAAGAATTTTGGAAGACATCTTTCATGTCAGATGATAGGAAGCAGATCATGGAAAAGATTCAGGGCACAAGTATTATCTTGTTTGAAGAAAATTTTAGACAGGCTCTCAGGTTGAACTATGTTGTTGCTGATCCTATTGCATTGGAGAAGGAGACTATGACCCAATGCTTGAAAGAAATGGGTTATCACACAGTGTCTCCACCCACCATGAAGGCTCTTATTCCACCCTACTGGAGAATGCTGGCTCACTATTTGCAGAAATGTATCATTGCCAAGAAGAGCTCAACTGATCACCTAAACCTGGTGCACACCCATGTAATGGTGTCACTGGTCAGAGGTTTAAGGTTCAACTGGTCCAGAGTAGTATTTGAAGACATCAAGGCTGTTGTGACAAGGAACAAGAAGTTTGTTGTTGTTCCGAGATTTATACAGCTAGCTCTGGATTCTAGATATCCAAATCTGAGGAAGTCAAGTGATACTCATGATACAAAACAAATGGGGATTGAGGTCTTTCCAATGATAAACCCCAAGAAGAAGCTAACTGAAAAAGTCCCATTTGGAAACAAATTTGGGGAATTTGCTGAGATAGTGAGAGAGGAGGCCCTCATTCAACGAAATGCTGTAGTTGAAGAAGAACACAATGTACCTGCCTCACAGAAGCCCATCACTAGACTTTCTGATAGTAGTGAATGGGAAGATTATGATTTAGAAGATGTGCAAATTGGAGCATTGCATTTTGATGACAGTGACAATATCAACTATGATTCGTATCTTGATGACATTGAAGTTGAGGAAGAAGAAGAGACAGAGACTGTTGAGATTCCATTGATAAGAAAACGGAAAGCTACAGAGGATCCTCCCCTCAGTACTTCTGTTACAGATAATCTGATTGAAAAGGTGAAGATTGCCACATAACACCTTACAGATGCTTTAACTGACCCAAGAAGAACACGTTTAGACCAAGAAGAACACGGTTAGACCCTAGAGTGCCTGTGTCTACTGGCACTAGACCCAGTCAGTCATCCTCCTCACAACCCATTGCTCAAGACAAAGGGAAAGATGTAGAGACAGCCGAATTCAGACTAGAAAGAGAACTGAGATCAGAGCTAGCATAATTAAAAGCTCAGAATGCAGCCCAGAGTGAAATAATTGGTGATTTGATTAATATTCAAAAAGTTCAGAACACTGAGCTGGAAAACCAGAAGAAAGTTAATAGAGAATTCTCAAGACAAATTAGAAAATTGCACAAGCTGGTAAAGCAGCCTAGCTCTGCTGATCAGAGTGGTTTAAGCAAGTCTCTATCAAAGAAAGACGATAAAGGAGACCCAGGAAGCAAAGGAAGCAGTTATGGAGCAAGTGATTCCTCACATTCACCGGTTTTTTACTTTGAAGCTAATATTCCAGATGACACTGAATCCGGTCCCGTTCTACCTGAAGGTGCTACAAAGGTAACTGATACAAGGGATCGTGATAACATGACCGTACCCGCTACTGAGTTTGACGGAGGATGGGATGCTAACAAGTATTGGTTTAGTGGGTTGAGTATGGTTTGGTCGAATATAGGGCATATGGGCCGAATTTTTTGAGTCTTGTTTTACAAGTTAGGATCAACTATATAAGGAACATGTAATTCTCGAGTTTAGGGTTGTTGTTTTTGGTACTCTATTCAAGGTGTAATCAAAATTCTCTCTAAGAGAATTTCGAATTTCTCAAGGTATGTGGTATTCGATTTTAATCAAAATTCTTTACTATTTTATACGATTATTCTTGAATCACCTATAATCCCCAGATTCCACACGGTTATTAGTAGACTAGATATTGCATGAGGGGTTATTTAGATCCTTACAATTTCAAAAGGTATCGCCTGCTGAAGAAAGGGAGATTCTCAAATGGTATTTCATCAAAAAATTACATGAGGACCCGAATAAGATCAATCACTACAAACTACAGACCCTCGGAGACAAGTATGATGTTATAAAGAAAGAGCAAGATGAAGTTGCTAAACTCATAGGTCAGCCTAAACCTTTGGGTGCTTATGATAGCTATGACCTTGAGAATCCATTATCTCTAGGTTCTCCTCTGACTGGGCCTTCAACAAGAGAAAAAAGAAAATATTCCATTTCTCTGGTCAATCATCCAAATAACCAAAGTCAAACATCAGCATTATCAAGTCAATTTTAGATAATGTTTTTGATGCTAATGTCCTTTTAGATTCACCCTCTCCTAGCTCGACTCAAATTCCTAATCTAATTCAACATAAATCGAGATCAGCCAATGGAAGAAGAAAGTCATTGGCCAAAAGGAAGGAAATTATGTATTCTAAATCCTAATCAGAAACATCAAATGGTGATAATCAGCAAAAACATTCTACTACTGAGCCTGAGAGAAGAACAATTTACTCCTAGAAATATGATGATGAGGCTAATATTTTCATTCTCACCACAAGCTCAAAGGAGGAACTCAGAATGTCATCATATGAAATTTTGAACTATCTATCTATATATGAGTTGTTTGATATCTTAAACAGGTTGAGTGATAGGGTCTGTGTGCTCAAGAGGAGATGATGCTTGAAAGAACATGGGCGGGCGGATCGTGCTAGACTTGAATCTTTTTGTATCGTAAACAATCATAAAGATGTAACTTTTATTGAACCGGACAAACTCGAGATCAATCACAAAAGTTACAGAGAACTTAGAAGGTTTCACTCTCAAAAACACACACTTAACAAAAGCTCTCTTGAAATTCTACACACAAAAACGTATTCATACTAAGTCTTCTGTCATGAACAAGTCTTCTGTCACGAACTGGGCATCTGCATGAACTGCCACTTCGTGGGTCACTTCGTGTCAGTTCGTGCCAGTTCGTGGCTCTTGTGTAGAATCTTCAAATCTTCTCGTATTTTCTTCGTTCTGAACCAGCATCTGCCATTCCATGATCGAACAAACTCCTCCTTAGTGTATGCTGGTCAGGTTCTTTCATCTTCAAGTCTCAGCTTCCATCTTTGTCCATGTATTCTGATGATTTCTCCCAGCATAAATGTTGAACGCAAAGCATATATGGATCATATTCTGAAATTATTGAGCATGTTCCATAAAATCTAGATGAAACAATATCCAGCTATGATACAATTCGACAAATTAATCAGCCACATCGGGTCGAAAATCCGAACCACTTTGTTGTCTTCTTCCACTACTATCACTACTTCTTCAGTTTTCTCATTGTAATACCACCAATGCAAAGTTTTAGTGAACTCAAGCTCCATCTTTTTCAATGGAGTCTTCTTCATTATACGAGGCTTCTTCTTAAGCGTCAGCACAATCAAAGATTTCCCTGTTGTCGGATGTTTCATAGTTGGATGTTCACTTCTTTTCGGCTTTTGTGGCCTCAGAAAATTGAATACATTTTGACATTCTTTATCGAGAAGTTTCTTGAAGTGATAACCTTTCCACCCATCTCTATACTAAAAAAGGTTTTCTTGTCAGCTCTCTAACATCCCACACTGGCAAACTGTTGAAATCAAGTGCTTTCTTCAGATATTGGATACCAAACTTACTTTTAGTTCCATAACATTTCAGCTCACTATCATACATCCAACTGATAATTTCTCCCGATGCCGGACCCTTGAATTTCACATGTCTTAGTTGCTTTATTGGTTTTTGAGGAGGAACATAGTTTGCATGAAAATTCTTCATATAATCATCATAACATTTTCTCTGTTTTTGTTCTTTGACCACTTTAGCAACAAGATCAGCAAGCATCTCTGCTTCTTTTCTTTTAAGTTTAACTTCAGTTTCATTGGTAGAACACAATGTAAATGTAACAGAAAACAGTCAAGTATTTGTAGAAAAGACAAGATATATCCTCAAAAGAGAAAGGATATGAAAATCGTACGAAATACAGATTTCTGTATACATACAAAACTACTCTAGAATTTCCGAAGTAGTTCTATACAGACCATATTCTATAGAAATCCTCATTTCTGTAGAAGGCTTCTAATGGGAAGCATTAATAGTCTTCAAAGAAGAGTCCTGAAGGAGTTCTGGACTGTCAGAAGATAAAGACTACGAGAAGAACAATTATGCCTTTGTGTGAAGACCAAGTAAAGTGAATACCAACTTGCCATTTAACACGAAAGTAGTTAAAGACAATAGAAAAGAGATAAATTGAATATCCTCAATTTATCTCTATATACTCTGACACACTCCAAATTCAAATGTCCGCAACCACCTTATTCACTTACAACTTGCCACTACTTCCCATAAATAGCAAGCATACTTCACCAAAGAAAGCAAGACAACAAGCATACATTTCAATATCTTCTTAAAGAAATTAGAACTTACTCCCATAGAAAAGTTATTTCTGTTGATACATTGTTATACTATAAACTCGTGTAAACCATTATTTACATTGGAGATATACAGAAGAACCCTTTTTATGAATTGTTTTCTTCCAATTTGATGTACTTTACGCAACTTGTTTATCTTGTTTAAATCAAATTGTGCCAATATTGTTAAAAAGCCCTCGCAAGACCCAATAATTGGTATCAGAGCAGATTGAATAATCAATATTCAAAGATCCTGCTCTTTAACACCTTCTCCTTAACACTCTCTCAAAAATGTCTTCATGCAGGAATAATGTAAAATCACTTGGCTCATTAGCAAAACCCCCTATCCTTGCTAGAGAGTAATATCCACAGTGGAAAATCAGAATTACCAACTTCCTAAAAGAAGTTGATAGTTCCCTGTTAGAATGCATAGCCAAGGGACCTTATTGTCCCACAGTCGACATTCATGAGATAAAGGAAATTGAAACCTCATCTGGTGTTCCTGTTCACACCATCCCCAAAGAAAGAAAATGGTGGAGTGAGGAGGACAAGACCAAAGAGATTAATGAGGACAAAGCCAAGACAGTCCTCATTATGGCTCTTCCCCATGAGACAGTATGTCAAGTTGACTGCAATACCTCAGCCAAGGGCATTTGGGATGCCATTGAGACACTCTTTGATGGGGGGATCAAATGAAAAGAAAGAAAAGAACTAAAGCACTAAACGGATATGAATCTTTCAAGTCACTCCCAAGCGAGTCACTCTTAAACACTTACAATCGTTTTGCCACAATACTTAACATTCTACGGAAGTTCAATGTTTCTAAATCTAATGAGGAAACAAATATTAAATCTATCAAAAGCCTTCCTCATGAATGGAGAAGTATAACCGTGACTCTTCAATCAACTTTGGATTTAGAGGAAAAAAGCCTAAATGATCTCTTCTGTATTTTAGACTCTCAAGAATCTGAAATAGTGGACATCTCCAAATCCAAAGTCGTACCACTGGCTCTTTACTCTGAAAAGAAGAAAATAAATACTAAACAAGAACCAAACCACTCAAAAAGGAAAGAATTAAGTGACTCAGAAAATGAATATTCTGAAAGTGACACAGAAAATGAGTCATTTGAAAAATCACTGGCATTACTGACCAAACAATTTGGAAGATTAAAAAAGAATCCTTCCTGGTCAACCAGAAATAATTTCTCAAAAAATGAAGAAAGCAAGAAACAAACATCTGAATATAACAAACCTGAAATTGGCAAGAGTGAGATAAAGTGCTTCAAATGTGGAATAATGGGTCACTATGCCTCAGAATGCAAGAATAAGAGACTCAAAGATGCAGCATACTATAAAAGGAAGTGTGAACAAGCCATGCAGAAAGAAAAAACATTAATGGCTGAAGTTGAAACCTAGGACTCAGATTCATCATCTGATGAAGAATGCCATTCAAACAATTGTCTCATGGCCAATGATAAATCTCTCTCGACTGATCTTTCTAAAACTCCACATGAAAAACATGTAAGCTCCTATCACACTGATCTAACTTTTCAATTCAACAACATGTCAATAAATTACAAAATTCTTCAAGAAAACTCTGAAAGAAACAAACTTTTAATTGAAAACAAGTTTAAAACTTTTGAAGAAGAAATTAGCTCTCTCCTATCTGAACTTCATCAACTAAAAGGAGACGGAGAAAAAAAAATGTTAAAAATAAGACAACTAGAAACACAGAACTTGAGCAACAAGGCCAAAATTTATCACTATGAGACTGAACGTGCAAATTTGTATCAAAGGTTGCACATGGAAACAAAGAAAATAATTGGTCTCATAAATGCTCATGATAAACTTAAAAATATGACAAACACACCAAGGAATTATGGTCAGGGTATCGGGTATATTCAAGGGACTAAGAGTTGCAAGACTGTCTTTGTAAGAAGCAGCAGTCAAGACGACTCACAACTGGAATAAAAACAAGAAAACAAAAGTCCATTTTCTGAAACTATGATTAAAAATCAGTCCAACCCTAATGACTTTAACAAATCTAATCTGAGTCAACCAGTTCCTCCAGTCAAAATTTTGAATTTTTTGAGAAAATACCATATACAAACACTGCATGTATACTGAAATGGTAAAACTAATTGGAAAACATTACAGCATGAAAAGTATATACTCTGCAAACTCTAACACCTCCTTGAATGTTTCTTCCAAATTTGTAAAGATCAAAAGAAAAAAGGAATCCACATAAATAATCAACAAAAAATCAAAAAATAATTGGGCTCCAAAAACCAGATAACTTAAAAAAAGGGGGGGGGGGGGGTTGAATAGACACACTTCAAAATTTCAGAGGTACATATGTATCAACTAAAAGACTCCCCCTCCTTTCACTTATCAAGGGGGTGCACCTCTGTTTGTTTATGTTTTTCTTTTCGTTTAAATTTTTCTTTCTAAAAGGGGAGTTTTGAGAAGATTAGGCCATTTTGATTGTTCGAGGAAAGGTTCTGTTTTGGTGAAGATGATGGTTTAGGAGCAGTATATGATTTTAAGAGAGAGAGTGAGGCTTTTATAGTCGGGGAGAGATTTTAGGGTTTTAACGGCTCTTTTTCACCAATTGGATCAATTGGGTGGTGAAACGGTATTCATTGGATCACTGATTTCTTTGTAACTGAAAAAGCTACATTCCTTTTAATTGGGAGGTTTTATCATCCTCATTAACGTTTGGATTTATTAGTGATCTTGATGTAAGATCAATTTTAATTCCTAAATTCTGAGGTGACTTTCACAGCAGAGATCATTATTCTTTCTTCATCCTTCTTTCCCTTCCTTATATATCCTTCTTTCTTTATCTCCTTTATTTTTGTGTGTGTGTGTGCGCGTGTGTGTCAAAATGTTTTCCTTTCCTTTTTGTTTCATACAAACACTACAGCTTTTGTATAGAACTACTTCGGAAATTCCGGAGTGGTTCTATATGACTTTATTTTCTAGAAGAGAATACAAGAAAGATACATAAATAATTTAATTTTTTGGCTATGATGTTCTAAATTAACACAATTTAAGTTTTTCTTGATATATCCTGAAAAGATTCCATTTCGATAATTTTCATACAAAAGAAACACCTAGTACAGAACTATTTAAACATTAAGTTTAAGTGAGTTTATGCAGTTCTACAAGTACAGGGTTGGATTATTCTGGTGGGCACAGGTGAATGTGCTCTGGCTTCGAGTTGGAGAGGAATGTTGTTGTGAGAAATGGGTCTCAGGTCCTCATCTTCTTCCTCTATTATATCATTTGGAAGACCAGTGAGATGAAGGCCAAGATACCTTTGAGAGGGAATTGGGTTTGAAATTCACGAGGAATTCCCTCCCATTTCTTGGCTTGGCATATTATGCTTGTCACAAATCAAGGATATAGTGAGAGAAGTTCATGTCCAGTCCCTGAATCAGAGCATGCATGACCATTTGGGTGCTATGGTCAGTATTATGATGATTAATGACACGTGAGGAGAAGCAGAGTTGGATTTGTGAGAAGAAGAATTTCCAGATGGGGGGAAGGTAGAATTTGTTGGCTTGTTCTTTGAAAAATTCTCTAGCATACCCAATTTCAATTAATGTTTCAATGACTTGGGCCCTGTTGAAGTGAGTGGCTTCATTTTTGTCATTTAGATAGAGAGCAGAACGGATGGAGTCTTCAGTGACTTCAAAGGAGAGATGGTTCACTCGAGTTCTGATTTAGCTTCCAAGTAGATTGGGGTCAGACCTGGCATTGACCCAGAAGTCCCTAAGAAATTCATAATAGAAGGGAGTGTTCTAGGTGAGAGCAAGACCAATGGTGCTGGTTTGCAAGAACCTCATCATTCTGATGAATGTATGTTGGTGGTTAGAAGTATGAAGACAAAGATTGTGGGTGAGGTGGAGTGGAATTTGGAATGCTTGTCTATCTATAAGTGCTTGAAGATCCATTTTTGATGAGCACTTGTTTGGATGGGGATTGGGATGAGAAGATATGAGAGTGACATCCATCTATTTGTAATCACTTCCGCCTTACGCGTGTCAGCCATCTCCAACTCGGACATTCATTTTACTTCCCCTAAGCTTCTTAGAAACAATACACAAACAATTAAAAATTGAAAAGCACACTATTTTTTGAGGGGTCAACTTTTTCTTCATCTTTACATTTCTTCCCCTTGCTTTTTGATTTTTAATGTCACAATCTTGTGAACATCATTTTTCAGTTTTTTTTTTAAATAAAAAATAAAACACACAAACACACTTAAAAGAACAAAACACAAAATTTGGAAGATATCTGGCCAAGCTAACTTTCAAAGTATTGATTTGAAAATTTTAGATAATTGGGTTTCATGACATTCACACTTCATTGCATTTGAAGTCAAACACATAATCAATCAACAGCTTAATTGAAACTTTAATGAAATAGGTTTGACTCAAAAGACCCTTTGTTGCCTCATCATTCAAACAACCAAGTTAAGAACAGTACCTTTCATGCTGATTTTGACCTTTTACCTCTCAATGAAACATACCTTCCATTTAGAGATTACTTAACATGACATGAAGATACGTCTCCTAAGCTATGCCTGGAACAATCACTTATCAACAAACAAATTAGTAATAAAAACGTTAGTGATAATCCTCCTTGATCGTTCCTGCACAGAGTGAGAGATTAGTTAGCTAATAGTACCCAGGCCATTGTTTTTCTGGGTAATCCTGAGGAATCAATGAATGAAACTTCTTTTAAAAACATTCCTTTTGAAAAATCAGGAAGTTGGGATGATTCGGTTGTAGCTGCATTAGCCTTTGGTTTCCAAGTTCCAGGTGATTTAATTTTTTGTTTTAGTCACCTTTGGAGTTGTGACCTTAGGTATTTCAACCTTCTTCATTTTAGATTCACTTTTCAATACTGTTTTTGTTTTAGTCACCTTTTGAGTTGTGACTTTAGGTATTTCAACCTTCTGCATTTTAGAATTATTTTTGAAAACAGTTCTAGTTACCTTGGGTTTTTCAAGCTTTGGTTGTTTTGAAACTGGTTTCTTCACCTGTTTTTGAAATTTATGTAACTTGGAAAGCTGTTGTTTTGATTTATAGATTTTCTTTCAGCTTTGGCAGCGCCCCAATGTTGATCAGAGGGTTTAACCTTAGGAGCAACAGTCTTCCTTGCCTTAGGTGTTTGCACCATCATTGGCTTAGACTTTACAGACTCCTGAGATGAAACCCTTTGACTTTTCGGAAAATAGGGTTCATAGGGGTGATAAAGACAGTTCCTAGCAATATGACCAGCGATGCCACAATTAAAGCAAGTATGTTCTTTAGATAGAAGTCAGACGTGTACCCATTTGTCTTTGGTGGCTGATATGGAGCTGGTTTGCCTTGTGTATTCCTGTTTGGTTTGACTGCAGCTTCAGATTTGACTTTCTGCTGGTTTGTCGAAGCCTGTGTCGAACCTGTCTTTACTGTCTTTGTGCTTCCTTGATTCTTTGACGTTGAAGCACCATATGAATTTGACACATAGGGATTGGTTCCCTATGAATTTGACACATAAATCTTTTGAAAAGAACATTCATACAACACATGAGTCTGACTCCTCTAAGGGAAAGACAATGAATGTGCAAGTCCTGGAAGAACCAGACACATCTGGCTCTCTAGGCACTAACAAAACTCTCAATAGATAATTTGTTAGCAGAACAGTTGGACATGTGTTTTCCACTTGTATGTTAGAAGGAGAAAGATCATTTGTTGATCCATCTACAAATTTACCAACTGCTCTACTCATAACTGTTCTCTTAATTTTTTCTTAAACAATCAGAGAGAAAATATTTAATTTTAAAAGAGATCAGAAATTTGACCTTCATGAACTATGAAAATTCAATTCCTCAAACTCAGAAAAGCTCTTGAAGGTGGAAAGAAACACAGCTCAAAGCACCAATCAACTAACTACTCTAGAAGATGAACTAAAGACTTGGAAAGAAGAACTAAGAAAAAAGGCAAACCATATATCAGTAGATATCAACAGAAGTCTCCAAAAGTTTCCATCTGTAGACACACATGCTGATGAATCAATGATCAAGAACCTGTCTACATAACTAATGAACAAGAAAATAATTTTGGAAGAAATAGGCAGAATCAAACAAATGAGGCACATGAGGTAATAAAGATGGTCAGAAGCAACCTGACAAGAAATTAAATGACTTCAGTAAATATGGAAATTAAAAACTCTTTCCAAGAAGATCAGATGAGAGAAATTGAAAGAGAGTAGAAGCAGGAGATAAAAGGAACAGGTGAGAAAAGGAAACAAGTCACAATCTCTATTCAACCTCTAACAAGGAAGACAAATTTCAAAGTAAGGACTCAAGTGAACAAGAAGAGGAGGAAGAACAACTCAACAGAAAAAATTCAAAGAAATACAGACCTCCATCTCAAACTTCTGAAGGTATGCCTCCCCCACCTCCTCCATCCCCTAAGTCTCCATCAGAAACAACCAAGAAAAAAAAATACTTCTAAACCTCTCTCCTCTAGAACAACAAAGAAAACCCTAGCAGAGCAGGCTCAAAAGCAATCATCTTCATTAGCTGGATCTGCTTTTGAAGATGATTACACTGAAAAACAAAACATGCAAAAAGTTATCTGGGAAGAAGTTAGAGATCTGCAAGAGAGATTACTCAAGAAAGAAGAAGATAAACCCTTAGTGAGTCCTCTCTCAAGAAAGGAATTTGACAGGACCACCGGAAATCCAGTTGAGGAAGAACCAACCTACACAATTACTAAGATCACTGAGTTCATAAAGATCAAAGCCCAATCAATAACAAAACACCTATGGGTAGATTACTTCAACTGCTACAGAGTCAAGACACATGATGGAAGCATAAAAGAATTCACTGACAAAGATCTGGAGCAATTAAACCCAATTTAACTGATTTCATTCATAAGGTACTTTTCAAATTAACCCTCAAAAACTGAAAGGGTAAGCACTGCTTTATACCAAGGAATTGAGGCTGGAAAGAGAATCTTAAGAAGACAAACACAAGTGGATGTTGAATTGGAAAAACACTCTGACATCCCTTTACTGTTTCTAACAAAGGCAAACGAAAATATTCCTCATGAAGTCTCATGGAGAGGATCCAGAACAACATTTCTCGGCCAAGTTCCAGGTATATGCTTCAGTGACCACTATGAAGAAAGAAGATTCTTCAGGCTGAAAGAAAAACAGAAGTACACAAATCTGGCTTTAGATTTCTTCTTATTTATCTTAGAGAAATGCAAGACAAATGACAGTAGAGGGAAAGAAGCTATCTGTAAGGAATACCGCTTTGGATATTTCCGACTGAAAGCCAGTTTTGATGTTTTCCAGTTGAAGTTGAAGTTCAAGCGGAAGTCTCAACTTCAAGCGGAACCGGCAGTTCAAGCAGAAGAAGCATTTTTGTCTGATAGCGAATATTCTTGGTGAACTCGATTATCCACCAGATAATAAGTTCCACCGGACTTTTCCTGAGATGTCTTTTCAGTAGTCCAATCTTGCAAAAGCTTCTCGGTTTCTTCCAAGCGGCTCTCCTAAAATAGGTTGTTGCTGATAACACTCAAGATATTCCGATTGTGGAAGTTTATTCTTTTGGTAGTTTGTATCTGACTTTGTAGTTAACGGTTTAGATTAGATCGTTCGAGATCAATGGTTGTCGATGATCTCACCTGCACTATATATAGCATTAGTTAGCTCTAGTTTACATTCGGTTCTTGATCACCTTGTAATAGTGTAACTTTGAGTTAATGCAAATAGTGTCGAGTATTTCTTACTTCGTTGTTACTATACTTATGCAAATCAAACACCACCTAATACAAGATAACTAAAATCAGCTCAAGTAAAGTGAAATATAACTTTAATTCCGCATGGTTATATTTACAAGTAGAGGGTTCTTGTTTAGTTAAAGTCTAACTAATTTTCGATCCTATAAGTGGTATCAGAGCTTTGGCTCTCACTTTGAAGACTTCCAGTGCTTCAGAGTTGATACTCAACTCGTTTACTTTACAAGCTTTGTTATTTCTATCTTGCAAAAGTTTTTTTTAAAATTAATGAACTCAGATTGGGATGTTCAAACAGTAGTGCTAACAAACCTCCAATGTTCACCCCTGATGAATTTGGTACCTAGAAACTCAGGATGGAAGGTTTTGTTAGGATCTTAGATCGCCGTATATGGAAATCCTTGACTGAAGGTCCTTATTCTCCCACAGTTCAATCTGCTGATGACGCTAAAGTCAAGATACCAAAATCTTTAGATAAATATGTTAAATCTGACTATGATGCTCTCGAATTTGACTATAAGGCATATTGGACTCTACAGGGTGCACTTCCTAACTCCATTTTAAGTGGGTTTAAGGGTTGCAAAACTGCACATAGCCTGTGGAATGCCTTAAGTGAAATGTATGAAGGAACCAGTAAGGTTAAAGAAAACAAGAAAGATGTTTTAAAACAGAAATATGAGAACTTTACCTACAAATCTGGTGAATCTATGACCAACCAGTACTTGAGATTTGTTTCCTTACTTGTTGAACTGCAAAAAGTAGATGTAAAACTACATCAGGTCGATGTAAACAGAAAGTTTTTACGTTCTTTGCCTTCTGTGTGGACAGTTTACACTGTAAGCATCAGAGAATGTAAAAATTCGAAAAAGATGAGGCTTAGTGAACTTCATGGCATACTCAGTGCTTATGAAATGGAACTAAATCTTAAGCAAAACTCATGTTCTGAGTCAACCCAGTTGTTTTCAACTGCTCTAGTAACTACTGATTTTCAAAACCAAAGATCTTCAAACTCATCTTCATATCAGTCACCTATAGTCAGTTTCCCTGAGACACCAAGGTGTCAAGAGAGTTTTTCAAATTCCTTTGATAACTCTCACAATGCTTATGTAGCAACTGACTCATACCAAGCTTTATTCCTGAAGACTTAGAATGTATAGGTGCTGATGATTTAGAAGAAATGGATATTTTGACCCAACTTGCTATGGTGTCTGTGAGAGCTCAAAGATTTTACAAAAGAACAGGTAGATCCTATAAAGGAGCAAAAGGTGCTCACATTGGCCTAGACAAAAGCAAGGTAAAATGCTATAACTGTCACCAACTAGGTCACTTTGCAAGAGAATGCTCCCAACCAAGAAGGGAAGGACAGAATCAGGGTCAAACTCAGATGAAGAATCATGGTGGAAACAACCACAACAACTCAAGCAACAATGCCGCTCATAGTTCTAACAACAACCCACCCAACCAAAACCAGTCGGAAGTCAAAACCATCAGAATGTGGTTGCTGCTGTAGAAAAAAAAAACTGAATATATTGAATGGGGAGACTTCCTAGCTGAGTTCGAGCCTATTAACCATGCTTTGATGGCTAAGCAAGTTTCTCCTTCTGATCAGGTAATTCCGTTCATAAAAAAGTTCTAGAACATTTATGCAGCCCTGCCTACATTGAACAAGTGACAAAGTACAGAAACCACAACTCAAATCTGATTGATGAAGTATCAAATTTAAATGAGTTAAGGGTATGCTTTAAGAAAACTGAGTCATCTTACATCACTAATATTGACAACTTAAACAAAGAATTTGAACAATTGAAGCAAACCAACTCTATTCTTGAAACACAACTGGATGATTTGTTGTCAAAACATGAAAAATCAATAAAA
>JBCNJP010000025.1:31737634-31768825 GCA_039602395.1 Deinandra increscens subsp. villosa
AGAAGCTCTTGATCCTGTGATTTGATCTTGTCATTTGCTTCTTTAAGCTCAATAGCGAACGAAGAGTTGGAGATTTCAAGATTTTGCTCCAAAGTCAACTATTGATAGACCAAGGAGGTATCTGCCCCAGGTGCAATTAATTGAGCAGGAGAAGTTGACATTGGCTGAGACTCAGATTGGATGGCCGGATCTAGGCTTTTGATGTTGATGTCTGCTGTTGCATCAATATCCTAAATGGTTGCAGCAACAGTGGTGATGTGAGAAGATAGAACTCTTTGTTGCTCAGTGTCGACTGGTTTAGGCTGTACTGGTGTTTGCACATCAGCAGCAGTTCCAGTTCCAGAGACAGGCCCTCTTCTTATTTCAAGCTTCTTTCTTTCTTGAGCGTATTTAGATCTTGACTCTCTTCTGTAGTTAGGATTAACATGACCCTCAAGCATAAATGAGGCTGGATCTGGTTCAGGTGAATCAGATTTTGAGGAGATTGATGAAATGTCATCCTATGTTTGTCTTGACTTTATTTTCTTATGTTTCTTATTACTTGATGCCTCAGGTTGTTCACTAACTTGGGTTGGTTTTCTTGTTTTTATTTTCTTCTTTTTGGGACCCCTTGTATCAGAACTAGTAGAGTCAGAACCTGATTCTGATCCAGGTTGGAATCTTGACCCTGATTCAGGTTTGGATATAGGTGTATTTGAATTATTTTCATCATAATTTCCAGATGCATTACCTTCACTACAAGACTCTTAATTTTCATCTCCTGATTTGTCTGATTCAAATGAATCTTTGGCTGAAGCTCTGTCTACAGGTTCTGAATGCATAGGGTCATCATAAATTGGAGAATTCATTGGATGATCATCTTGGAGATTTGCTGCATTATTATCAGGTTCAACAGCATTGGCATCTGCCATTTCAGCATCAGCTTCATCATTTCTTTGATCTTCATCCATATCATCATCAACATCAATTCCCTCAATTATGTTTGGGAAAAATGGAACTTCGGGTCCATTATACTGGCCAATCTGGTAACGCGTGTAAGAACCAGGCATCATCCTCCTAGGAACCAAGTATGGTTAAGCCTTCTACAAGTTCGGGTAGTAGTGATCAGGATGGCTTGTATGAATCTGGGATACATCAGAAATTTCTCAGATTTTCTAGTGGGATGAAGGTTGTAGTCCATCCATTCGATTATTTTCCTGGAGAGGTTGAAACCAGCACCGGATGCTAAACCATGTAGTGCCCAAGCTGTTTTTTTCCACGAAGTCATCAGTCCCAGACTTTGGAGATGAAGACGTTATTCCCAGATAACTGGAAGTGTATCATCACTTTCTTCATTTAAGCTTTCGCTTTAAATGAACCCAAAAACATGAATACATCATCAGATTCATCCAGAATCCAGCAACAGCTCCAAAAAATGTAGAAAAATAGAATTATTCATCTCCAAAGTGGGTTTTCCAATCTGCATTTATTTCAAGCTCAAAATCAAGATTCGAGTGATCAGATTTGTCTTGAGACGCGATATGATCGGTACCCGCTCTGATACCATTTGTCGGGACCGATTTCAGTACAATAATCCCGATCGTGAGCTCGAAGAAGATTAGATGAGGAGACGGGATGATGAGAATCTAAGAACATCTGTAACAGGAAATGATAAATCAAACGATTCATTGATTATTGCTGAATGATTACAATGAACCAAATGATTACAAACGCGTCATTGGAAATCCATGGTCACATTGGGTTGAGCTCAAACCCAATGTGAGACTCTCTCTCTAGAATTGATATTTCACATCACTCTAAGAATCATCCTTATTCATCTTATTCTCTCTTATTCTAACAAATGAAGCTATCACCCCTATATATAGAGAGCCTATGTGGTCACTAGCCCACTAACTAGCAATACACAAATAAAATGAGCAAATGACAAATAAATAACTAAAGTAAATCATTAATTAAATCAAATTTGATTTAATGAATATGAAGCTTGACTCGCTCGAACCGATCTTCCATTGACTTTTACGTTGATAGTTGACTCGAACAATTAACTTTTCAAGAAAACGTCTTCGGTCCAAACTTGCAAGCCTCGATCATCACAACTCGCGTCTCTGAATCATTTCACAGTGGATTCTTTAGCCGAATTATTCGAGAATAGATATGATGGTGTCAGTCACACTTATTATTAGTTCAAACATACTCCCCAAACGAATGGTGTGGCAAAGAGAAAGAATCGAACAATCATAGAGACGGTGAGAACCATGTTAGCTGACTCAAAGCTTCCCTTGAATTTTTGGAATGAGGCGGTTAGCACAACATGTTACGTATTGAATTGAGTTTTGACGGTTAAACGGCTTGGAAAAACATCTTATGAGTTCTTGATAAACCAAAAGCCGAATCTCAAATATCTGAAAACTTTTGGGTCTCCATGCACGATTTTGCAGTCTGCCGGGAAATTCAACGAGAAAGTAGTCTAAGGATTTCTCATCAGAATAGTGATTGTCAACCTCATACATTACCAATCATCCAACACTCCGAATTAACACCTACCATCCGTAAGAAAACATTATAGGTGATTTGGAAGTAGGAGTACGTACAAGACGTCAAGTTGAAAGTGGTGCATTATTAGCTATCAGGGAATCTGTAAACACAAGGAGCGATGGATCGTTTGCTAATCACGTGATAATGAGATGAAACGAGATCAAAAGTAAATACAAATGAGATTTGTATTGATGAAACCTTGAGAGCATACACACAGAAACACACACAGAAGTGTAGAATATGGCAAGAAGTCTCTATCAGTGCTAATGCTCTCAACACAAATTACCTATTTATAGGCAGCAGCTAACAAGCCAGCGTACCACATTGGTACGCCGTACCAACTGGTCCGGCGGACCATGAGGTACGCCTAGTTGCCTAACAAGACTCACACAGTTGCTCTCATTACATAGATACAATACACGAGACACATCGTGGCATAGGAATATGCTCTAACAAACTCCCCCTTAACGTGTATGTAAGGGAATAATTTGTGGCTTGTGTATTAAATCATCACTTGGCGGACTATTTTGAAGGCCTATGTGTTAGAATAGGTGAAAAATAGTCGGTTTATTATTGTATTGGGTCATTGGGCCATTTTAGATAGGGTTGGGCTCAGTTTAAAAGAGTTTAAATGGGTTTTAGTGGGCCTGGAAAGTCAAATACGGGAATTAGGAGGTAATTAGGGGATTTAGTTACCGAAAATAGGCTAGCTTGTTTTCCAAGCTAGAATCCTCCTATAAATAGGTCCCTTATTCATTGTTTAAGGGTTGTTGATTCTAGAGACAAGGTTTAAGGGTGTAATCGAAATTCTCTAGAGGAGAATTTCGAATCTCTCAAGGTGTATTGCAACCGATTAATCAAGGAAGTTCAATTCTCATTCGGTTTGTTATTTGATTTCAATTGTTCTTTAATTATTTCTTTCGATTATACTTGAATCATCTCTAACCTTCGGATTCCGCACGTTGGTTAGTAGATTTGATATCGCGTTTGGACCGTTTCGGGACTTACAATTGGTATCAGAGCCTACCAAGCATATCGACCATGAATCACTGCTTTTCACATCCACCTTACACGTGTCAGTCAGCAAACACCTGGAAATTTATATCACTTCCCACCTGGTCACCCAAAACCAGAAAAAAATTTAAAAGCACACACTTTAGAGGAAATACATGACATTTTCTTATATCTTCCCCTTGATTTTAGATTTTTTTAAATAGCTAAAAAAGGACACTATTTTTGTATTTTTTTTTTTTTTGTAATTTTTTCAATTTTTTTAATTTTTTTAATTTTTTTTTTATTTTTATTTAATTTTTTTTTGTTTTTTTTAAATAATAAGGAATGAAAGAAACAAATAAATATGAAAAGAAAAAAAATTTGCCAGACTACTCATCAAAGGCTATCATCCGGAGGCCCTTGAGACACATTTCAAAATTTGCACTTGGAAGGGGTTTCGTGAACATGTCCGCCACATTGTCATCCGATGCCACCCTCTCCAAGTGAATGAGCCGTCGGTCATAGCAATCCCGAATGAAGTGCGTTTTGATGTCTATGTGTTTGGTTTTAGAGTGCTGCACGGGATTTTTCACAATTTGCAAAGTAGCATTATTGTCACAAAAAATGGGAGTATCGAAAAAATTCAAACCGTGTAATCTCCCAGCTGGTGCTGCAACCAAACCACCTGAGAACAACAGCCAGATGCAGCAACATACTCTGCTTCGGCCGTCGACTGAGACACCGTGTGCTGCTTCTTACTTTGCCAAGACACCAACCTATCACCTAAAAACTGAGCTCCAGCAGATGTGGATTTCCTGTCAAGCTCATTGCCACCATAATCACTGTAAGAAAAGGCATACAAGTTAAATCCAGACTCTTTAGGGTACCAGAGGCCTAGACGAGGCCGACCCTTCAAATATTTAAAAATACGTTTCACAGCAGAAAGATGAGAGAGTTGTCGGATTAGCCTGATAGCGTGCGCATTGGCACACAGCTAGCATGATATCTGGACGGCTGGCGGTCAAATACATCAGAGACCCAATCATGGACCGGTACATATGCTCGCTTACTGGTTGTCCATCTGGATCCCTGGTAAGTGCTGGTCTTGCTGCCATGGGTGTGGAGACCGGCTTTGCATCCACCATCTTGTACTTTTCCAAAATTTCGGTGACATATTTAGCTTGATGGATCAATATCCCACTGTCACTCTGCTTCACTTGCAGTGCGAGGAAAAACTCCATCTCGCCCATCTGACTCATCTTGAATTTTGTGCGCATAACTTTCTCAAATTCTTTGCACAAGACTTCATTGGTCGATCCGAAGATGATGTCATCAACGTATACTTGCACCATGATAATGTCATGCTCAACCTCCTTTCTGAAAAGCGTCTGATCAACAATGCCTCTTGTGTATCCATGTGCATGAAGGTGATCAGTCAGAGTCTTGTACCACGACCGAGGGGCCTGGTGCAACCCATATAAGGCCTTATCAAGCTTATACACATGATACGGGTGTTCTTCGTCAATGAACCCTGGAGGTTGAGTGACATAAACTTCTTCATCCATCTCAGCATATAGGAAAGCAGTTTTCACGTCCAACTGGTAGACCGTGAAATTCATATATGAAGCATATGCTAGGAAAACTCTTATTGCCTCTAAGCGGGCCACCGGTGCGTACACTTCATCATAATCCACACCTTGAATTTGCTTGTGGCCTTGAACCACCAACCTGGCCTTGTTTCTGACAATAACCCCGTTATCATCCTTTTTGTTCTTATACAACCACCGGGTGGTGATGACCTTTTTGTCAGCTGGCCTTTCTACTAACCTCCAAACTTGAAGCCGAGAGAATTGATTGAGTTCCTCATGCATGGCCTCCACCCAACTGGGATCAGTCAAGGCCATTGTGATGTTAGGGGGCTCAATCTGGGAGATGAAACAGGAGTACATGCAATGATTGATATCTCCTGACTGGCTTCTTGTGACCACCCCAGATGCTAAGGGACCAATGATGTTATCCAGGGGGGTGGTACTTCTGAATTCTGGTCTCTGCAACAGCTTGAACTGGAATTTCAGGAGGCAGATTTGATAGATCGGGTCCTTCATGTGTATCTGATTCATTTTCTGGATCAGCTCCGAGTGTCTGAGGAGAGTCGGGGGCTGGGTCAACTTCTGCATCTGTTTCCTGTGTTTGAGACTGCACAGGATCAACAGTCTCCTGTACTGGTGTAGGATCTAATACTGGAGCAGGGACAGGAGGTTTCGTGATGGAGTGTGAGACAGATGGTCCTGAAATTGTTTCTTCATAAAATTCCTCAGCTAAAACAGGGTCTAAGCCCAATGGGCGGAAGAATTGATTGTAGTCGAAAGCTTGAGGAGGACCGACTCCGCCATCAGATGGATTGTCTTCTAGCCAGTCCACGTTTGTGGACTCCATTACAATCCCGGTAGATTTGTTGAAGACCCTGTAAGCGGAGCTGGCAGAGTAACCTACAAAATAACATTCATCAGCCTTATCAGCAAATTTTGGAACATCAGTGTTAACTAAGACTGTGCATAAACACCCAAACGCCCGAAGGTGACCAATTCTGGGCTTATCATTGTAGATTAGCTCATATGGCGTTTTCTGCTGCCGCTTATTGATGAGCACCCTATTCTGGACATAACAGGCAGTGTTAACTGCTTCTGCCCAGAACATGGTTGGCAGCTTTGAATCACACAGCATGGTGCGAGCAGCTTCAATCAGGGTTCTGTTTCGTCTTTCTGCAACGCCATTCTGCTGGGGTGTATAGGGAGCACTGAATTGATGCTCAATCCCCTTATCGGCACAAAAATTGTCGATTGTCTGATTCTTGAACTCTGTGCCATTACCACTCCTAATGGTCTTCACTTGCAGCTTGAGTTTATTTTCAATGAGCTTGATGAAGGCGATTAGTATACCTGCAACATCACTTTTCTTGGATAAGAAAAACACCCAAGTGAAACGTGAAAAATCATCAGTAATAACTAAACAAAATGCACATCGGTTAAGACTTAACATACTGACGGGACCGAATAGGTCCATGTGAAGCAATTCTTGAGGAGTTGAGATTCTGCTGAAGACCTTCGGTTTATGTGGACGTTTGTGCTGCGATCCGCTGACACTTTTCGATCGAGAAGTCTGCTTTTCGACCGACCCCCTGTCCGATCGAAAAGTACTTTTCGATCCAACCCTTTTCCGACCAAAAACCCTCTTTCCGATTGAAAACCCACTTTTCGATCCATCCCGTTTCAATCCGTTCAAGTCTTTCAGTTCGTATTTGATCCATAAGTTCATCCAAGGAAGAAAATGACAAGTTCTCAAGTTGCTTCTCCTCTTGTGAGTGATCAAACTCAGATATGCTCGAACTCGGCATGCTCCGAATCAATCGAACAATATAAGCAACTGTTTCGAACTGAAGAAAGAGACCGTCTCAATGCAGGGTACAAACTAAAGAATCATCTAAAACAAGTCGAACCCTACAAAAAGAGGATAGAGTCTTTAGGTAACGAACTCAGTCAGGAGAAGTATCTTTTACGGACATTCCGTGAAAAAGAGGAGGAAAAGCGGAAGATCAATCGTGCTGATGGAACTTGGATCTGTAACTGCGAGGAATGCTCAAACCCCACGTGTTGTGCTTTGATTAAAGAATGGGAGAGCAAGTTTACAAATGAATGTCAAAATCATGCAATCACTGCTAGAGACCTTAGGGAGTCCAAAGGTAAGACCAAAATATTTAGAGAGAAACTTGAGGCCATTCAGGTAGATGTTAAGAAGCTTCAATCTCAGGTGAGTGATAAAAGCACTTATCTCAGGCTTGCTAATGCTAAGGTAGAAGAGCTAACTAAGGAGGTGGAGGAACTAAGAACCAAACTTGACACTTCCCAATCTGCCCTTGAGAAACATCAAGTTATTCAAAAGAAAATGATGGACTCTCATCGTACTTTATTCAAATCAGAGGAGCGACTCGAGCATGTAAAAGAAACATCTGGCCTCGGGGATGGAAATTTTCCTCCCCCATTACAACATGAATACATCAAAGTGCCCCAAACTGCAGAGGAATTGTTGAAGGAGTCCCTGAATGAAGCAACTCAGTCTAATAACACTACTGAGTGTGCTGGTTCAAGCTCTTGTGAAGTGAACAGAGCTGATGAAGAAAAGTTGACTCCTTATCCAAAGATCGAGACTCCTTATTCGAAAGTGGTGGATGAGGTAAATCGGGAACGTGTGGTGATGACTACAAGGCCCAATGGTAGGATATTCATGACATCTGGGTCTATGTTTGACCAAGAACCAAATGTTGGCTATGAACTACCATCCTTCTCCTCCAAGTTCAAAGGCTTGGGTCATGATGGCGGTTTATCATCTAACATTAAGAGCATGAGGCCCAAGATCACCATCAAGCCTCCAAATTCCTTTCCAATCAAGATTGAAAGGCCCAAGGTGACAAACAAGTCTCCAAACTCATCAGTGGGATCATGCAGTGGCAAAACAACTTTCTCAAAGAAACCAGTGGGACCAAAAGTTCAAATGTCTGGTTCTGCTCAGTTTTCAACTAACCAGAAAAGATTCAATGGAAATGGATCAAGGTCAGAAAGATCGAACAACTGGAGATCTGGAGTCTTTCTGAACATGCAACCGAATCTCAATGCCTCTCCATCAAAGCCATGCAGCTCAAACGGTCACACTTCTGACTTCTACCTGAAGAAGCAAACTTGCTTTAATTGTGGCAATCCTGGTCACATTGCCCGAAATTGTATCTATCGCCCCTATGAGCCATATTATCCGCAAAGTCGGAGTGTTTCGTCTCAGGATTCAATAAAGTCTAAGCCAATGAAGGTGCAACCACCTAAGGCGATGAAGACTGTTTCTCCTTCGATAAAACCCTCTGATCAACATTGGGGCGCTGCCAAAGAGCAAAGAAAATTTTCAAATCAAAAATATGTTTTTTCAAATTTTGAGAATTTTCATAAAAAGGTGAAGAAACCGATTTCAAAACAACACAAAGTTGACAAACCTAAAGTTACTCCTCCAAAGGTAACTACAACTGTTTTGAAAAAGAAACCTGAAATGAAGAAGGTTGAAATACCTAAAGTCACTACTTCAAAGGTGACTAAAACAACTTTCAAATCACCTGGAATTTGGAAACCAAAATCGAAGGCAGCTGCAACTCAAATTCCTGATTTTTCAAAGGGCATGTGTTTAAAAGAAGTAACCTTCATTGATTCATCGGGTTTACCCAGAACCACAATGGCCTGGGTTTTAATGGCTAACTAATCTCTCAGAGTGTGCAGGAACAGTCAAGGAGGACTTTCATTAACCTTGTTTGTTTGTGATAGTGATTGTTTCAGGCACATGATAGGAGGCATCTCTCTACTACATGACATGAAGATTTCAATGGAGGGTATGTTTCCTTGTGAGAGGTAAATTTGAAAAGATCAGCAGAAAAGGTAACATTGTCTGTTTCTTGGCTAATTTGATGTGAAGTCTGGTAGTGCATTAAAGAAAACCCATTTCTGAAAATTTTCAAAAGATAAACTTTGAAAGTTAGCTTGGCCAGTTTTGGTACATATTTAGTATTGTGTCAAAAAAAATGTGTGTTGTTATTAAAAATCAAAAAGAAAGGGGAAGAATAGAAAAGATGAAATAGTAGATCCCTCAAAAGTAGACCCCCCTCAACAAATTGTGCTTTTTAATTTTTAATCTTTTGTTTGTGCGTTTGAGGAGGTGGGAAGTGAAATAAACTTCCGTTTTTGGTGATGGTTGACACGCGTAAGGCAGATGTGAAAGACATGATCCATGGTGATATGCTGGTAGGCTCAGCTCTTTAAATCTGAAAAGGTATGCGTTACACACTTAAAGATAACGTATGGCAGTTTGTTGGGTAACAGCACTTAGGTTAATTGCATTTCTATTTGACTGCATGTTCAAGTTCCCGATACACACGCTTGTCTCCAAGAGTGTGAAAATGAGCTCAAAAAGTCGGTGTCTCCTCTGCTTTGCGTGAGCAATGACCTGGATTTGTTCATACATACGTGCTTCTAGATCACCTAAAATAAAATATATATATATATATATATATATATATATATATATATATATATATATATATATACACCCAAAAGATGCCAAAGAGCACATCAAAAAAGACCCTCAAGAGTCCAAAACCCTCAGCCTTTGTCACTGATGAGAGCATTATTAAAAATGTTTCAAAAATTCAGTTGACTTTGTTTATTATCCCAAAAAATCTTTGTGATCTATTCTTTCACTTCTCAACCAAGTCTCGAGCTCAGTTTCAAACTTCTGGTTCAGGTTGTGAAAATATGTGGTAGGGAATTTATATGCTTGATAGTGTGCAATAACATGTACCTAGGATTTGTTGAAACCCACTTGCTGTTCATAATAAATGCACCTTAAAAGATAATAAAGTGACAAACAGCCTGAATAAGAAAAGGGTTTGAGTTTAAAGTGGATCAGTATATTGGCAATCACCTGGACGTGTTCGAGTAACAGAAGCTGAAAAGGGTTCCTCAGTCAGATTCATACGGTTTGATCCCATAGAAACCTTCTCGTTTAGAAATTTGGTATGTTTGTTTTTATTTTTATTTTTCTTTTGTGTTATCTTAAGTTTTTATTGTTTATTTTATTTTTCAACCATGGCCAGGTTAATTTAAAGGTTTTAATAAGTTTTAGGGGTTTTATGCAAGAAAGTATCACCCCTCCAGAATCTCAAGGGGAGATAATGTGAAGAGTCCTCGGGTTCAGGGGAAGTATTTGGTAAAATAATTCTAACCCGATAACCAGTCATCATGTCTGGTTAGTGTCTGTTTCATGTTGTGCTTGACAGGATAAGTCAGAAAAAGAAAACTCATGGACAAGATGGTCAAGGACTCAGTTGACCGATGCACTGATGCTGTTACTGTTCGTGTTGAAGAACCAGCCGGAAAAGGACTTACCTTATGCTTAGGGGAAGTTTGTTGGTTGTTCAAGAAAAGCTTCCAAAGACTCAAAAGACACTGTTCACGAGTTGAGGGGAAGCTAAATGCCGTCAGTTCAAAGAAATTCAAGAATGTCAAGACAAGGGTTTTCAACATTTTTACCCTCTAAAGTTACATGCTGGTCAAGACAGTTACTGATGATCCAGCAAGGACTCGACATGTTTCAAGAAGGAGCAAGTACTTGAGAATCCTCCTCTCATTACTTGTTTGTCATTTGAAGTCCAAGCTGATGCTGATTGAGAGAAAACTCCCAGAACTCGACCGTTGCTGCCCATTGAAGATTGTTAAAGAAAAGTATCTTCATCAACCCATGCTCAAGCCAAGGAAAAGACTGCAAGTCTAAAGATTGAAAGAAGAAGACATTTAATATTACAAGCCAAGGAGAAGATTGTAAGGGAATAATTTGTGGCTTGTGTATTAAATCATCACTTGGCGGACTATTTTGAAGGCCTATGTGTTAGAATAGGTGAAAAATAGTCGGTTTATTATTGTATTGGGTCATTGGGCCATTTTAGATAGGGTTGGGCTCAGTTTAAAAGAGTTTAGATGGGTTTTAGTGGGCCTGGAAAGTCAAATACGGGAATTAGGAGGTAATTAGGGGATTTAGTTACCGAAAATAGGCTAGCTTGTTTTCCAAGCTAGAATCCTCCTATAAATAGGTCCCTTATTCATTGTTTAAGGGTTGTTGATTCTAGAGACAAGGTTTAAGGGTGTAGTCGAAATTCTCTAGAGGAGAATTTCGAATCTCTCAAGGTGTATTGCAACCGATTAATCAAGGAAGTTCAATTCTCATTCGGTTTGTTATTTGATTTCAATTGTTCTTTAATTATTTCTTTCGATTATACTTGAATCATCTCTAACCTTCGGATTCCGCACGTTGGTTAGTAGATTTGATATCGCGTTTGGGCCGTTTCGGGACTTACAGTGTAGTGTATCTAGTCTAACTAAATCTCTAGTCTTCAATCTTCAACATTGCTGCATCAGATCTTCAACTTGAAATCTTGTCAGAAACAGAGCTTGCATGGCTGGATCTCAACTTGAAACATCTTTGATCATCAAGATCCACTTGAGAATGATATAACAAACTCCCTCTTTACACCATGCTCGAGTCTTGACACACAGAACCTGCGACTTTAGAAGACAAAAAGTGCAGTTTTTGTTTTCTGTTCAAATTACCAAACTTAATTTAATCTTGGTGCAAAACTTCTCTTTGAGAATCTAAGATATTGATTTTGAAATTTTGATTTTGTATCAAGTGTTGATCAATCGAAAACAACTAAGAAATAAAATCTTTTTGGCTTTTAGAAATTTTAGATCAAAACACACCTAAAATCTTTTTGATTTTTCAAAGCTAGATTAAATCACAGCAAAAATCTTTTTGCATTTTACTAAACAGGAAATATAAATGCAATACAAAATTACACTCTATTTTTGGTATTTTGCGAGAAAGATCACGACACGAGATCATATCAGACATAACGCATCTAGCACATTTCAATTTCGGTCTTAATCAGCATGCAAGCCAAGATAATTGCAAATACAACATTTATGTTTATTTCAGCATGCACCAATCAATTTTTATCGTTTTCAGATATGCTTAAGGTAATTTTATCATGCACTGATAACTCGGCCTCGACTCTATCGGAAATACTGGCAAATCATCATATTTATCATATAAAACCAACTTTCTTAGAGATTTAATCATCCTTGATGAGTCATGCAAAAATAAAGCAGAACCCTAAACAAACAACAATCAGGTCGGCCTTGCGAGCACGCAGAGAAAGTTCGATTGTTTAGGAAAATAAGAAATATAAAAATAAAGCAGAAATTGTATAATCCAACAACAATCAGGTCGGTACTCCCGTACACGCAGAGAAAGTCCGATGGATTATACGAAACACCAAAGAAAATAAAGCAGAACGTCAAACGAACAACAATCAGGTCGATCTTTCGATACGCAGAGAAAGTCCGATCGTTTGACAAAATAAAGAAAATCAAACAAGTTTAAATCTTTCAAAATGAAAACATGCATTCATCAGGATATCTCTTTATTCTATTTTTGAATCATCACACAGCATTCATCAAGAAGCAAATAACCAAAGACCATCAGGCAAGCTTTATGTTTATATCTTACTTGCAGATATCAGATTAGTCATGCACATTCACAGATTATGCAAGTACCTACAGCCTTTAGACTTAATCTATCCATGGCAGATAACGTATATGCTGACGTACTATCATTTCTCGCTTTTGTCGGATCAAATTTCTCAATTTTCCATTTTTTGTTTTTTTTATATTTATCCAATTTCTCCCCCTAAAATTCAAACAAACACTATTTTTTGAATTTTCAATTTTCTCCCCCTAAAAATATGTACAACTACAAAAATGTAAACATATGAACAAGAAAGAAAATTGATCGACCAACACTGACACTTTGCAGTTTTAGTTTTGGAAAAATCGGTTGAGAAACATTTGAAAATGATATGTCGTTGAAACTCTAAATTAAGCAAGTTCTTCACTATCAGCAACACACGCATGACAAGTCTTCTTGAAGAAACCTGCAGACACTAGATAAAACATTAGTGGTTTTGGGATCGGCCCGAGTCAATAGCCTCGGGTCGCCCGGTGTCTTCAACATGGTCTTTGTTTGCCAAGGAAACAGCTCGTGGTTTCCACATCAGTGGCGATTGAAAACTTTTCAATGACCCCACAAGATTAGCAACTTGCGTCTTTGCCCAAGACGACTTACTAGTTGATTTGTACATCGATGGTTGTGGTTCATCAAAAATATGACCATTTAAATCCACATACATAGCAGTTTTGTTCACATAAGCGTCAGTGCTCGCATTCGTAGGACATTGAGCAGCAAGATGTCCTGGTTTACGACATGCGTAACACTTTCTGTGAAAAACATTAAGGGAACTGCTACCCAAATTTGATTCAAAAAATTGTTTTTCATCAGAAAAATTTGGTTTTCTATTTCCCTGTTGACTGAACACCTTATGATAACCAAAAATATTTTCTGAATCAAAAGAATCAAAGAAATCATCTGAAGAATCATACCTTGGAGGTGGACTTCGTGAAGAATTACCAGAACTATAAGAAGATCCTCCAGAATAGTAATCAACATCCTTTGATTTGAACACCGTTTGTTTCTTCTGCTATTTGAATTTGTTCTTTTGATTTGAACCAGCAACATTCTTTGCTTGTTTTGTTCGAGGAATTGATTCTTCTTTAGCATCATAACCAAGACCTTTATGCTTGTATCCCTGGACTTTTGAAGAATTTAATGAAAACTCTGGAGCTTTTCTTCCTTTAGCTTCGCTAGTAAATTTAGCTTTAATAGCCTTCAATTTGTTATTCTTAATCAAAGCTTTGTCCTCTTCATGGGCTGAAGAAGAAACAGAATCAACTTTCTCACAAATCTTTTCCTCTGCCAAAACTTTGGAAGTTGAGACAAACTTTGGAGCTTCACCCAATTTCTCCTCCTTGTTCTTAGATTTGTTTTTCTTCTTCGTTATTGGAGTTGCAAATTTAGAATAATCTTGCAGTTCAGCTCTTGGATCAAATGACACAGATGGAGGATTTAATATAACCACCGGAGCTGGAACAGAATGCAAGTCCTCTAATTTCACACTATCGTCACTCTTCTCCTGATTGTAAATGTAATTCAGTAAAGTAGGAGACATAGCTGAATTCTTTACTTGTTTTTGAAGAACAAGAATCTCAATTTTCAACTCAGAGATCTTGACTTCAGCATCCATCAATTCTTTTTGAATATCAATAAATTGATCTGACAACTCATTGTATTCTGACTTTAGTTATCTTTTTGTATCACAAATTTCCATTAACTCAGCATGAACTTTTTCCCACTTCTTTGTGTAATAAGCAACATCTTTTGTTAAAATTCCATTCTTCTCACGAGCCTGAACATTTTCATCTCTAAGCTTTGAAAGTTCCTCTTTAAGTTCTATAACTCTATCTTGTAATTCAGAAATCACTGCTTTATGAACATTTTCAGCAGCAGTAACGTCATCAAAAGCCTTTTGAAGTTCAACATTAGATTTCAGAAGAGATTCCACTCTAGCTGTTGATTTCTTGAATAGATTATCAAAATCTCCAATAACATCCTATGCTTCAGTTTCCCATTTTTCAGCACTTTGAACCAGTTCTGTATTGACTCTTTCTAAATCAGCACATCTTTGTTGTGAACATTCTAATTCAGCTTTAACAGCTTTGAGTTCTTCAGAGATCAAACCATTCTCTGCTAACAAAGATTCATATTTTTCTTGAAACTCTTTTGTCACTTCTGCAGTACCATCTTCCACAACTGTTTCATATGAGCTTGTGTCTGAATCTGAATCATGTAATTCGTGACAAACAACTTCGGCAAGAAGTGCAGATTCATCAGGATACAATTTAACATATTGTTTTAGATCAGCGTTATACACCATGGCAGGTGATGTCTTGTAGATAGACTCTGTAGAACCATCTACATTGAGAGTTGCAGTTAATGCTATCTGATTCTGTCTCTCTTCAATTATTGCTATATCTCTTTCCCAATCATATCCTGCAGCCGTGTATGAAGTCAAAGCTTTTGATTTAGAATTGTTTGTTGAAGACGAGGATGCAGATACTTTTGAATTGTTACATTCACGAGCAAAATGTCCAACTTGTGAACATTTGAAACACTTAACTTTGGATTTATCCAATCCAAGTTTTCCTCCTGGCATAAAAGATTGCTTACCATGCTTCTTCATGTACCTCCTACCTCTTTCAACAATCATAGCAAATTGCCAATGTAAATCTAACTCGTTCAAATGATCATCATTCAACTCACCTAAGTCATTTGCAACCAAATCAACTTCTCCAAGTTTCCCCAAAATTGAACCATTTGACGATGATATAAATGCAGATAACAATGAAGCTAGATCCTTAGATGCCTTATCAGGAATTGTAGACTTTGATGATCGGTTTGGACTTGTAAAAGTACAACCTGGAGAATCACCATAACTCTCAGTTTTTCCAGCAAGAAATGCAGTACTAGGACCTTCACTGTAAATGTTTGCCTTTTTAGCATTAATGGTAGAATCATTTTCACCACGATATGCAGCTGGATTCTGTACTTGTGCAGGCATGGATTTGTTGACACTCAACTCCATATCTCTTGCTTGTATCTGCTCAATCAAATTGATGAATGACAACCCTGAAAATTCTTTATCATGAGTAATCATCATTACATAATTCTCCCATTTTTCAGGTAATGCCTCTAGTATCTTCTCTTTCAGATCAGCTTCTTCCTTTTTTATGCCAACTAAAGCCATTTCACTTAATAAATGTGAAAACCTAGTGATAAGCTTTGAAATATTCTCATTTGGATAATGCTTGAAATTGTCGAACTCTTTTCTTAGAACCTTTTGTTTGCTTTTCTTGAATTGATCATTACCCTCACATCGTTTTTGAATTGCATCCCACAATTCTTTTGCAGAAGTATACGCAGAAAATTGATGTAATAAGTCGGAAGGTAATGCCATCGTTAAAGCACCATAAGCTTTTTGTTCTGCTTGATATGCCTTCTTTTGCTCACCAGTAAGACTTTGTTGCAAAACTGGCCTTCCATTTGTTCCTGTTGGATACTCATATAGATTATTGTAAGATATCCAAAAATCAACATCATTAGCACCAACATATGCATTGAATCGCTTCACCCAACTATGATAATCTTCCAATCTGAGCAATTTCGGAACTTTCTGACTTGTTCCTATTTCATTATCATAGTTAATGATAGCTTGCATCGTGTTTTGAATCGCAGAAAACCCTTGAAAATCCGACATATTTTCCGAAATATGACACCTCAAAACTTCGAACTCAAAAATGGAGGCTTTCCAAGTGGATTTAGGGGCTCAAAAATGGACGTACTAAATGTAGGCCGGTACAAGTCCTAGATCTCGTCGATACGAACGTTTTGGCTGGTATTAGCTCCCGTAACTCTTTACGGTTCTCAAGTTATGTCAGTTTTAGTGATGACCACTTTTCTGCCAGCGGACCAAACCAAAATCAGCGGACCAGATTTGTATTTGCGGACCAAAAGCGGACCAGATCAATCTCAGCGGACCAGATTATACCTGCGGATCAGATTTATAACCAGCGGACCAAATTGTACTAGCGGATCAGATTGATCCGGCGGACCAAAAACTGGTACGGCGGACCAGATTTTTCAGCGGATCACACTGATACGCTATAACCGCCACGGACCAGCTGATGAAGATTGCCTAGCGGACCAGTCGGCGGACCAGATTGTTCATTGGACGGACCAGTCGTTTTTCATGCATATTTCGACTGATTTCGCAAATTTTGACAAATTGAACTTAAATTTGCTTCACACAGATGCGAAAACTTACCAGGAACACTCGAAAATCATTATTAACCTTGGAAACACCCGGAATTGGAAGAATTTGATGAAAAATGCTTCAAAACCCACTCTTTCTCTCTAAAAATCTCCAAAATCACCGAATATGATCAGCAAATGGAACCAGATAGCTCTGATACCACTTGTAAACACAAGGAGCGATGGATCGTTTGCTAATCACGTGATAATGAGATGAAACGAGATCAAAAGTAAATACAAATGAGATTTGTATTGATGAAACCTTGAGAGCATACACACAGAAACACACACAGAAGTGTAGAATATGGCAAGAAGTCTCTATCAGTGCTAATGCTCTCAACACAAATTACCTATTTATAGGCAGCAGCTAACAAGCCAGCGTACCACATTGGTACGCCGTACCAACTGGTCCGGCGGACCATGAGGTACGCCCAGTTGCCTAACAAGACTCACACAGTTGCTCTCATTACGTAGATACAATACACGAGACACATCGTAGCATAGGAAAATGCTCTAACAGAATCAAGGGTTCATAATGATATTTTTCACTCGTGCTTTCTATCACAAATCGAACTTGTGGATGTTAAGCAAGCACACAGGGACAGTTCATGGGTAGAGGCGATGCAGGAGGAACTCCAGCAATTTCAGAAACTTAGTGTATGGCACTTAGTTGATAGACCTGAAGGAAGTAAAGAGCTGAGTGGTACCCGTTAGGTCCTCAAATTCAAACGAGATGACCGAGGTGTCATCATCCGTAAGGCAAGTTTGGTTGTCTAGGGGTTTTCTCAGCAAGAGGGTATAGACTTTATTTCTAGAATCGAAGCAATCCGGATATTCTTAGCATTTGCTGCACACCAAGGATTTAAAGTTTACCAAATAGATGTGAAGAGTGCGTTCTTATACGGAAAAGTCAAAGAAAAGGTATATGTCAAACAACCTCCGGGATTTTATGATCCCGATTATCCGGACAGGGTGTATAAGTTTGACAAAGCATTATATGGTTTACATCAAGCTCCTCGAGCTTGGCATGAAACCATGATAACTTATCTACTTCATAATGGATTTAAGCGTGGGTTAGTTGGCTGTACATTATTATAAAAGAAGATGGGTGAGGATTTATTGCTGGTACAGATTTATGTTGACGATATCATATTTGGCAGTTCAAATGACAAGCTTTCAAAAGACATTGAGAAGCTGATGCAAACAGGATTTGAAATGAGTTCTATGGGCGAGATGGCGTTCTTTCACGGCCTGCAAATGCAACAATTTGTGAAGGGAATTTTTATTCATCAGACGAAGTACGTGCATGATATTCTGACTAGACTCAAAATTACCGATGTTCGTGTTCCTGGAACTCCAATTCAGGTTAACCATGGCCTCTCACCGGATGAGAGCGGTGAAAATGTTGATATAACTCTTTACCGGGACATGATTGGTTCATTAATGTACTTAACTACAAGTTGACAAGTTGTTATGTTTGTTGTATGTCTCTGTGCCAGGTACCTGGCAAATCCGAAGCTTTCACATCTCGTCGGGGTCAAAAGAATTTTTGCTTATCTGAAAGGTAATCCTGATCTTGGGATCTGGTAGCCTCATGACGATAAGTTTGAATTGTCAGCTTACTCCGATTCTGACTATGGCGGTTGCAAGATAAATTTCAAGTCTATGACTGTTGGGTGTCAATTTCAGGGTGAGAGATTAGTTTTTTGGCAGTGTAAGAAGCAAACGTCTGTCGTAACATCTACCGCTGAAGCCGAGTACATTACAGCCGCAAGCTGTTGTTCTCGGGTTTTATGTATCCAATAGCAAATGCGCGACTACGGTTTGAATTTTCTTACTACTCCTATTCATATTGACAATTCTGCCGCGATATGCATCACTAAAAATCCTGCACATCACTCTAAAATGAAGCATATTGTTATTCGATACCACTTCATCCGTGATTGCTATGAGAAATACCTCATTGAATTGCAAAAGATCCACACAGATTTTCAACGAGCGGACTTATTTCCAAAAGCACTTGACAAAACCCGCTTCAAATATCTTTTGCAAATCAATAGCAATCAAAAATTTTAACAAGTAGTTGTCGGTTGGTCATTTTGATTTTTGCATTTTTAGTTTACATTTTAATTTTTCTTTGCTTAATCTTTTTAAAAAAATAAAAAATAGAGTTTTGTATTCTTGGGGGAGAAAGATGGAAAAGTATAAAAAATTGAAAAATGCCAAAATTAAAAAAAATTGGAAAAATCCAAATGAGAAAATGATCCGACCTAGCAAGAAGTGATATTACATCAGCTTACGTTATTAACCATGGATGAAGTAGAGATAAGGTTGTAGGTACTCGTCTGACTCGTGGAATGTACCTAAGTAAATATGATATATGGTAGTATGATATAAATTTAACGCTTTCTTTTGTGATGTAACATATGAAGGATGTTGTGCAATATTGGCAAATATAAAATCTGAAAACAGCAAAAACAGAATAAGAGATGTTCTGGTGTATGCATGTTTTCATTTTGCAAAAATTTAAACTTGTTTGATTTTCTTTATTTTCTCAAGTGATTGGCCTTTCTCTGCATATCGAAAGATCGACCTGATTGGTATTCACTTGAGGTTCTGCTTTACTTTCTTTGGTGTTTTGTATAACTCATCGGACTTTCTCTGCGTGTACGGAAGTACCGACCCGATGGTTGTTGGGTTATACAATTTCTGTGTTTTTTGCTATTTCTTATTTTTCTAAACAATGGGACTTTCTCTGTCTGTCTACCGGCTGACCTGATTGTTGTTTGTTTAGGGTTCTGCTTTGTTTTTGCATGAAACACCATGAACGATAAATATCTGTGGAAAATCATATTCTATAAAGAGAAGGTCAAAGATATGAATAAGTCATGTTGCCAGTATTCCTGATTGTGTGGGCTTTCACATTATCTATGCTTGAAAATCATACCGATAACATATCAGAAAGCTATAAAAATTGATTTGCCGAAGCTGAAATAAACTGAAAAGTTGTATTTTCGATCAACTTGGTTTGCATGCTGATTAATTTTGAAATTGAAGTGTGTCTGGTACGTACTGTCTGATATGATCTTGTGTCTGGAACTTTCTCACAAATATTTAAGTTATTCGTATTTCATTTCAGTCTGGTTAATTGTTTGCTATTTGAAAATCCAAAAAGATTTTATGCGTGTTTTAGCATATTCTTGTGAAAATTGAAAAAGATTTTCGTTGTGTTTGAAAATTATTAGAAAAATCAAAATGATTTTGTTTCTGATTTATTTTCAATCAACCGACGGTGAAAGTTATCAAAATATGTCGGGAAACCAAACTATCTTGAAATCATCAGGCTCATCAGTGTGTGATCAAAAGTTAGTTTAAAATTGATAAAAATTTAAACTTTTGGATCAATCTGAAAAATATCGCAA
The DNA here is from genome assembly GCA_039602395.1 of Deinandra increscens subsp. villosa. Taxonomy (NCBI): domain Eukaryota; kingdom Viridiplantae; phylum Streptophyta; class Magnoliopsida; order Asterales; family Asteraceae; genus Deinandra; species Deinandra increscens. The sequence continues at coordinate 31,757,989 of JBCNJP010000025.1, forward strand.
AATTTAGGGTGAAAAAGTGAAAATGCTGGAAAAACTAAGTGTGGTTTCGCATGACACGAAGTGCCACTTCATGTCAGTTCATATAGACACAAAGTGAAAGAGAAGTGTGGGTTGAAGTATGAGTTCGTGTTAGTTCGTGACGAAACGAAGTCTCACTTCGTGTAACGAAGTGGACAGGCAATAAATAACCGATGTCTGACTTCGCGTCTCACTTTTCCGAAATCCACTTCGTTACGGTTCATAAAAATCCTAGCTGACACTTCGTATTTTAACAAAAAAAGTTTTGTTTTTGATTGTTTCAAACCGTGTTTTTTTCAAATTCAGGTAGGTTATCAGTTTACGACCATAGGGGTGTGTTGTATTTCAATTATTTACCATTATTTCACTGGTAATTTCATGATAAACAAGTCCGGGTCACGAAGTTCATAAAACTCAAATTTTGGACAAGTATAGTGAATTTCAAGTGTGAAAACCGGTGTCATTGTGTTCGTATCATTCATACGAGCATCTGGATATAAATTTTTTTGAAAACCAGTGTTTAGATCGTGAGTTTTGATCGAAGAACTATTCAGTTTTGTCCCCGACACAAAGTGATGTTCTTGGAACGAAGTGAGACTTCGTATCTCACTTCATGGTCCACTTCGTGCAAGTTCGTAACCCAGCTTATCAAAGTTAAGAAAGGTCCAGTTCGAACCACTTCGTAAGTTGTCGTCCACTTCGTGCGTTGACCGTGTTGTTTTTGTTGTTGTTGATCCAGTTCATACCAGCTCTTTTAAGCTTTGAGTTCGTGTCCACTTCGTGTAAACCTAATTTTTGACAAAAGTTATTCGTTTACACAAATGGATAATAATTAATGAATATGGTGAACGCATTTGTTTATCACATTGGATTTAACGAATATTTCATTTTGTGTGTTTTCATAAATGGCAAGTGATATGAATGTTGGTGATAGACACAATATCTGCGCCTATTTGGGTGTTAGCTGATCAAAACCAGTAAAGTTTAGGGGTATTTTTGATTTCCTGAGACGTTTAAGGATTCACTTTGCAATTACAAAGGATTGTGATCCTTATCTGGATATTCTCTCTGAATTTTGGAGTACTGCTCGAACAATCACCGATGACCCACTACGCATCACTGGCACAGTTCAGAATACAACCGTCGAATTTACTGAAGCTGATGTCCGAAGGGTATTAAAATTTGATGCTAATGATTTGGAGGCTTTATTTGAATTTGACAAGCCTGATATAGTTGCACTGTTTAAGAGGATCTGGTATGTTAAAGATCCAAATCAAGACTGGGTGATGAAATCAGAATTCTGTGTCCCGTACAAGTACTTGATTCAAGTCTTAGTACATTGCTTGGGGAACAGAATATCAGGACATGATCAAATTGGTCCAAAGATTTTGTCCATATTGGTTGCATTAATTCTTAACCGTCCATTCATTTTTGCTGGATTGATATTCCAGTACATGTGAGACAACATTGTTGTAAGACAGAAGATGGCACTGATGTATCCAAGATTTGTTCAAATGATTTTAAATGATCTGTACCCACAACTTATCAGAAAAATAAAGCAAATGAGCATCCTCCAATGAAAAGATTAATAGGTCACCTGGTGAGAGCTGATTATCAATCTCCAGCCAATGGTGCACCACAACATGAAGACGGTAGTTCTGAGGAAGAGTTGAATTATACCTGGTTGGAAGAAAGATAGAGCCAATATGTTCAATAGCCACAACAACAACAACAACAAAAACGATAACCACACCAGAAATCACAACAGAAACCAAAGCAGAAACAGCAATCCCCGGTCGTTACTGAACCTAAAATTAAACAAATGTTAGTGCTTCGGAAACAAATTCTGTAAATTCCCTAATTGACGAAGAAAAAGATGATGAGCTACGATTCTTAAATGATGATCCGGAGAATGATGATCCTGAAGATGCGTCTGGAGGAGGTTCAGGAATAGCAGGAGCATCTGCCTCGGCTGCTGGTGCCTCTGCATCTAAGGGGGAGTCGGATCCGCGAAATGTGATGCCGATATCATCTGTCCCGTCAAATCAAGCTGCCAAAAATATTCATGAGATTGGCACGATTTTAGAATATGGGGAGTTTGTCTGTGAACTTACTCAAGAACAAATTCAAGCCATATTCGATCTGAAATGAAGAAAGCGATTGAAGCTGAGCATTATCAGATGACGATTATTTGATGAAGTTAAGGTTGAAGAAATTACTGAAGAGGAATACCCTGACTTGTACTCTAACTTTAACAACAATCCTGATGATGAAGAATTTGAAGTTTTTTTCGAAAGAAAAAGGCGATGAATTTTGGCACAATTTGATTTAAACAAGATAAACAGTTGCGAAAAGTAAATCAAGTTGGAAGACAACAATTCATAAAAAGGGTTTTTCTGTATATCTCAAATGTAAATAATGGTTTACACAAGTTTATAGTATAACAATGTATCAACAGAAATAACTTTTCTATGGGAGTAAGTTGTAATTGCTTTGAGAAGATATTGAAATGTATGCTTGTTGTCTTGCTTTCTTTGGTGAATTCAGTTTGCTATTTATAGGAAGTAGTGGCAAGGTGTAAGTGGATAGGGTGGTTGAGTACGATTGAATTTGGAGTGTATCAGATTATATAGAGATAAATTGAGGATATTTAATTGATCTCTTTTCAACTGTCTTCAACTACTTTCGTGTTAAATGCCAAGTTGGTATTCACTTTACTTGTTCCTCACACAAAGGCAAAATTGTTCTTCTCATAATCTTTATCTTCTGATAGTCTAGAACTCCTTCAAGACTCTTCTTTAAAGACTATTAATGCTTCCCATTAGAAGCCTTCTATAGAAATGAGGATTTCTGTGGAATTTGGTCTGTACAGAACTACTTCGGAAATCCCGGAGTAGTTCTGTACGAATACAAAAATATGTATTTCGTACAGATTTTCATATCCTTTCTCTGTTGAGGATATATCTTCTCTTTTCTTCTGAAACCTGATTTTTTTTCCGTTACATTTATATTGTGTTCTAACAATCTGCCCTAAGTATTTGAAGAAATTCAATTAAAAGAGAAAATAAAAGGTGAATAGATCATTCTTATTAATCATTCTATAGTAATAGTATAATAGTAAACAAAGTTTTAAAAGTCTTTTCTAATCCTTGCCCTACCTGTGAGTGAGTTAATTTCAAAGTTGTAATCTTTAGTGCATTCTTCCTGCATGGTTCGAAAGACTGTTCTTTCTTTCATTAAGGCTTCAATTTCTGTTTTGATTGTGTAGGATTTAAAATTAGTTAGATTTAACTAAACAAGAACACTCTACTTGTAAATATAACCCTACGGAATTAAAGTTATATTTTACTTTACTTGAGCTGATTTTAGTTCTCTTGTATTAGGTAGTGTTTGATTTGCATAAGTATAGTAACAACGAAGTAAGAAATACTCGGCACTATTTGCAATAACTCAAAGTTACACTATTACAAGGTGATCAAGAACCATGTGTAAACTAGAGCTAACTAATGCTATATATAGTGCAGGTGAGATCATCAACAGCCATTGATCTCGAATGATTAAATCTAAACCGTTAACTACAAAGTCAAATACAAACTACCAAAAGAATAAACTTCGACAATCGGAATATCTTGAGCGTTATCAGCAACAACCTATTTTAGGAGAGCGGCTTGGAAGTGCCCGAGAAGCTTTTGCAAGATTGGACTACTGAAAACATCTCAGGAAAAGTCCGGTTGAACTCATTATCTGTTGGATAATCGAGTTCACCTGGAATATTGGTTATCAGACAAAAATTCTTTTTCCGCTTGAACTGCTGGTTCCGCTTGAAGTTGAGACTCCCGCTTGAACTTCAACTTCAACCAGAAAACATCAAAACTGGCTTTCATTCGGAAATCTCCAAAGCGATATTCCTTACAATCTCCCCCTAAGATGATACTGTCAAATTATTCTTCAACTTCGAAGTCTATCTTCAAAAACTGACTTGTACCAAAAAAAAAATTTCTCCTTGACCTACTTGTCAACAGACTTGATGTTGGAATCTGGATTTTGAGAAAGCTCTTTAGAGTTGGTTTTAGTCACCTTCACATGTTTGAATGTTTCCCAATCTCTTTCATTCCATTCAGCCTGAACTGAAATGGATTCATGAACAGTAAAGGTGCCATCGGCTCTGTATACGTAAAACAACTTCTCTTCTTCTTCCCAAATGATAAATTTAATGTCACTAACAGGCTCTTCTCCTTTTTAGCTGAATCATCATCTAAGTTGCTCCTCTAGAGCATTCCACAGTTAAGCACTGTTGGTTCAATGTTGCCTTAACAGGTGCTCAGCTCTTGATGGACTTAGAATTTCTCTAAGTTTCAGAATGATGTCAGTCATTTGTAGTGCAAAAAGAAGTGAAGTTACCTTGTGAGCATTCACCACTTGAGTTGTGCCATTTGCCATATTGAAAGTGAAATCAAAGTTATCTTCATTCATTGTCCTCCCAATGATTTTGTTCTTTCTGGGTGACCCTTTTCTTCTTTTACTTTGAGCTTTCTTCTTTCTGGCGTGCATCAATTTCCTATTCTTCATCCTTCTCTCTTCATCAGAATCACTTCCTGATTCTTGCATAGTAGGTGCTTTACCCTTTGCTGAGGATGAAGAGGGACCAGGTTGAACTTCTGTTGGTTTGGCAGGTGGTGTAGGAGCATTGTGATTGTGGCTTCTTTGATGGTTTGTGGAAGCAAGGATGTTTGAGTTGGTGGTCTACTAGCTTCGGGTGTAGGGCTGGAAGGAGTAGTTGGTGGGAAGATATCTGAGAAATCGATGGTGGGAGCAGGTTTCTTCTTAAAGTGGACGATTGGAGTGAAGTTATCTGTTCTATACCTTGGGTTAGAAAGTTTGGTGGCTACCTTCTTGGGTATTGAGGGTGGCTTATAAGGTATGATGGCAAGTGAATGGTATGCTAATGGAGTAGCTGTTGGTGTAGGGTTTGGGTTAAAGAAGAAGGAAGGTGGAGGTAGGATATCTGCATCATGAGTGAATTCCGGTTTAACAGCAGCTACATCTCCTTTGAGTTCTTGATAGATTGAGTCAATTAAGTTGCATAACTCCCTTACCTTCAACTGAGCAACCTCTTCCTCTGATTTCAAATTTCTGACAACCAGGACCCTCTTTACCTTTGTTAACAACAGGTAGTTCTCATCATTTTTCACCAGTTTGGTGGGCATCAAGGAGGCAACAGATGTCAGCATTTTCCTTTCAGCTTCAGTCATGGCATCAAGGTTGTATTCCCTCAGCCTCCAGTTGAAAGATCTCTTCTTAGCTTCTTCCAATAAACTTTCAACCACTCCATCTTGTGAAAACAAATCCAATTCCTCTTGAAGCTCTTTTGCTAGCCTCTCATCTTCAGCAACCAATCTTTTGAACAACCTACTGAATGGTTATGATAATTGCAGGTTGACCTGGCTCTGTACTCCTCATAGCTATTAGAGTTTTAGCTATGTCTTCAGACTCTTCACTCAATTGTCTTCCGGTTGAACCACATGTAGTTGATCAGACCCAAATATTGATTGACCAGGGCCATATGTTAGATCAAGAGTGTTTTCATCAATTTATATAACTTCAACATGGGTTTCAGCTTCCGGTTGAACTACCGGTTGAACTTCCAGTTGAACTATTTATAGATCTTCAGTCACCACCTGAGGTTAGGTGACTTCAGGTTCTTTATCTCTCAGCTCTAACACCTCGGTTCCTTCTTCTTCACCGATCAAGTTCTCATCTTCTCCTTCATTCATAGTTGCCACTACTACAGTGTCAGTGCTGTCTTCATATTCAGCTGTTGCCTTGCTGGTGGAAGCAATATTCTGTTCAGCTTGATCAATAGGTTTTTCAGCCGGAAAAAATAACATCTTTTAGTAGCCTAGTAATCATGTTGATGTGCTCCGGGAGAGCACCAGCAATCAACATTGAAGACTGAACTAATTCAGTGAGGTTGGGGTCTTCAAATGGAGAATTAGCAATTAGTTTACTGCTCTTCATGTTTACCCAACTTTCTTCAACTGTGAAGGGCTTGATACCAATTTTCTTGCAGACTGTGGCTCTAACTTCAGCCGGAATTCTATCAGGTTCTTCAATTTCAAGAATAGCAGGTGTTGAAGTCAACTTCTCCCCCAATTTGACAGTCTCAGCTTCATCAGCTTCTCAGTTAGGGTTTGAAGGACCTGCCTCAGCTTCAGTATGAGCAGCCTTCACCAAAGTTGCAACAGTTGTGTTCAAGTGATCAACGTGTGTTTAGAGATTTAGGTACAGTTTCGTCAATTTAGGTAGTGTATAACTCTCCTCAACTGGCATTTTACCAGTATCCCTAGACAAAACCAAGTTATCAATCCGAGATTGATCAACTGTGGTACCCATGGCTTCTTGGCACCTGGGATTTTCTTCAACTGTTTCAGCAGCCCTTGGTTCCAATGAAGGACCCATGGGTACTGATTCAGAAAAGATTGTCGCAGTTTGGGTCTTATTTATGTTACTACTGACATCAAGGCCCAGTGGGGACACAAGAGCAGCAACAACCCTCTCTACATGAATCTCTTCTAAACTCCTGAGATTCACCTCCGGTGAGGAGTGGGGGTTCAGTGCAATAGGGTCTTAAACCATCAGAATGTTCTCATGTAATGAGGTTGGTGAGTTAATAACACCGTCATTTGGACCATGAATTGGTGCACTGTCACTCCTAGGTGATAGGGGTTGCAGGGGTGAAAAACTCGAGGATGGGGATAGTACATCCGTTTCTAATGACTTCCCCTCAGAAGAAGGTTCACCCCTAAGAGAATATCCCACTTTTACCAGTTTCCGCTTGGACTTTTTTCCTTTTGCGGGGTTTGAAGCTTCAGGTTTTTTAGTGGTAGTAGGTGGAGGGGATTCGGATGAGGAAGTGGCAGTGATGGTTTGAGTGGAAGCTTTCCTCTTTTTGAAATGATAGGTTTTAATGGTAGAGGAAGCAGGGACAGATGTGGGATCAGGAGCTATTGGGTTAGTAGTCTTGTCATCTTGAGCAGGTTGCTCAGTTGCTGCCACAGTTTCCGTCTGAACCTCAGCTTGAGCAGGTTCATTAGGAAACTGCCTTGGAATTGGCAGGGGGATGGTCAGTATCCCGTCCAAGAAAAATAGACTTGTTTAAAGCTAAATTTGAGAAAGTTTTCTCATAGAGAAGTTTTGGTTGCAAAATTGTACCACCCAAAACAATTTGGGGATATTCCTCTTTGAGAATACAAGTTAAAAACCTAGGGTATAAATAGATATAGTCTTGTGAAATAATTATTTTAAGACCCTTAAAAATCAATTTAGAGAAATTAAAGTTTTGACCTTTGGCCACAGCATAGAATGCTGAGGCTTATTCGGCAGCAAGCTCATCAAAGCCGCCTTTCTTGGGAGTTAGGCAAACCAGAAGGGTATGGGCCAAGAATCTCCACTTATAAGGCAGTTTCACCTTCTTTATGGTTTTGCTTCCCATTGAACCACTGTAGCCGATGTCTCTAAAAAGAGGTAGGTAAACAGATGATTCAACAAACACATATCCTTCTTCATCCCTTAGTTTTAACACCTTTCGATTTTGGCTTCATCGATTTCCACTATTATGCCCTGAACAGTTGAAATAATCTTTTCACCACCATCATCAACTTCAGCAACCCTAGCATGCGACCATAATTCCTCCATAATTTCTTCAAATATCACTGCTTCAACTGTCAGCGCGTGATGAAGATGACTATTTTTAAGGAAGTCGATCATACCGTTGTAGATGTTGGCCTTACTGGGTGCTTCAAGGTAAGCCACAAGGTTGTGTTCCACATGGAACCTTGAGTCACTGGCAGGCTTCTTGCCACTCGTACTCACCTTAGGAGCCATTGTTGTTGTATGATTTTGAGAGAGATTGACGGTTTTTGGGAAGTTATGGAGAGAGTTTGGGAGTAATCTCCGAGTGGGGGTTTGAGAGAAATGGGGAAATGACGGTAATTTAGGGCTTTTTACCTTTTCTGTCGGTGACGTGGAAGAGAGAGGTTTTAAACCAACCGTCCAGTAACTGATGTGACTGGTGCTTTATGGGTTCTATGGTACAACACGTTAAAGCATGTCATTATCCAAAAGGATATTTACTGAAACCTTGGATATTTACTAGTTAAAAAATTCAATGGGTAATTAAATGTGTATCCGCTTAAAAAGTTGTGCCTTCCGGGTAATTTAATGAAAAGTAACTTTGACTTGTTGACCCGGAAGTTCAAGAGGAACCCATTTTCTCCTTTATTTTAAAAACTAAATTCCTTCTGTTTGAATTTCAAGCGGATGATTTTTCCGCTTGGAAGAATTGTTTTCAAAAACTTTTTCCACACGATTTACAAGACATTTTTCTGGTTGAAGTTCACCCGGAGATTTTCAAAAGTTTTGTTCTCATAGGTTGAACCTGAACTTGGACCGGAAATCCAAAACACATGATTTTTGAAAATTTGTGTTAATCTTTTTATAGTTTAACAGCAGTTACTGACTATGAACTGAAATGTTTTCTAATTAACATAAGATATTTTCATTTTTCTTTTCTTTTTGTATCTAGAGACAGGCTATTGAGCACATGCCTCTCTTTTATTAAAATTGTGAAAAGCTTTGTGTTAATCAAAGTTCATCATCCCAATGGCTGTGATGAGGTAGAAAAATCTTGCCTCATCAAATGCTTTGGTGAAAAAATCAGCCAATTGATGATCAGTATGAACTTTGAATAACTTAATCAGATTCTTTTCCGCACAATCTCTAATAAAATGATACATGATATCAATGTGCTTTGTTTTGGAGTGCTTGACTGGATTGTAGATGATGGATATGGCACTGTTGTTGTCTACAAAAATTGGAGTTTCCATGAAGGTGATTCCATAATGAAGCATCTGATTTTGGATCCATAGAACTTGACTGCAGTAGCTCGAAGCATCAATATACCCAGCTTCAGCGGTTGATGTAGAAACACACGTTTGCTTCTTGCACTGCCAGGAAACAAGTCTTTCACCCAAAAATTGGCATCCGCCTGATGCTGATTTCTTGTCTATGTCACACCCTCCATAGTCAATATCGGTGAATGCCTTGAAAGAGAAGTCAGAATTTTTGGGATAACAACGACCTAGTTTTGGTTGACCCTTCAAGTACTTGAAAATTCTCTTGACAGCTAGCATGTGTGACTCCTATGGTGATGACTGATATATTACACATAAGCGGACGCAGAACATGATGTCAGGTCTACTTGCAGTTAGATACATCAGTGATCCTATCATTGCTCTATACATGTGTACATCCACTAGCTTGCCACTTAAGTCATTGGTTAACTTGTGGGAAGTGGAGATGGGAGTTTTGGCACTTGAACATGTCAGCATATCAAATCTATTTAGCATGTCTTGAATGTACTTTGATTGGTTCAGAAAGATCCCAGCTTCAGTTTGCTTCACTTGAAGTCCTAAGAAGAAAGTTAATTCTCCCATGGAACTCATTTCAAATTTCGACTGCATCAAAGTTTCAAATTCCTTGCACAACAAAGTATTAGATGAACCAAAAATAATATCATCTACATAAATTTGTACCATCAACATATCTTTACCAACAGTTTTGGTAAAACAGTGTTTTATCAATAGCTCCTCTTCTGTAGCCATTCTCTAGAAAATAGTTTGAAAAAGTTTCATACCAGGTTCTAGGTGCTTGTTTGAGGCCATACAGGGCTTTGATTAGCTTGCATGCTCTGTTTGGGTGATGAGGGTCCTCAAATGTGACATCCGGGAATTTCAAGGTTTACTTCCGTTAGACAATTCCGTTAGTTACGTTATAAGTATTAACTTAGTAACTAATGCTTAACTAGGCCGAGTACGTCCACGTCCTTTGGTTGATCACCGAACCCGTCCATATGTGTTATGTGCTTAACTATTTATTGTCATTATGTGCAATGTGATTTAAATACATGATTTAGTATTGAGAATAGCATGACAATTTATGAATCGTGTTTATCTTGCTTAGAATGTGAAATTGACCACTTTTGGGTAACCAGCGAAACTACCGGGCGAAACTATAATGTCGCCCGGCAGTTTATTGGCTCACTCGTGATCAGAGCCAGTTTCGCCTGGCCAGCGAAACTGCCAGCGAAACTAGCCTCTGATATAAATAATCTAAATAAACCCTAGTTCTCCCATTTGCCTCCTTTACACACAAACACACACACTCCATCTTTCTCCTGGAAATCTGATCAGTCAAGATTCACACCGAGCCATCGAGATCTCAGCCCCGAACCATCAACCATCAAGCTTAGAGATCGAACCGTGAGTCCCAAAACCACCATTTTTATGTTTTCTATGTGTTTTCTTAAAAAGCATGCTTGAATCTTCATGAAATCACTTGATCTTCTGATATGTTGCTTAGGAATGCTAGATCTATCATAAAGTCAGTAACTTTACGTGTGAAATCCATCCATGTTGAAGATTTATGCTAGATTAGGTCATTTTAGGTTAAAATGTGTTTTTAGTGATTTGATGATGAAAATGCATGTTTAAGGTGTTAAAGCTTACTGATTTATGTTGGTAAATGATGATGTATGCTAGATAATGAATTGCATGTAATATGGAAGCTGTTAGATTAATTTTTAGGCTGATTTATGTGTTTTTCGCGACCAGCGAAACTGTCATGTTCTCTGGGCGAAACTGTCCAGCGAAATTATGTATATCTTCATCCAGCGATACTATGTAGCGAAACTATAGTGTCGCCGGGTAAACCAACCAGACCAGCTCGAGCGAATTTACCGAGCGAAATTCCCTGAACGAAA
>JBCNJP010000025.1:31769325-31785872 GCA_039602395.1 Deinandra increscens subsp. villosa
AGTGAGCCTCAAATTGTAGATGATGTTAACATGACATCAATCCCTTCACCAGTCCATCATTCAGAAGAAGAACAAGTAAATCAAGAAGGAGTTTCAACCCAACCTTCAGTGCCAGAATCTACTGAGACTACCACTGGTGCTGCTAATGAAACTGTTCAAATTCATCCAATAACAAGTGAAAGTGGTGGTCAAGCTAAAAATAATCCTGCCTCATCATAAGAAGCTGGTCCTTCTGGTAGACCTAACAAAGGTAAAAGGAAACTGACTCCTGAAGAGGTTTACGAACAGGAAATTGAAAAACAAAGAAAGAAGGAAGAAGCTATCAGAGCTGCTAAGGAAGAAATAATTCTTGAGAGGACCCTGGATGAGATTGCCAGACAAGAGGCTATAAGAAAATTGACAGAATCCAGCCGCCCTCAAAAGAAAATTGGCCCTGGATCAGAACACTTTGAGCCAAATGATCAAAACACAGATGAGGGAGAACCTAGAATAAGAATAATCCCCAACTTAGCTGTAGACAATGTTGATCCGTCTGACACATCAGAAATTGCAATATATGTCAGAGAGCTCATATCTCATGGGATTTCCCTATCCTACTTGATGACTCTCACGGATGCACAGCTAGTTGAACTGTACACTGACGAGCAAGATATGGAAAAACATCTCTACAACTACAAACTTGCAGATAAGCTTACTGATCCTCAAGCAAATCCCTTTGCTGATACTGATAAGAAGTTTGAGTATGTGCAATTCAACAACAATCTGCGGGAAAAGATCTGAGAGATGCATGCACAGTATATGCCTCCACCTCCAGACATCTTTGATCATGTTTCACCTCCGTCCAGTCCCACTACAGCTACGCTTGGCATTAACCGAATGACCAAAAGAGAGTTACAGGACTTTCTAGACCAGAGGGGATATGCTCACAAAAGCTATAGCAGAAAGCAGCTACCTGGTCTACGGAAAATGGTCAAAAACCACATAATTGAAGATACTAAGAAGGTCAAGCGTCAGCAGGATGAACGAGAAGAAATAAGGGTAGAGGAACACCGAAGGAAGGAATCCCCTACCTTGGTTGACAACTGGAAGGAAATGGCACCGTATCGAAAAGCCTTGGTGCAGTTCACTGCTAAAAAGCTCAAAGATATGTCTCCTAACATCGAATCTGATGATGGGATGAAAATCCTTGGATGGAAATATGATCACGAGTTTAAGGCATTTATTGTCAAACGCAAAAAATGGATTTGTACAATTCTTTGCCAAGATAAGAGACCTCCTAAATCTATTCTCTTGGGAGTTGAAACAACTTAGGTCGCGACAGCTAATCAACCACTCAAATGATCCAGTGGGTAGAGATGCTGAAGAACAGATAAAAGCCATCTACAACATTAGTTCAACTTACTCCCTCAAAACAGAGAAAAAGAAGTACAGAACTTTCAGAAGGCAGAGAGCTATGGGACCACATAAGGTCATGTACAAGAGTATCAGCAAGGATTTGATTACAAAGAAAATAAAGGGAGATCAGAAAAGCAACCCAATAAGATGTTGGTATTACAGTGCGGACACTCATGAGTTGGTCATTGAAAGGGAAGACGGCGATACAATAAGGCTCTTCACTGCAATTGAACTGAGACTGTTACATAGAAGTTACCTTAAATGGTTATTTTACAGTCGCCTGGACACCATCCCTCGAAGACTTAGGCCATACGAGATAGTGGATGCAAACTACTTCGGTTTGTTTCTAAGGTGGTGGTGCTGGGAGTGCTTTGCTGCCAGGAAGATGACGACAGATAGCCTGAGTACCTTGAGAGACTGGGTCATGGGTGGTCGCTGGATTTGCTACCTCTCCCGTGGTCGTGAAAGGATGTTAGAGATGTGGCGCTATTCTGACTTGAAGAAGTTCGCGCAAGAAGACCTTTGGATACTGTACGAGGCACAAATTATCTGCTTAGATGATCGATACAGGAATCTTGCTCGTAAATACAGAGATTCTTGCTAAAGCTGGTTGGACAACTCAGATAGTCGTCAGTTTTTCTTTTTTATGTTTGTATTACCACCAAAGGGGGAATTTGTAAGATCTTTATAGGGTTGGTGGCAACTCAAACATAGCGTCCTTAGTATTTGTGCTCAACTTGTAAATCTTTCACTTTTACTTGGACAATTCTCTTGATGTTTATGATGATTATTCAAGTATTTGATGTTTTGTATGATTAATGTCATAACTTGTTTTGATCATTGATATTGAGGAATTTGCCCTTGTACATTTCTAATGTGATGTGAACGTTTGGATCCATATTCTGTGTCATTTCATGATAATTTACTTGGCTAATGTTAATAATTGAATGTATTTTAATAATAACAACCATAAATGGTTCAATAATGATTCTTGACGATTTATGAGAGTACTTGGTGATTTCAAGTGACTCTTGGCGACCTCACTAAGGGTCTTGGTGACCTCACCAAGAATCTTGGCGACCTCACCAAGAATCTTGGCGACCTCACCAAGGTCTTGGCGACCTCACCAAGGTCTTGGCGACCTCACCAAGCTTGGAGACATCACCAGGAAGTCTTGGCGACTTGGGATTTACACTTGGCGATCTGCACAAGTGTTCTTGGCGACCTCACCAAGGTAAGTGTTCTTGGCGATCTCATGTTTGTTCTTGGCGATCTCGTCAGTCGATGACATAAAATTCACTAAATTCAATAACATTCTCTTGTAATCAGTGCTATGACATCAAGTGTTCTCTCCAGTATAAATAGCAACATGATAATAACGTAGAATAGGCTTTTGGACGGCTGTTTAAAGAGAGAGAGAGAGATAGCACCTGTGTGTGAAAACCCACGTGTTCTTGAGTTTCAGATATGAAATCTAAGGATTTCAACCAACAAACACTATGATTTGATCATGGATTCATGATTTCCGCACTTGGATCTGTGCATTGGATGAGTAAAGGCTCTAAATTGGTCCTGACAGAGTATACGGCACACTGAACTCATGTACAATGTGCTTTTCTAAACAAAAAGTCTCAACTGTGGTGTTCTTGAACTACGTTCCATTATCACTGCGGATTCGACGTACTTTCAACTTTTTAGTATGATTCTAATGTATTGATTAAGTTGATAAGCACTCTGGCTATTTCATCTTTCTTTACAAGAAAGTTCACCCATGAAAATCTAGAATATTCATCTGACACCACCAGACAATACCAATATCCCGAAATGCTTTGTTTTTTTTACAGGACCAAAAAGATCCATATGAAGCAATTCAAGTGGGATGGTAATTGAATGGTACTTCTTCATAGAATGTGACTTTCTCTTTTGCTTTGCTTTCTTGCAACTCACACAGACGTCATTAAAAATGAACTGGTTATTTGGGACTCCTTCAACCAGACCCTTCTTTACTAATTCGTTCATCTTTCTGTAGTTTATATGACCCATGCGACGATGCCAGAGAATTGAATCTCTTTCGGAAGCCTTTGAAACAAAACATTGACCGCCCACATTTGATTTGGCTAAATCCATGTCTAAAACATACAAGTTAGACAATCTCGATGCTCGCATAACTATCCACTCTTTAGGAATCTTAAATCCAGGTTTCAGAATTAATTAGACACTTGTTCCCAGTGAAAGCTGTGGTATACTGCTTATCACATATCTGGGAAACGCTTAGAAAATTGTACTCTAACTCTTTAACGTATTCAACTCGGTCGAATGTAATCGCACCGTTGGTAAATTGTAGTTCCTCCATTGAATGGTTTGACTTCATCGAGCAAGGAAATTTCACCTGTCATATGCCGGGATGCTCCACTATGGACTACCCATAAATTGTTCACGGACCGTCTCGGAGCTCCCTGCACAAACCAAAAAAAAATTAATTAGTTCGGGAGGGACCCAAGCTTGAAGCTTTGGGTCGTCCGGTGTCCTCCTAGAAATCAGCACCTGCGGTAGAAGAACCTTTTGGTTTCCACTGGTCTCTGTGCTAACTTGATGACGCCTAAATTTTCCAAAATGGATTTAATCTTTTCAGTTTCACCATTGAGTTTCTTATCATGTTTTGTAGTTTTAAGTTTAGAAACAGAGGCATACTTATCATTTTGATATCCATCAGATGCAGATTCAGACTTTTCAAATTAGTCTTTCAACAACGGACATTGCATATACATGTGTCCTCTGTTTTTTTTCATTTGTAACAACGACGAGGATCGGTGATTATAATTGAAACCAGATTTCCAAATTCGTCAACTGTACCATCATCGTAAATGGTTTCAGTAAAAGGTTTAGGTTTCTTTTGGTTTCAAAATTTATTTGGATGATAAGAAACCTGATGACCATTAAAATCATCATAAAGACTATCGTATCCATTTTCATTCTCAGGATAAAAGATCATCATCAAAATATTCATTCCCTGAATAAAAGCCATCATCAATATTCTGATGATATCCCCTCCTTCTACCAAAACCATATGGTCCAGCACCATATCTGGAACCATGACCAAACCAAGATAGCCACCTACTATAATTTGGTGGATTCGGCCCAAAACCAAAGTTATCATAAAACCTTCATCATGAAATTGGGTTTTCTGAAAAAACCCGTTTGGTTTTCTAAAATTGGTTTTAGCATTATCAGAAAAAAATTGGTTTATCAGCATTTGGTGATTGAGAAAAAGTTGGTTTCTTGAAAAATTTCTTCATATTTTTAACAACATGGTCAAAATGATCTGAAACAGATTGATCAAAATCTAGTGGGCCATTTAGTATAATAATTCTACCATCTTTCCACCTAAATGGCACACTAGGCGGATTTGGATTATACTTCGGACCATAACCTCCTTTAAATACTTTAACAATCAAATCTGGATTGACCATGTTCAATAGAAACTCCTTATCACTATACATCTTATCTGACCCTTTCAATCTATATGTGATCCATGTCACATTTTTGTCAAACATGTTAGTTTTCCCTTGAGCACCAGACTTTGCTTGAACTTTAGGTGTTTTGGAACTTGAACCTTTTTCAAAAACTTTAGCCTTTGGTTCGTATCCAATACCACCCTTCTTTGGCTTCTTTCCACCAACCGACTGAGACCGAGCAATATGTTTTTGCTCATATTTACTCGGTTTCTTGAGTTCTGATTGAATCTAATAAAATGTGTTTTGTAAGATAATTTCCTCCTGTTTTTGTTTTGAATTAACTTTTGAAACTTCAAGTTCATTATCAGAACAAGATCATCAATGTTTTAAAAATCCTTTAAATTATAAAATAGTTCATCAACATCTGATTCAAGTGCAGATTTCTCAGTTGGTTGTTTTGCTGGTTGCTTTTCATTTGATTTTTTAGACATTTCTTTCTTAAAAGAAGGATAATTAAAGTTCTCTTTAGACATTAGTTCAAAAGGTGGAGTATTTGTGATGATTGTGGGAGAAGGAACCTAGTTTAATTTCAATTCTTTATCTGACATTTGACTTTGTTCAGTTTTATACAAAAAATTTGTAAATGACAAAGAACCTCTAAAGTTTTCCAGTCTGTTTGTCAATTTCAATTTTGAAAGCAGACACATATTTCTATGTCTCAACAGCTCCTTTTGGGTTCCCACAAGCATATCAGATTGTTTACCGAATTCAAATTTTTGAACTCGTAAACGCTCGTGTAAAGTCACCAATTCCTTCGTAGTACCCTTCCATCTTTTCCTATAGATATCAATATCTCCTTTTGCAACAGATAATTGATCTACCATTTTGTTTTTATCATCTAATAACTCACCATTTTCTTTTGCTACTTTACTACATAAATCACTCCTAGAAAATTTAGCTACCTTTTGATTATCGGTCATGAGAGCCACAACTGATACCGTCAACGTATTCTGCTTCAAGGCTGCATTTTCAGATTTCAAAGTATTATTGTCATCAGCCATTCTTTGAAGCTCCTCTTGTAGTGAGATAATCTTTTCAGCTGCTTCAATTGCAATCTTGTGAGTTTTTTCATTCTTTGATCAATGCTTCCTTTTCTTTCATCAAAATATATAACTCTTTCTTCATTAGCAGAAGTTAATCAGGATCAGCATCAGATACAGAATTTTCCATAAATGCAAATTGATCATTGGAAAGTACTCGGCTTTCTTCACTTACATCTGAAACGTCATTGACCTCACCTTCTTCTGATGAAGTTTCAGTCAAAACATCCTCATTCAGCACATGTTCAACATTTAATGCAGATGAATCAGCAAATTGACTTCCCCAATTATAAGTTTTATCATTTTGAGAAACTAAAGCTTGGGTGGAATCAGATTTGGATGAAGAAGCACTCCCTAAATTTGTTGATGTGTATTTTGGGTTACCAATTGAAGAATCACTTTTCTGTTTGAATTTTTGGTAGTCTTGCTTCTTGGGTTGTTGACATTCCCTTACGAAATGCCTGAAATTCGAACACTTATAACACCGCACTTTGGATTTATCAAACCCAATTCTGCCACCTGAATTCATATATTTTCTTCCAGTCTTCTTCAAAAATCTCTTAACTCTTATTGCTAACCTAGCAAACTGCCAGTTGATGTCCATCAGCTCCAAGCCATCAGGATCTACTTGATCAAAATCTTCTTCATTTAGCTCAACATTACTCACTTTTCCTGTAATCACCCCATAATATGACGACACTAGAGCTGGAACTAAACCATCTAATCTTCAGTAGTGTTGACTGACAGAGCAAGTTTGCTAGCATTTGTAGTGTTGCATGTTGGAATGGATACATTACAACCCCTTGACTCATAGGTTTCAAAATTTGACATCTTGCCACCTTCAGATGCACTTCCTGCCACAAATGTTGGTGCTGGTGCTGAGTTTGCACTTTTACATGATTTTCCAGAAATTGTTGCAGCATTTTGACCATAGTATAATTCTGGATTCTACACTTGAGCGGGTGTATTATTCATTTTCTTCATTTCCAATTCTCGGGCATGAAGCTTTCCTAACAGCTGCAGAAATGTCATCTTTGAGAATTCTTTATCGTGTTTCAACAAAAGAACATAAGGTTCCCACTTTTCTGGTAAAGCTTCAAGTAACTTTTCTTTCAGTTCATTGTCATCCTGTTTAATACTCACGACATTGATTTTCGAATGTAAATGACAAAATCGAGAGATTAAGTCAGAAACTTTCACCTTCAAAGTGTTTAAAATTATCGAACTCTTTCCTTAGCACTTTCTTCTTACTTTTCTTATATTGTTCATTTCCCTCACAACGTTCCTTCAATACAATCCTTAATTCCTTGGAATTCATGAAGGTTTTGAACTGATGAAGCAATTCTTTCGGTAATGCCATGGTAAGCGCACCATATGTTTTCTGTTCTCGTGTATAATTGGCTTTTTGATCCATATTCAGATTGCCTTGTATAATTGGAACACCATTGCTATCAACATGGTAAATGAACCCTTCATCAATTGCAATCTCACAATCGGACATACCGATGTAAGAATCGAACCATTTTCACCAGTTGTGATAATCTTCAAGTTTAAGTAACTTTGGAACCTTCTGACTCGTGCAAAATTTGTTGTCATAGGTGAGCAACGCTTGCATCGACGTTTGAATAGCAGCAAACGCTTGAAAATTAGACATCTCGATAAATCTTGAATTTTGATTGCACGAACTGAAACAAAGTGGATTTTGTTTAACCGAACTAATACGAAGTGAAGAATCGAAACGAACTGATACGAACTGAGTTCAAAGTGATACACGAAGTGACAAAGTACGAAGTGATCCACGAAGTGAAACACGAAGTGGGTATCACGAAGTGTCACATGAACTGAGGAATATATCTCTCAAACGAAGTGATACGAAGCGGAACACGAACTGATATGAACTATGACTTCGTGACGGTTACTGACACGAAGTGTCACTTCGTGATGGTTATTTTGGCGAAGTGGATGTTATTGACGCGAACTGATATGAACTGACACGGATTTTTACGTTTTTCAAACCAGACCATTTGGACAGAAGAAAATCACCTAAATTTACCATTTTCATGTCACAAACAACGTAAGTTGCTCAGAACTCGAAAATGATATGTTTTGTGGTTAAAAAGTAGGAAAAACTTGAGAAAAGTGATCGAATATGACTTGTTTTCACCAAAAACGACTCCAAATGAGCTAGTCAATTAACCTTGATCTCTGATACCACTTGAAAGAACGTTAGCGGGCAGATCGTGCTAGAATCGAATCATTTTGTATCGAAAACAATCACAATGATGTAAATAACGTAACTTTTATTGAACCAGACAAACTCGAGATCAATCACAAAATTTACAGAGAACTCAGAAGGTTTCACTCTAAAAATAAACACACTTAAGAAAAGCTCTCTTGAAATTCTACACACAAAAACGTATCTATACTAAGTCTTCTGTCACGAACTGGGCATCTGCATGAACTGCCACTTCGTGGCTCACTTCGTGTCAGTTCGTGCCAGTTCGTGATTCTTGTGTAGAAACTTCAAATCATCTCGTGTTTTCTTCGTTCTGCATTAGCATCTGTCATTCTATGTTCCAACACCGCTAATCAAAATTAGAATTCTTCTTGACACAACTCCAAGGGAAAGCTCTTTTACTCAACCAATCTCTTCCCACTGCCCATTGTCAAGATGGAATACAAGCATGAAGAAAAGAAATGGCTTATCTTCAGGGAAGATGGTGTTGGATATTAAGTGTCCTGACCCGACAACTAACATAACCGACCCGATGTTGACCCGTATGAGTTACACCAGGATCAACGAACTAAAATACTAATTATTATTTAATTAGTAATTGAACGAGAAAATAAAAAATTTAATATTATTTATTGTGACGAAATAAATCTTATTCGTAAAACAGTTTACGAAGCTCGACGGAATATTATTTTATCGTTACCGGATTAGCGATTGATAATAACTGGGATCGGGGCATTTGGACGCGACATGGGCTTATAATAGCTAAAAGCCCGAAAGGATCGTTAAGGAGATTAAAAGGGATGATTAGGGTTTGCAAACCCCAATCTCAAAATCTCTATCTCTCTCCCTCTCCTCACCGTCACACCCCTCCCCTCTCTCGGTTCCTTTGACCGCCGCCAGCCACCACCACCATACCACCGCCCGCTATCGACATCATGGTGAAGCGAGATCCAAGACTTGTTGCTGCTGCTTTGCGTCTGGAAACCGAAGCCGCCACGGCTTGAGCCGCTGCCGCCACCGTCGAGAAGTCAAGGGTCGACTACCATGAGGTGGTCCTCGCCCTCCCCGCGCCGCCGAGGCCAATGTTTGAGCCTCCACACGCCGCCACCGCATTTGAATCTGGAAACCCTAAGTAGTAGGTGCCACTTTACGCCTCCATCACGCTCCCGCCTCCACGAGCCACCGGTGAGATCATCCATGGGATGTCACCGACTCCATGCACTACGAAGATCTTGGATTCAGGTGTCGCGACACGCGTCACCGTTTCATCACCGCCACCGCCGTCGGTTCACTTGTTGTCCACGACGCGGATGCCCGAGTTGACGTCTTCACCTGCTTTTGAAGATCTGACTCAACGTTATGAGCCGGGCGTTATCGTTCAACCTAATGCCAGTTCGACGAACCCTGTTCTCTTGAACGGATGTTCGGATTCCACCAAGGTATATCTAGCTTGTTTATTTAGATAGACGTTTATTTTATTTCTGTGTTTACGCGTACACGGTGATCAGATCCTGTCTACGGTTTTAAATTATTCTCATTGATAAAAGAATTTTACGCTACGTATCTGGATTAGTTAATTAACCCGTTAATTATTCGGTAATTAAATTTTAACGGGCAACTCGGATATCCACTGTTAAACCCAACACTTGTATCAGAGCCACTATCACTGCGCGTAAATCGGAACTGCCCTTTTCGTAACCGGTAGTTTGCAATTTCGATTCAATTCCAAATTGCGAATCGAGTTACTTGTTTTAATTCGTGTTTGAATTTTATTGTGTGTTACGGCCGACCCCTTTGTATTAAAATGCATGATTGTATTGTGGCGTGTTGTTTTTCTCTGATTAACCCAAATGGTTATCCCAATTGTACATAAATTTTCGTTTTGGTGGACTCGAATTTTGGTTTTGGTGGACCTACTATTTTCGGGTTTCAAAGTTGTAAGTAGAGCTAGGTTTACTACTGTTTTTAGTAAATGTCAATTTTGTGAGAACGCACCGAGTTGAAGGCCTGTGGGAGCTGAACCGGATCCGAGAACGCACCGAGTTGCCTTCCATGTGGTCGTTCGCTTTTACTTTTTATGTTCCTTATGGTCTTGCTAATATGGCTCTAGCAGGACTAAGACCGCCATTAACATACGATTTATCATTCGCGACGCTTAGTTATTTTAATAGGTTATTTAAAATAATAGTCCCGAGTGATGATAGAGTTTATCGTTGTAGGATCGTTATTAGTTAGAGTTAAACTAAAACAAAAGCCCTTTACTTGCAAATATAATCCTGCGGAATTAAAGTTATATTTCACTTTTCTTAAGCGAGATTTAGTTCTTGTATATAATGTAATAGTAACAACGAAGTAACAAATACTCGGCACTATTTGCATTAACTCAAAGCTACACTATTAGAAGTTGTTCAAGAACAGATAGCTATTCATGATATTCGTGATGATGTGTAAACTATGAGCTAACTAAGCTATATATAGTGCTGATGAGATCAATGACAACCATTGATCTCATGCGATCTAATCTAGACAGTAAACAATAAAGTCAAATACAAACTACCAAAAGAATAAACAACGGCAATTTGAATATCTTACGTGTTTGCAGCAACATACTACTTTAGGAGAGCGGCTTGAATCAGATATAGAAGCATACGAAAAGCTTTTGAAGGATTGGACTTGCTGAAAAGACATCTAAGGAAAAGTCCGGTTGAACTCATTATCTGGTGGATAATCGAGTTCACCCGGAATATTCGCTAAAGGACAAAACTGCTTCCTTTCGCTTGAACTGCCAGTTCCGCTTGAAGTGAGAATTCAGCTTCAACTTCAACTTCAGCCGGAACATAACAAAATTGGCATTCAGCTGGAAATCTTCCAAGCGCAATATTCCTTACAATCTCCCCCTAAGCTGATGCTATCAAATTCCAATGTTTATCTTCAAAAATTGACTTGTACCAAAAAATCTTCTTCTTCTTAACCTACTTGTCCGTGGTTTTGATGTTGGCATCCAGGCTTTGAGAAAGCTCTTTATAATTTGTTTTGGTCACCTTCACATACTTAAAAGATTCCCATTCCATTTCGCTCCATTCTTCTTAAACAGAAATGGACTCATGAACTGTGAAGGTGTTGTCTGCTCTGTGAACGTAAAATAGCTTCTCTTCCTCTTCCCAAATGATAAATTTTATCTCACTTGCAGGCTCTTCTTCTTCTTCTGCTGAGTCATCATCTAAATTGCTCCTGTAGAGCATTCCACAGTTCAGCACAGTTGGCTCAATGAGAAGCCTTAACATATGCTCAGCTCTTGAAGGACTCAGAATTTCTCTAAGCTTTAGAATGATGTCAGTCATTTGCAGCAAAGAAAGGAATGTAGTGGCCTTGCGAGCATTTACCACCTGAGTTGTGCCATTTGCCAAATTGAAGGTGAAATCAAAAGTGGCTTCATCTACTGTCTAACCCACAATCTTGTTCTTTCTGGGTGGAGCTTTTCTTCTTTGCTTTTGATCTCTTTTGCTCTTGGCATGCATCATCTTCCTTTTTCTCATCATCCTTTCTTCATCAGAATCATTTACTGATTCTTGCACAATAGGTCTTTTTCCTTTGGCAGATGATGAAGAAGGGCCGGGTTGAGCTTTAGTAGGTTTGGTGATGGTGATGGAAGGTTTTTTGATGGTGAGTGGAGGTAGGGAAGTTTGTGTTGGTGGTTTAATAGCTTCTGGTGTAGGGCTTGAAGGAGGAGAAGGTGGGAAAATATCAGAGAAATCCAAGGTAGGAGGAGGCTTCTTCTTAAGGGCAACAATAAGGGTAAAATTGTCAGTTCTGTATCTTGGGTTGGCAAGTTTGGTTGCTACCTTCTTGGAAATTGAAGGTGGTTTGTATGGAACAAGGGAAAATGCCTGTGGAAGTGATGAAGCTGTTGTAGATATGGGGCTTGGATCATATGTGAAAGAAGGTGGAGGTGGCATATCTGAATCATCAGTGAATTCAGGTTTAACATTTAAGTTTGATGATGTACGTGAAGTAAATTCTGAATGTGCAGGCATCACAAGCTTTGGATTAACTGCAGCTATGTTTCCTTCGAGCTCATAAAAGACTGTATCAATCAGGTTGCAAAGTTCTCTGACTTTCAACCGAGCTATCTCTTCTTCCGTTTTCAGTTTCTTGATCACAAGAGCCCTCTTTATCTTTTTCAATAGTGAGTAGTTTTCATCATTCCTTATTAGCTTGGTAGGCATCTGTGAGGCAATAGAGATCAGTCTTTGCCTATCAACCTCAGTAATTTCTTCCAAGTTGTAGTCCTTCAAGCTCCAAATAAAGGAACTAGTCTTTGCTTCTTCCAACAACCTTTCAATAACTCCATCATGAGAATAAAGATCCAGTTTTGCTTGAAGTTCTTGGGCTAGCCTCTCATCTTCTGCTACCCTTTTTGCATCTTCCACCATCTTCAACATAGCTTCAGCTTCAGGAGTTTGAACCACCTGTTGAATAGTTCTTGGAATTTCAGTTTGAACAGGTTCGGTACTTCTCAAAGCTATCAATGTTGCAGCTATGTCTTCAGCTTCATTGCTTCCCTGTTCTTCCGGTTGATCCACATGTGATTGATTAGACCCATCAATAGCAAAGATTGAATTGCTTGGGCCATAAACTTCCACCTGGGTTGCAGTTTGGGTTTCCGGTTGAACAACCAGTTGAGCTTTCGTCTGAACTTCCACTCGAACTTCCGCTTGGACAATGTTGGAGCCTTCAGTCACCACTTGAGGTTTGGTGACTTCAGGTTCTTTATCAGCAATTTCCAGTACCTCCGTCCCTTCATCTTCACCAATTAAGTTCTCCTCACCACCTTCAGAAACAGTTGCAACTGCAACAGTTGCAGTGCTTTCTTCAACTTCTTCAGCTACCTTGCTGGTGGAGGCAGTATTCCTCTCCATATGATCACTGGCTCTTTCAGCCAGAAATATGACATTTGTCAACAGACTTGTGATCATGTGATGTGCTTAGGGAGAGCACCAACAATTAGCATTGAAGATTGCACCAG
Organism: Deinandra increscens subsp. villosa; assembly: GCA_039602395.1. Lineage (NCBI taxonomy): Eukaryota > Viridiplantae > Streptophyta > Magnoliopsida > Asterales > Asteraceae > Deinandra > Deinandra increscens. The sequence goes on from JBCNJP010000025.1 coordinate 31,782,538, forward strand.
TTCAGTGAGGTTGGGATCTTCAAATGGAGAAATTGCAATCAATTGACTGCTCTTCATATTCACCCAATCTCTTCAACTGTGAAAGGTTTGACACCAACTCTCTTGCAGGCTGTGGCTTTTTACCAGTATCTCGTCAATTCAGGTAGTGTAAAGTTATCCTCAACTGGCTTTTTACCAGTATCCCTGGACAAAACCAAGCTATCAATCCGAGTTTGATCAGCAGTGGTACCCATGACTTCTTGGCACCTGGGATTCTCTTCATCTGTTTTAGCAACCCTTGGTTCCAATGAAGGACTTCTAGGTGCTGATTTAGAGAAGATTGTCGTAGATTGGGTCTTATTGATGTTACTTCTGGCACCAGATCCATTGGGGATCCTTGGGCAGCAGCAGCCCTTTCTGCATGAATCTCTTCAAAACTCCTGAGATTCACCTTCGGTGAGGAGTGGGGGCTCAATGCTACAGTGTCTTGGCCTATCAATGTGTTCTCATGTAATGAGGTAGGTGAGTTAATAACACCTTCATTTAGGCTAAGATTGAGAGCACTATCACTCCTAGGTGATAGGGGTTGTAGGGGTGAAAATTGTTCAGATGGGGAAGGTACATCTGCTTCTAATGACTCCCCCTCAAATGACGCTTCATCCCTAAGAGAAAATCCCACTTTTACAAGTTTTCGTTTAGGCTTTTTTGCCTTGAACGGGGTTAGAAGCTTCAGGTTGGCTGGTAGTACTAGGTGGTGGATACCTAGTGACCACAGTTCTCCGTCTTTTAAAAATGACAGGAAGTGATTTGGTTGAGGAAGTGGCAGTGGTAGTGTTTGTGGAAGCTTTCCTCTTTTTGGATTGAAAAGTTTTTAGAGTAAAGGAAGCTGGGACAGATGTGGGATCAGAGACCATTGGGTTTGTGGTTCTGTCATCTTGAGCAGGATGCTCAGTTGCTGCTACAGTTTCCGTTTGAACCTCAGCAGGAGCAGGTTCATCGAAAAACTGCCTTGGGATTGCTAGGGGATAGTCAGTGTCCCTTCCAAGAAATGCAGTCTTATTTAAAGCTAAGTTTGAAAAAGTTTTCTCATTTAGAAGTTTAGGTTGCAAAATTGTACCAACCCAAACAATTTGGGGGTATTCTTCTTTGAGAATTTGTGTCAAAAACCTAGGGTACACATAGACATATTCAAATTGGATGTTTGATTTTAGGGCTTGAAAAATTAGGTTAGAAAAATTGAAATTTTCACCCTTTACCACAGCATAGAAGGCAGAGGCCTGTTCACTGGCAAGCTCGTCAAATCCACCCTTCTTTGGAGTTAGGCATACCAACAGTGTATGAGCCAAGAACCTCCATTTGTATGGTAATTGCCCTTTCTTGATAGTTTTGCTTTGCAGGGAACCACCATATCCAATATCTCTGAACAGTCGAAGATATTTCTTGGAATCGACCACTTCATATCCACTGTCATCCCTTAGTTTCAACATTTTCACACCTTGGCTTCATCAATTTCCACTTCTGTGCCCGGAACGTTTGACACAATCTTGTCACTACCGTTAACGCCTTCAATAACCCTAGCATGAGACCAAAAGTCTTCCATAACTTCTTCAAAGATCTCCGCCTCAACAGTGAGGGCGTGATGAAGATGAGATCGTTTTAGGAAGTCTATCATGCCGTTGTAGATGTCTGTCTTGCTTGGTGGTTCTAGGTACGCCACCAAGTTATGTTCTACGGGAAACTTAGAGTCAGTAACGGGCTTCTTGCCACTTGCGTTCGCTTTCGGAGCCATTGTTGATATAGGATTTGAGAAAGCTTGACGGTTATTAGAGGTTGAACGGAGAGGGTTTGAGAGAAATTTGGGAGTAATTTCTGAGTGGGGTTGAGAGAAATGGGGAAAGTGATGGTAAATTAGGGCTTTTTACGTTTTTCGGTGATGACGTGGAGGAGAGAGGTTTTAAACAGACGGTTCAGTAACTGATGGGACAGGTGCTTTGTGGGTTATACGGTACAATAGGGTAAAGCATGTCTTTATCCAAAAGTAAATTTACTAAAACCTCGGATTTTAAATAGTTAAAAGCTTAATGGGTAAATAAATGTATATCCGCTTAGAAAGGTGTGCCTTCCGGGTAATTAAAAACCCTTTGAACTTCAAGCGGATGATTTTTCCGCTTGGAATTGTTTTCAAAAACATTTTCCACGTCATTTGCAAAGCATTTTTCCGGTTGAAGTTCACCCAGCGAGTTTCAAAAATTGTTTTTCTCACAGGTTGAACCGGAACTTGAAACTGAACATCAACACACAAGATTTTTGAAAATTTGTGATAATTTTCCATAGTGTAAAAGAGGTTACAAACTATGAACTGAAATTATGTCTAATTATCACAAGAGATTTTCTTTTTCTTTTTCTTTTTGTATCAAGAGACAGGCTTTTAAGCACATTCCTCTCTTTTATTTAAAAATTGTGAAAAGTTTTTATTCAAAATTCATCATCCCAATGGCTGTGATGAGATAGAAAAATCTTGCCTCATCAAAAGCTTTTGTAAACAAATCTGCCAATTGATAATCAGTATGAACTTTGAATAATTTAATCAAATTCTTTTCTGCACAATCTCCAATATAATGATACCTTATGTCAATGTGTTTGGTTTTGGAGTGCTTTACTGGATTGTTGATGATGGAGATGGCACTGTTGTTGTCAGCAAGAATAGGAGTTCCCATGAATTTGATCCCATAGTCAAGCATTTGATTTTGGATCCAAAGAACTTGACTGCAACAACTTGAGGCACCAATATACTCAGCCTCTGCAGTTGAAGTGGAAACACAAGTTTGTTTCTTGCATTGCCAAGAGACAAGTCTTTCACCCAAAAATTTACATCCACCTGATGTTGATTTCTTATCAATGTCACAGCCACCATAGTCACTGTTTGTGAAGGCTCTGAAAGAGAAGTCAGAGTTCTTGGGATACCACAAACCCAGTTTTGGTTGGCCCTTCAGATACTTGAAGATTCTCTTAACAGCTAGCATATGTGACTCCTTTGGTGAGGACTGATATCTAGCACATAAGCAAACAATGAACATGATGTCAGGTCTGCTAGCAGTGAGATACATCAGTGATCCTATCATTGCCCTGTACATGTGCATATCCACTGGCTTTCCACTTAAGTCAATTGTTAACTTGTGGGAAGTGGACATAGGAGTTTTTGCACTTGAGCAAGCTTGCATATCAAATCTTTTTCAACATGTCTTGAATGTACTTTGATTGGTTCAGAAAGATTCCATCTGCAGTTTGCTTCACTTGTAGTCCTAAGAAGAATGTTAATTCTCCCTTTAAGCTCATTTCAAATTTGGACTGCATCA
>JBCNJP010000025.1:31786372-31816682 GCA_039602395.1 Deinandra increscens subsp. villosa
TTCCCTACGTCGGACTGAATCAGCACCGTGCACGGACACCCGAAAGTCTTGAAATAACCCACTGTCGGCTTCTCTTTGTAGACAATCTGATATGGAGCTGGTTTGCTCTGTGTCTGCCTCCTTGGTCCATTTGCTGATCCAAGATTGACTCTTGGCTGGTTCCTCGAAGCCTGTGTCGAACCTGTCTTAACCGTCTTTGTGCTTCCTTGATTCGTTGACGTTGAAGCACCATTCTTGCAATTACAACAACAACTGCATGATCCAACTGAAGAAATGGGAGACACAGCCACTCCCTTGAGTTTTTCATTCTTCACCACAGTTGTTAACTTCACACTTGGATGCTTAATGGTGATCTTTGGCTTCTCAACTTTGGCTTCACCGACCACTCCATCAGTTATTCCCTTGAACTTGGAGGAGAAGGATGGTAAGTCATACCCAACATCTGGTTCTTGGTCAAACATAGATCCAGATGTCATAAAGATCTTCCCCCCATGCCGTGTCGTCAAGATCACCTTTTCCCTTTTGACTTCGTCAACAACTTTCAAGCATGGGGTTTCAATTTTAGGGTATGGTTTCAACTCTACCCCAACATCATCAGACTTGGAATTATGACATCTGTTATACTCCTGGCACTCAGCATCATCTCTTGATACGTCCTCTATTCTCCCTTCACCATATGTCATGTTTGCCTCGTTGTCTATTTCCTCTTGAGTCAATGGTGTAGTTCCAACCAAGACACTATCAATAGGAGGAGCAGCTTCTTTATAATCTGACTTGGTTCGTTCAACTTGATCCTCACTAAGAAGTATTCCTATAATGTCTCTGGGAACTGGTGGAGGAATAATGCTGTTTGCAGCCAAGGCCTTATCAGTCTTTTCTGATCCAAATCCAGGTGTGTGTTTCCCAACTTGACCAGTCACCACAGCATGTGACAATTCCTTTCCAGCTTCAAGCATTCTTTTGCTCCTCATTTGATTCATATCAAGCTTAACCTGCATCTCATTGTTCTTATGCTTCAGGTCATCTATCTGCTTACTTAGCTCAGCTATCTCTAACTTAGCGTTGTCATACAAATAGGCGTTCTCAGTTGCAAGGTTCTTATATTTTGTTATATCTAATTTTTGAGCTTTAACCTTCTCTTCGTTCTTTTGCCATCTACCCTTAAATGAGCTCTTCTCGCATTTTGTCTCAAACAATTCTGACTGAAAATTTCTACACATTTGCTTAAGTTCAGGAATTATACGAGCACAAGTAGGATTGGGGCATATCTCAGCATCTTCGTCCTCAAATATATTCTTTTCTTCAACCACTGAACTCATTATGCAGCTTCTGAAAATCTTGAAAAATCTGCAAAAACGGCAAAATCGGCAAAAGTACTATTCAAAAAATAGTGTCAAAAACTTAAAACTGAAAAACGGAGGCCTTCGGAGTGGAATTTGGGGGTCCAAACGAGCTCCCCTGGACATTAGTCTGGGGTAATTCTGGGGCTTGATGTCACGAACGTCGTGTTCAAATTTGAGCTTCTAACTCCAAACGAGTCAAAAGTTACGCCCGTTTCCGTGAAAGTGAGAAAAAATGACTTTTTGCCGCAAAACCCTGTTTCCGATCGTAAACACTGTTCCCGATCGTAAACCCTGTTTCCGATTGAGACAAAACAGCTGGTCGTAATCTCCTAATCGTAAACACTTAAACCGACTTGAAAAATCGTAAACACGATTACGATGCCCGATTACGATCCCGAAAATCGTAAACACCGTTTCCGACCAGAAAAAGTCGTAAACCTCAATACCGACCCAAAAATATCGTAAACGCCAATTACGACTAAAGTACAGTCGTAAACACACTTTGCTCGATCGTAAACTCGATAAAAATCGTTTCTTGAAAACGTGAACGCGATAACACAGCAGATCTTCAACCGAAGAACTCGTAAACACCCAAACTATGCAGATCTTCAAGCAGATGCAGTCGCAATCACCGAAAAACCCAGAAAAAACCAGCAGATCTTCAACTGATGATGTCGTAACCCCCTGAAAAACCCAGAAAACTCTTGAATCTATATCGTGAGAACCTCGAATCTAAGATTCTTGGCTCTGATACCAATTGTAGGTCCGGAAATCTCCCAAACACACGATATTTGATCTAATACAAGTGCGGAATCCTTATATAAGATTGATTCAAGAGAAATAGTAGTAGAATAGACTAGATCTAAGATAAAGATGAAGTCTTGAATGTAAAACACACTACTATTGAAGCTGATCGTAATCACCAAAGAGCAAGAAATCGTAAACTAATTTGTAATTGGAAAAGCTTGCAATCATAAACATCAAAATGGGTTTATATAGCACCCTACATGATCGTAAACCTAATCTGGCCCAAAGGCCCAAATCGTAAACATAAACAAAGCCCATTTACATATTAAATAACAAGCCCAAATCAAAATTAAGTTAGCCCAATTACAAATGTTCATGCCTTAAATAATCCTAGCCCAACAGCCTTTGAAAATCACATATTGACAAATCATGCTAGAAGTCACATAACACATAATTCACACATAGATCACATACGCATGATAAATGATAAACTTGAAAGACAACACTTTGAAATAGGATACATGTTGCAACCCCAAAAATGAGAAAAAAGAGAAAAGGGGCAAGGATTACTCACTTGGATTAAAAGTTAAGTCCACGAAGCGAAAAGTGAAGGTGAAAGGATTAGTCCCGAAGATTCATCCTAAAAGAATAGAAGGGGACGAAAACATGTTAACTTTTAAGAGTAATAGTACCTTAAACGTTACTAGACATGCTTTGGCCTAATAGGTTATGACACTCTCATCGGGGCATCCCAGGTAAGCACCCAAGTCCGACTATGGGATTTATGCGAACACTTATCCTTTGACAGAGACCCCAACTACCGGTGTTTTCACCCTTCCAGTTACTACATGTCATTCAATTCACGTCTCAAGTACCATCACTAAATATGTTGTTAAATGGAGAGCGATTTCTAAGTGTATTTGAAATTCTTAAAAATGAGTTTATGTTCACAGCCTGAATTACATATTATAATGATTGAGAATTAGTTTAATTGTTGATTTGTGAAAAACCAGCCTTAATCCCCAATTTTTCATGCATAAAAAACGTTGATTTTTGGATTAGAGGAATATAGATGAAATTGGACATGATGGGTTAGACTCGTTGGGCCTAACGAGCCTCTACAAGGCTACAGCAAGCCTAAATCGGCCTAAGCAAGGCAACACGTCCTAATGACGTGCCTTTACAAAGCTAGGCCGTCTAAAGGACAAGCCTTAGCAATGCTAGGCGTTCTAAGAACGAGCCTTAGCAAGGCTACCTAAACGAGCTAAAGCACCTAATTAAGAACCTAAACTAAACTAATTAAACTAATAAAACGATAAATAAACGAATAACGAAAGGAAGGAAAGAAAGGAAACAAAGAAAGAAAAAGAAGAAGAATTACCTTCAAAGAAGCTTTTCAAACGAGACGAGCTTGAAAGGCAGCACCTCTTCGCCGAGAGCATAAAAACTACTAAGCACGACACCCGAATGGGTATTGTAGTTGTGGAACCGCCAAAAATTGGTTATTCCATTTGTTTATACTCAAACTAGGAGTTGCAGTCTATTAGGGATCAAGGGAGGGTATTTATAGGTGTGAAATGAAGGAAAAAATAGTATAATGGGCGATGTGGGATGAGTTTAGAAGGAAAATCGCGTCTTTGCAATCAACAATAACACCAAACTTGTTTTCGCGATTCCCGCTTCGTTATAACTCGGTTTTACGCACGGTTTTCGCCCACGTTCACCATTTTCAGAGTACTATCATATGGAAGAGAGTAATCTACCATTTATGGTGTTGAGAATTGGGCTTAAACCTTGGATCTTGATGTGGGTCGAGTTTTCGGGTTTTTGAAAAATACGGATGTTACACTCCTTGCTTTACCAAGGTTGGATAGTAATGATTCAAGATTGCTTGAACGAAACGTGGATACATCAGGAAATCTTTTATCTCCCAGTGGGATGTAAGTTAGAAAGCATCCACTTCATCAGTTGGTGGGAAAGATTGAAGCCTTCACCGGAGACAAATCCATGAATGGCATACGCAGTGTCCTCAATGAAATCATCTGGAGCAGCCTTGCGGTGACCAAATGCAGATATGAAGAAGCTGATGATGAATTTCCAGTTCGTTGGGAATAAGGTCTTCTGAACCTTGTTGCTGACATCTGGGAGGAAAACACCAGAATATCCCATTCTTGTAATAGTTGCTTGCCACTGAGCCCTTGTAAAGGTCTTGGACTTGTCAGCATCATCTAAGTTCAGGACAGTTCTTATCTTTTCTTCCGTGATTTCAACATCAATATTTTGAATCTTTGACCTTATTACCACTTGGTTCATCGTCAAGCTCAGCAGATTCAGCATTATTCCAAAATGCTTCAATAATACTCTTGTAAATGACAGGATTGATCTGCATGGCTGTTGCCCAGTTTGATTGTAGCAAAAGGTCGAGAGCTTGCTCATCAGCACCTTCCCAGTTTTTGTTAAAGATGCACCTTCCGTTGTGCAGCGACCATACTCTAAAGCTTCAGCAGCTTGTCTGGGAGGCATCTGCACACATAGAATTACAAGATTATATCTAATTCAACACTAGATGAATGTCTTGTCACACTTAACCCGTGATAGTGACGGAGCTTTTCATTTAAGCATTAATGACATAAACTAACTCATATAGTGCATATACTTCAAAATGATCACAAGCAACCGGAATGTCATGATTAACAAATGCAAGTATTTCAGGAGAAATTAACAGTTTAGACTGAAGTAATAAAATCTGGAAAATCAAGGAGCCAGATCTAAATCTCCATTAACATTGACTTAAATTGAATGTTTTGCATGAGAATTGAAACAAGATCCAAAAGAAGATTAAAGCAACAAAATTTGAAATTGTTGGAGGGTCAAGGAGATTCTCAACGAGAAATCTACTACTTGGTCTCGACAACAATCAGAGATATCAAGCAAAGGAGGGCTTGGCACACTGGGATTAACACCTATAGGTATATGTTGTCCCAATTTGTCAAGTCAGTTTAGGGAAAGTCACATAGTGACTTGGTTCCACCCGAACTTGTGAACTCCTTCTATTGAAGTCTCATGATTTAGACAAGGAACAAATTTGTTAAAACAGTACTTTAATTGTTAGACAAACATCAAAGACCAATCAGATGCATGCAATAAGTGAAACAGTGACATGTCAAACATTAAGAGCAATCCTAGTAAATCAGAAATTTAAACAATTTTAGTGAATTGACTCAAGTCCTCTAAGCAGAAACAACAAGTCCGCTAGGATTCATTAAGTTCGCTAAGAGAGAACAAGTTCGCTAGACACAGCAACAAGTTCGCTAAGCAATGAAACAAGTATGCTAAAGCAAACAAGTACGCTAAAGAACTAATGAAGTTCGCTAAGTAGACCATGAAGTACGCTAAAGACTGAATCAAGTCCGCTAAGACCAGAATGATCTCATATGCAGATTCACTATTCTCAGAAATGACAACAAGGACTATAAATCATATATCAACAAGGATTGTCTAGATGCAACAGAGTCATGTTAACACTTATAAGCAAGTAAGAAGTCTTAATGGGTCAACTTGTTTCAATATGATCATTTAAAGGACAAAATGTGATAATGTAAGCTTAACAGATTAGATGGAACTATCATATGTAACATTTAATCCTAATACACAAATACAAGCATGTCTGGATCAAACAACACATACCCAAATCACCAAATTCACCTTCTAGCTAATGCAGTCACATAAGTCACATAAAAGCAATTTCATGCAGGATTTGACTTATTAAAGTCAAAATGACCAAATGAGTGTTCATGCTGAGCTTAAATACCTAAGATAGTTCATATGAACCTTAGAGGCGTCATAGATCACATCCTATGTATAAATGCTCTTAATTAGTCACAAATATCGTCAATTTAACTTAGTTAGGTCAAGACATTCAAAAATATGTCTATCTTAGTGTTAACTGTATCCAAGATCCTTCCACCTGAGTTATGACCTGTTTCAGACCCATGTGGATCTTAACCAGTCTAAACCACCAGTGTTAGGCTCAATTGGATGTCAATTTACACAGAGAGAGACAAGCAAGTGCAAAAAATAGATTAAGGTGATGCACTACCTGATTAATAACATGAATGCCTATATTGAGAAACACATACCTTGAAGATCTAAGGTTGTCTAAGATCTAATATAAGATGAATTGAATTTCTCAATGACTCAGTGAGTTATCTGCTGGGATCAAGCAATTTATATTAGAATTCAAGTAAGCATCAAACAAACTAAAGTAAGATAATGATTACCCCTGTGTAGCCAAAATTGAGTCTTAACTCATATTGCCATTTGATAAAACAACATACCTTTTTGATGATCTATGGTATGCTAAGATCAATGAAAAAGATGCAATGTTCTTGATCAATCTCTCAACAGTAATAAATTCTGTTTTGTGATCAGACAAGTTATATTAGACATCTAAATTTTTGACAAACACAGAAAGATATAGGCATATAGAACATAAAGGCATAATTTGAGAAACATTAAACTTAATCCATTGACTGATAAGTGACTAATCTAATCAACAATTATCAGCAGTTATTCAAGTTAAAGTCTCATCAAATTGGATATAAAGAATAACACATAACAATATTTTGATTGAAGACTAGATAATTTCAACACAATTGTGGAATTCATATAGTCAATCCAATCATGAGAGAAAATAATTGAAACTTCATAGTAGCTAAATAAATAACTCACAGGTATATTAACACAAACAGATTTGAGTTAGTAGCCACATTGAGTTATGATTAACATACCAAAGTTCCAGAAGTTGACAATAAAATAAAATAAAAATTCCTAAGCATTCATATAACAGAGGATCACAACTTCTGAAAGTTATCAAACTAAACAACCATTAGGGTTCAATCTGATTAACAAGTATACAACCAACTGTTATGAGACACTCAAGGAACATCAATGCTCAAAACACATTCAATCACACCCCTGTACACATCATTCTCGGATTCAAAGTGATAAATGAGATACAGGTTTCACATACCTCAAACTTGAATACAAGTTAACTAGAATCAAGTAAGGATGAAGGAAATCTGTAATTAACATCAATTTAAATCATTAGAACCCAGAAAATTTGAGAACCGAACCCACGGCTCATCATCATCACCGAGACCAAATTCAACCTAAGAAATCGTGAATACAAACATGTGATAGCAAGAAGAGTGTGTAAATCAACCCTAATTGCAACAAGAATGACAGATTCGAGAGAGATTTGAGGGATTCCGATCGAACAGTGAGGAGGATGTCTTCGCCGATTCAAGAGTATAAAAGCGGGTGCGAGTGATTTTGAATGCGTGAAAGTGAAAAAATGACTAAGTCTCCCCTTATATAGTATAGGGTTTAGCGGACTTACAAATATCTCAACATTTTAAACAAGTTCGCTAATCCTTTCTCTAAGTTCGCTAAGTGTAAGCGAACTGAAATCAAATACGCTAAAGGGAGAATAGATAAAACAAGTTCGCTAAGGCCTAAAGAAGTACGCTAAGCCTCTATGAAGTTCGCTAAGCTTGATGAAGTTCGCTAGGGCTAAACAAGTACGCTAAGCCTATAAAGAAGTTCGCTAAGCTAGGAAGTTAGCTAAGGCAAAACAAGTACGCTAAGGCTAAAACCTGAACTTGATACAGAAAAAATTTCTAAGTAAAAAGAAGTTCGCTAAGGTCTAAACAAGTTCGCTAAGAACAGTTTTAACCTTAGTAAACTTAAAAGGTAAGTGGAGAAGTTCGCCAAGGCAAAAACCTTGTTAGCGGACTTCTCAAACACTTAATCAAAATTTCAAAAACAAAGGAGAAGTTCGCTAAGGACCATTTCAACTTAGCGTACTTCTCAACTTACAAGAGACTCAAACCTTAAACAAGTTCGCTAAGAACAATTTGTTCTTAGCGGACTTCACAAAACAGATGAAAAAATTTTCTAAGTCCAAAAGATTTACCAAACCTTAAACAAGTTCGCTAAGAACAATTTGTTCTTAGCGGACTTCACAAAACAGATGAAAAATTTTTCTAAGTCCAAAAGATTTACCAAACAATAAAAGTTTACAGTTAAACTACTAAACTTAAAAGGACATAAAAAATTGTATACCTGCCACCAGTAACCTACCAGGAAGATAAATTTTGAATATAAAACACATTTACCAGTTAATTTCAACAAATTTGATGATGACCCACCTAGTACCTAAATTTTGACTTTTATCGGTCAAAATTCCACCCGAACTCAAAATTTCCAAAGTTATCCAAATTGGGTCAATTTTCCACCCGAACTCAAGAATTCATTTTCTTTCAAGTTGGTTAATTTCAAACCAATACCAAGACTAGTTTTAGTACAAGTTGGTCAATCTTTCACCAAACTTGGAAATTTAAGCACATTGGCTTTGATAATTCACATATTTTTGTATGGTCGTGGTCAGACATGTTCAGAATCATACCGATCAATTACATGATCAATAACACTTATAATTCAATCACCTTCGGATCCGGTACTCTAAGTCCGATTGTCGGTATTGTTTATCCACTTAAGCTCATACATGGTAATTTTCAACTTGTCTCATGTGATGTATTTATCATGTTTTCAGTCCAGTTTAGAGAAATATTTTGTGGGATCCTTATTAGTTTGGAAGTTAACAGTATTCTACCAATCATCAAATAGCTTTTCAGATTCAATCACACATTTAAAAGTAATCTTTCCCCCTTTTCTTTAGTGTTAAGTGACTTATTTCAATGATATAGTCATGAAATCATGATAACCCTTCTTTCATGACTATTGATGAATGAATCTTTGGCGGGGTGAGAGCGTCAAGGTCAGAGTTCCCTCAGCAGATGACCTCTCACTTTATTTTATGGAATAATGGAGCGTAAGAACACAAGGTCAGTGATTTCTCATAGCAGATGTGTCTTAGCTTTATTTATGGATGAGACTCAAGGTCAGAGTTCCCTCAGCAGATGAGTCTCATATGTTGGTTTTGAAATAATTCAACTTAATACTGAAGAAACAAAGGATGTGTGATTAGAGTTTTCGTACTAGTACTAATGAGAAAGGCAAATTTAAAGAATATGCCACTGTTTAAACTTCCGTGGTCCACATTCTCATTGTAATTTATGTGTAATCACAGAGACTTGTTTACTTCTCAGTATGTTGAGTCTACCAACACATCAAATGATAGAATTAACGGTCGATTAGATCATATCCTACGGTTAGATCAACAAGACCAGAATCATATCATGTTCCTTACATATTGTCCGGCCACAGACCAAAGGTTTTAGCTTTTTCAATGTTTTTGGTATTTTCTGCTATTTTTACTGCACAGAGTATGGAAGAAAAAGAAACACTAAACAGATACTGAGTTGACACTATTTTTGGTTTTATCTTCCACAGATGCAGGCACGGTAGACAGACACAAAAACAAGCAATTTAAAGAAAAAGACATTCCTTAGGTCATAAATCATTTTGACTCGAGACACAAACATACAGAGATATTTTTCTCAGCCAAAATAAGTCAAACAACATAGGAACAGACTCATGTGAGTCAAAAGAGTTATAAACATAGCAAAGTAAATATAAATAAGACTGATATCAAAAATTAGATAAAAGTAAAACAAACAAGAAGTGTAAAATCTTTTTGGTGATTTTTAATGAGAGGAATGCAAGACTTAGGATATATTCACAGAGAATTCACAAAAGAAAGCAACCTAGAGATCAAGACACTAACGTATCAGGGAGCAAGCAGTTCCAGTCCTAGTCAAAGTTGATCATTCCTAAAGAGGTAACCAGAAAGTTGAACCTAGTCATGTCAAAAGACTTAGTGAAAAGGTCAGCTAACTGATTTTCTGAGTCAATCTGAACTAAGGTGACAAGATTCTTCTCAGCACAATCCCTAATGAAATGATGTCTAATCTCTATATGCTTAGTCTTAGAGTGCTGAATCGGATTTTGAACAATACAAACAGCAGCAGAATTATCAATATGAATAGTAGTACGCATGAAATTCAAACCGTAGTCCAGCAATTGATTTTGGATCCAGAGAACTTGAGAGCAGCATGATGCAGCAGCGATGTATTCTGCCTTAGCAGTTGAAGTGGACACCGTAGTCTGCTTCTTGCATTGCCATGACACGAGTCAATTTCCCAAAAACTGAGCTCCACCCGTTGTAGACTTCCGACCGAGTTGACAACCAGCATAGTCACTATCTGAGTAGGCTCTAAGATCGAAGGCAGAATCTTTAGGATACCATAGCCCTCGGTTGGGATTTGACTTCAAGTATCTAAAAATTCTCTTAACCGCAGTCAAATGAGATTCTTTTGGTTTACTCTGAAATCTTGAACAGAGACAGACTCCAAACATGATATCGGGACGACCTGCCGTCAAATACATCAACGACCCGATCATCGAACGGTATAAGTGTTCATCCACCGAGATACCATGAGCATCAGTATTCAGTCTTTGACGAGTTTCCACTGGTGTAGAGAATCCCTTAGAGTCGTGAAAACCAAACTTCTTCAGAATTTCTTTAACATATTTCCCTTGGCTGATCAGTATGCCATCTGGCGACTGCTTCACTTGAATTCCTAAGAAAAAGGTTAATTCACCCATGGCGCTCATCTCAAACCTTTTCTTCAACAAGTCCTCAAATGCATGACACAAATTCTCGTTCGTCGACCCAAAAATGATATCGTCAACGTAAACTTGAACTAATAGCATATCCTTCCCGACGTGTCGAATGAAAAGAGTCTGATCAATGATACCCCTCTTGTATCCATTTTCCAGCAGATATGTTGACAAAGTCTCGTACCACTTCCTCGGGGCTTGGTGTAGACCATAAAGGGCCCTATCAAGTTTGTAACATTTGTTTGGAAAAGATTTGTTCACAAACCCGGGAGGTTGCTGTACGTACACGTCCTCATCCAGCTCGCCATAAAGAAATGCAGTCTTGACATCAAGTTGGTAAACCGTGATGTTCATAGATGCAGCATAAGCTATGAAAATCCGAATGGCTTCTAGACGCGCGACAGGTGCGTAGACTTCGTCATAATCAATGTCGTCTTCTTGCAAGTATCCTTTCACCACTAATCGAGCTTTGTTTCTTATGATTATACCACGGTCGTCTCGCTTGTTCTTGAAAATCCACTTGACTGGTATGGGTTCAACACCCTTAGGAGCTTCAACAAGATGCCAAACATTGAGCAGTTTGAACTGAAGTAACTCTGCTTGCATGGCTTCAATCCAATTATCATCTTTGAGAGCAGCAGCAACTGAATTTGGTTCTTCTTGAGATATGAAGCATGAGAATAAACACGAGTTAACATGTTCAATTTGACTCCGGGTGATCCTTTTGTCTACGGCGCCTATGATCTGGCTTGTTGGATGACTTTTATGAACCCTTGATTCTTCAACAACGGTGTCTTCGATGGTAGATTCAAGGTTCCCAATTTGCAAATCATTTCCCGGGACCTCACCGGTTTCAATTTCAGCTTCAACATCTGAATCAGAAACATGATCTTCAGGAGCAGTTTCCACATTGGTTTCCCCCTGAACAGCTGCAGGTGCTGGTTCTGTTTCTACAAAAACTGGATCTGGCACTGGAATTGCTGTTTCATCAGGAGTAGCTGATGAAGATGATTCTCCAGAACGATTTACTGATTCACTCAACTGATTTCCCCATGTTAGATTAGGAGGGTCTGCTGAGTAGATAGTTCCCAAAATTGATGAAGAAACAGGAGCAAAGGTGTCAAAAGTCGGAAAGTCTTCTTCACTAGCATCAACACCCGAGATAGTATTTCCAGAAACACCAGAATCAACAATATTAATTGTAGAAGAAAGAGAGTCAAGGTCATACATGCTATCTGAATCAGGTTCTCTAGGGATCCGAGTGTGCTCGTTAAAATTAACATTGCACGACTCCATGATCACTTGAGTTCTTTTGTTGTATACTCGATACGCCGCTGAGGACATAGAGTATCCAACAAAATAACCTTCATCTGCCCGAGGGGCAAACTTGGCTAACTGATCAGACTGTATAAGTACAGTACAAGGACATCCGAACGGTTTTAGTCTTGTTAAAACAGGTTTTTGTTTTGAAAACAGTTCGAACGGCGTCTTGTTAGCATGCTTAACCAAGAGCGTTCTAATCAGAACATAGCACGCAGTGTTCACTGCTTCTGCCCAAAAAGAGAGTTTAAGATTAGAATCAGCAAGCATGGTTCTGGCAGACTCAATAATGGTTCTATTCTTCCGTTCTGCAACTCCATTTTGTTGTGGAGTGTACGGTGAACTGAACTGACGAGTGATGCCTTTCAAGTTACAAAAAGCCCAATAACGTGTTTTCCTCTTACGAGTCGATTCATGTTCCGAAAGTTGACGTGACCCATTCGCCGGTGCCATATGGTTGAGTCTTCTTCCGATGCCTTTACTAGAAAACATGCGATGGAACTTTCAGGCTTTGCTTCCTTCATATCCAATGCATACAAGTTTCCTCTTCGTTGTGCACGAAACAAGATCTGATCTTCAGGAATCTTGAGACCAGGTTTCAGAATTAGACATTCTCGATCGTTAAACACCATTGGCATTTGGTTATCGCAGATTTGCGACACACTGAGTAGGTTGAACTTCAGATTCGATACCAGGTTTACCTTATCAAATGTAATTTCTCCGTTGGTTAAAAGACCGTTTCCAATTATTCTTCCGCCATACACATCTCCCCCAAAGGCAACAGAACTACCGTTAGATATTGATTTAACATCATACAGCACGTCCTTGTTCCCTGTCATGTGCCTGGAGCACCCGCTGTCCATGTACCATGTGTTTACAGCTTTCCGGGTACGTCCCTGCACAAGTAAAGAAAATGATTAGTTAGAGGAGGGACCCCGGTCACTTTGACCTAGGGTCTTCTTGACAACCGGTTTCTTCACAGTTGACGAAGATGGTGCGGATGAAGACGATGGTGCAGATGAAATAACTGAAGATGGAACGAAAGAGGTTGCAGGTCTTGGAGCTCTCATAGGCCTTTGAGACGGAAATGGCCTTGGAATAAAACCGGGTCTTGGCCTTGGGTTCCATGACCTGAATGGAGTCAATCCTGGTGCATTCATCCTTGGTTGTTGTCTGATGTGTGGCTGACTTGAGTACAGACTTCCCCCTAAGCCTTGTGGTGGATATGGGGCTTGACTCGGAATGTACGGTTGGTTGGGATAAGACTGTTGGAACATAGAATCATCCCGCAGATCCATAAAGTCTTCACTGCAATTACCGTAGTTTCTCGAGTGGAGGTGAGTACTCTGACCAGCAGTTGCTTGTTGCTCGAAATAGTGCACAGGTGGCATTGGTGCATTACCATAAGCATTGTACCCTTGATTGTAAATACAGACACTTGCATAATGATGAGGGTTGCCACAAACAGCACAAATGTTTTGCACAGATGGTGCAATTTGAACAACAGAAACATCAGATTTTGCTACGGGAACCACAGTTGATGGCTCAACAGATGAAACTTCAGGAGTCTTCTCATCATTAGAAACAACCTTCTTCTTCCTTCTTCTTGTTCTTTTCTTCTTTTCAACAACAACAGGTTCAACACTTTTTGTTATCGGAGCAGAAGGCTCTACCACGATCAATGCAGACTCGACAGTTGGAGAGGAGGTTGTACCAGTTACTTTTGCAACACCCTTCATCTTTGGTTTGACATTCTTAACCATTACAACTTTGGAGTCAACAGATCCAATGGGAGCAGAACTTTCAACAACATCTTTTAATTTGCTTGATTGAGGAGATTTCCCAGCATGTGGTGTTGATGTAGAGAGGGTTTCAGTTGAGGCACTTGATAAAGACTTCACCTTACCATCGGTGATCACAAGACCAGCTTGTGTGTGCATAACAGTCTTACCATGTTTGAGTGCCATTTCAGCAAATGCACGATTAAACTCATCCTCATTTACATCAGACTGATCAATGAGTCCATTGTTGGAATTCTGCCTAGGCTTTTGCCTTCGTGTGGTCTTTGCTCGTTTTGGAGAAACAGTGGGTTTTAAAATCTCGTAGTTGTCGTCAAACAAAAACGACTGACCATCCACGGTAGATGTTTTCAACAAATCAATAAATTCATGTTCAGCTGTTTCTTTAGACAGAGTCTCAGAAAAACTTGTATCAACATCTTTTAAAAAATCAGAATTAACTCCCTCAAAGTGAAGTGCGACATCGGTTGGTGGGAGATCAGATCCACTCGTGTGGGTAGAGAGCTGATCTTCCATCTTTTGAATTTCGGAAGCACTTGGAACCAACTCGGGATTAATGAATTTTAAATGACTCTTTGAGTTAATCTTGGTTAACTCAGGAACTTTATAATAGTTATGGTTAAGCGGATGCTCAGCCGCACTATCATCAATTTCCCTTGTCAAACCAAGTCCAGTTTTAAGTCTAGCAAAAATATCACGGCTAACCATGTTACTCAGATTTGCCGGATTGAGTTTTAACAAATCAATGGTTTCTCGAGCCTGAGCATAACTCGTCCTCAGAGAAGTTAGTTTTTCTAAAAGATCTGTTATTTGAATGGTTAGAGTTGTTTCTGTATGCTTCATGACCTCAATGTCATCTTGTAAAGACTTGATTTTAATCAAAAAGTCTTTCTCATTTTCTTTCAATTTCTCAACTTGGCTCTCACTCTCTTTCGCCTTACCAACCAATTCAAGGTTGTAAGCGCGATAGCGAGCTACAGCCTCAATACATTTATCAGAACATAAAGCAGATTTTACCTCATCGGGGATGGTTTCGCGTTGGAGTTCCACAAGCCTCTTACTTGCCTCAGATTCAACTTCAGATAAGCTCACCTCAGAAACGGTTCCATTCACTTGAGCATTGTCTTCAGTCAATTCATCAATTCCAGCCATTAAGCAGAAGTTGGTTGGAAAGAGAGGGTCAATTGTGTTAGACGCATCTATCTCTCCATCATTTGCTTTCACTACAAGAGCATAGTTGGTCTGGCTAGAAGACGGAGTTTGAGACGAGGAGGTCCAGTTATAGTTGGAATCTTCAAGCAATACCAACACCTTGCTGCTATCATCCGATCTTTGTGGTTGTTGAGAAGATGACGATCCACGTTGAGAGACATTTGAGCTGGTGCTCTGTGGCTTCTGGAATGACGAACTGCTCTGCTTCTGATAAGATTGGGTAACACCACCACCCTGCTTTTGATGAGTTTGGTTACTTCCACCAGAATTGGATTGCCCGTTCCACGTCCTTGGCTTAGGACATTCACGTGCAAAATGACCCATTTCTTGACAGTTGTAACATTGCACTTTTGACTTGTCAAAGCCGATGTTGGTGCTTGAGGGAGCTTGAAAAAGCTTTCTACCAGTCTTCTTGAAGAATTTTCGAGTTCGAGCAGCTATCATGCCCATTTGCCATTTAATGTCGATCTCTTCGAGATCATCAGCAGAAACTTGGTCAAGGTCTTCTTGACAGACGGTCATGGACTCAAGACTTCCGGACATCTGTGAGTTCATGCAAGCCAGAAATGGGTTGCATAAGTCGGAATCCATGCTCATGTTCGGATGGGATGCAGGAGGCGATTGCTGAATGAAGTAACCAGTTGGAGATTGCTGCACAAAAGTCACATTTGATGTTTGACCGGTGATGGGAGCAGTGACGGCTTCAGTTGGAGGAGCAGCTGGAACAGAAGTAGAGACATGTGGGCTAAGACTTGCAGGAACAGAGAACTGGAACTTATCATCTAGGTCAAGAGCAATGAACGTAGCATTGGGAGCAGTAGAAGAACTTCTCACAGTAACCACACCCATGAGAGACTTCCCGTTGCGCTCAACGGCTCGAACTTCATACTCACGAACCTTGTCGATCATATCCATATAGTCGGCAGTAGAAAGATCATTACTGTCGATCAAGTAAGTCACATATGAAGCGAAGTCTTGAGGAAAGGAGTGAAGGACCTTCTTGATGATTGAACTGTTATCAGGTCGGATGTTCTTTGTCGTCATCTCAGTAATTATGCGACAGAAACGATTAACATGAGTTTCAAATGATTCGCCTTGCTTATGAGAGAACGTGTTGAACGCCAACTTGATCTTATCCAATCTTCTTTCCTTAGTAGCCGGTTGCCCTCATACTTCTTTTCCAACCCTACCCAGATTTCATGAGCCGATGTGGCAGCACGAAATTGGTATTGCAACTCATCATTGATAGCCATTTTAATGTAACCAAGTGCACGCATGTCAGTTTTCAATTGAACCTTTTCAGCAACTTCCAATTTGTTTCTCGGTTTGGGAATCATCTTCTTTGGAGGAGGATCAGCACCGGCAACAACAGCAGCTGCAGTGCATAGCCTCTTCCACTTCAAACACAGCAGGACCTTCGACTACAGAAGTCAACAGGTCAAAGTCAACGAATTCCAAATAAGACAGGAACTTCGCCTTCCAATCATCGAAGTCACTTGCCCCCATGAGTTTAGGAGGCCTATTGTTGCCTTGAGTAGCGGGAGTGAAGTGATTAGACATGTTGAAGTGATCAACACAAGTCAATTTCGATACAGAGGATGCAATCGAGTCGAACGAGTCGCAATCGGTTCACTTGCTTGCAAAGAGGTAAGTTGCTTGAAAATACCCAAATCCTACAAGACCAACAGTATTAAACATCATTAGTCATTAGAAACTGAGATTTAAGCACAAAATTTGAAAAGTCAAATTTCCAGACTTAGCCAAATTTTGAACAGCTTGTTCTTGAGCAATTTCAAACTCAAAAAATCAATGTTGATAAAATCAATGTTTAAGATCATCAGTAGTTTCGAAATTCATGTAGGAATAGATTACTCAACTGTCACGAGTTCCAAAAACCACTCTAAATGACCTAAATCGATGAAATAGTGAGTTTATGTGAAGAACACCAAAAATCACCACTTTTGGGCTCTAAAATCTTCAATACTTGATGTTATTGAGAGAAATCAGTGCCATTAGGTTCGTTTTTGATAGTCTAATGCTCGAAAATCATCAATTTTAACAGATAATCAACAGAAAAACGATTTTGAAAAAATTTCTCAAGAACAGGAACTAAGTTCGCTAAGTCGTTCATAGCTGAAATCCAAAAATCGGACCATCCAACTTGAGTTTTTCAGGAATCTGAGTACACCATTGAGTTTGTTGAGTGATTTCTACCAAGAATCAACTCAAACAACAAGCATATCCATCCAAAATCAACAACTCATATGAGATTTTCTTCATTTTGAGAAAAACTTCAAAAAATGAAGAACAAGGCTCTGATACCAATTGTCAGGACCAGATTTGAGCATCTTATTCTCATACGATTCATCACACAAGTGCGGAAATCATGTGTGATGGTCGATTTGGGTTGGATTCGCCTCAACGATCACCCATGGGTGATCTCTAAAACTCAAAAACACACACTAACACCAAGAACACACACACACACGGAGGCTCTCTGCAGTAGGCAAACCTTGATGCGTGCTCAATAGGGTTTTTCCAAGTAGTATTTATACTACTAGTGTGATGGAGACAAGGAGAATGTTTGACACGACACAATCATTACCTAGAATTCAACAAAATATCCTAACAGTAAAAGAAGTTCGCTAAGCATTATGTTAAGTTCGCTAGATATCAATAAGTCCGCTAACAAGTACGCTAGGTATTATCTAGTCCGCTAACAAGTACGCTAAGTATTGACTAGTACGCTAGTAAGTGCGCTAAGCATAAACAAGTCCGCTAACTAGTACGCTAAGCATTAACAAGTCCGCTAACATAAACAAATACGCTAACAAGTTCGTTACTAACAAATGAAGTACGCTAGGAACATTAACAAATACTCCAAGCAAACAAGTACGCTAGGAATAAACAAGTCTCCTAAGATAACATTTAAACAAGTACGCTAAGAGTAAATCAAGTCCGTTAAGAGCATAAGTAACAAGTACGCTAAGAAGCATAACAAGTTCGTTAACAATTACACAAAGTTCTCCAAGTACATACCAAAAGAGAATTACAAAACAAAGTATCAATTACAATGATAAGACAAAAATAAGTTTGTGTTGCTAACAAATAGGTTCTAACACAAAGTTTTAAACTCCTTGCACAAAACAGTATTAGATGAACCAAAAATAATATCATCTACATAAATTTGTACCATCAACATATCCTTACCAACAGTTTTAACAAAAAGTGTTTTGTCAATTGCTCCTCTCCTGTAGCCATTCTCTAGAAGATAGTTAGAAAGAGTTTCATACCAGGTTCTAGGTGCTTGTTTGAGACCATACAAAGCTTTGATTAGCTTGCACACCTTGTTGGGATGGTGAGGGTCCTCAAAGCCAGGAGGTTGGTTGACATAAAATTCTTGTTCCAGTAGGCCATATAGGAAGGCACTTTTGACATCCATATGAAATACTTGGAAGTCTTTGAAGGCAGCATAGGCTAAAAAGATTCCGATTGCTTCCAATCTAGCCACTGGTGCAAACACTTCATCATAATCAATGCCTTCTTCCTGTACATAGCCATGCACTACCAGTCTTGCTTTGTTTTTTATAACAATTCCCCTGT
This sequence comes from Deinandra increscens subsp. villosa, assembly GCA_039602395.1. Taxonomy (NCBI): domain Eukaryota; kingdom Viridiplantae; phylum Streptophyta; class Magnoliopsida; order Asterales; family Asteraceae; genus Deinandra; species Deinandra increscens. Next base: position 31,805,043 of record JBCNJP010000025.1, read on the forward strand.
CATCTTTCTTATTTCTGAAGACCCACTTTGTGCCAATTGGTTCTGCTCCATCGGGCAGATCTACCAATTCCGAAACTTTCTGCTTGTTAATTTGAAATAACTCTTCCTGCATTACCTCCACCTAACTGTTGTCTTCCAAGGAATCTGTTACTTTTCTTGGGTACTTCTTGAGACAAAAATGTAGCATGCAAACAGATGTTTGCATTAGCAGATCTACTCCTTGTCAACACAGGTGCTGACAATTCTCCAATAATGTTTCTCACCGGATGATCTCTGTTGATTCTTCTGTCAAGAAACATGGGGAACTCATGGCTTCTTCTATTTGAGGGTATATTGAGCTGAGGAATTCTGTGATCAAGCTCAATATCACCAATTTGTGATACAGGATTTGAACTTTCAACTGTATTGTGAGAACTATCCTCTGAAATGTTGGTCAGATGCTCAAAACTGAATTCATCATTTGAATTTGCAGGTTCAGTTGACCCGGAATCATTGTTCTCAATAGTTTATGAAATTAAATTTTCCGGTTGAACTTGAGCCGGAGAAATTTCCGTTTGAACTTCGACCGGAACTATTTCTTCTTCAATTTGAATTGTTTCAGTCTGTTTCTTTTCATTGCCTGGCAAGATAGGTTTGATGCTCATTGAAGAGATGAAGTTCTGCTTCTCAAATCCAGCAGTGTTGCTCTTCCAATTTTCATCAGCAGACCTATATAAGTTATGTTCCTGTACTAGAGATCTCACAGGCTTATCAACAGTTATGTTGAAAGCAGTGGTTAGTGCGTCAATATCAAATAACCAAGTGGGTTGAGATTCAAAATTGTTGGTAGATTTTTCATTAAAAGATACATTCATAGTTTCCTCAACAATTTTGGTTCTCTTGTTGTACACTCTGTATGCTTTTGACTCACCTGAGTATCCAACAAAATATCCATCATCTGCCTTTTCTGCAAATTTGGGCAATAACTCATTGGTTATTAATATTATAACAGGACAACCAAATGGCTTAAAAAAATAAATGTTTGGCTTTCTTTTTCTCCAAAGCTCATAAGGTGTCTTGTTTTTTCCCTTGACAATTAAAATCCTGTTTTGGACATAACAGGCATTGTTCACTGCTTCTCCCTAAAATATCACAGGGATCTTGGAGTCTGCTAATATAGATCTAGCAGCTTCAATCAATGTCCTATTTCTCCTTTCAGCAACACCGTTTTGCTGTGGAGTTCTAGGAGCACTGAATTGTCTCACAATTCCCTTCTCCTCACAAAATTTATTCAAAACATGATTTTTGAACTCTATGCCATTGTCACACCTAATTGTTTTGACTTTAAGATTGGATTGATTTTCTAAATTTATCAAAAGTGTTTTCAACAATTCAGCAGTTTCATCTTTTGTTTTAAGAAAGAAAACCCAAGTGTATCTAGAGAAATCATCAATTATTACAAAATAGTATGACCTTTTCCCTAAACTCATTACTCTAGTTGGACCAAAAAGATCCATGTGCAACTACTCTAGAGGTTTTGAAATAGAAGATTCAACTTTTGGCTTAAAGGAGATTCTGTGTTGCTTGCCCTTGAGACATGGCACACAGTTTTCAGAACATGCAAAATGCTTGTTAGGAAGACCCTTAACCTAGCCAAGATTTACAATTATGTTCATGTTCTTGTAGTTTACATGACCTAACCTCCTATGCCACATATCACTTTCATCAACAGAGGCTTTGGATACAAAGCAAGCAGTGCCACATGAGGGTGTAGCAACTGACATATCCAAAATGTACAATGCATCTCTCCTGGGTGCCTTAAGCATTATTAGTTCATCAGGAAATTTGACACCAGGTTTGAGGACTATAGCCTCTTTCTCATTAAACATTAAATTCAAATTCTTGTCACACATTTGTGAGACACTAAGCAAGTTGAAATTCAATGTATTAACAAAATTGACTCTATCAAATTTTACCAGTCCATTTGTCACATCACCTTGTGCTGTGATATGGCCTTTTGTGCTTCCAAAGGCAACTGGTCCTCCATTGATTCTTTTTGTATTTTCCAGAGTTTGCTTATTCCCTGTCATGTGGCAAGTGCATCCACTGTTAACTACCCATAGGCTATTTTGGCCTTTATTTAGCACTTGCACACATCAGAATTGATTAATTTCTATAAGGGACCCAAGCCTGAGTGGTCTTGGGTCTGCCATAAGCATCATTATACTTATACTCCTTGAGTACTGAAGTATTTAAAACTTGAGTACTTGTTTGACTAAATCCTTCACCTTTGGTGTTTTTCCTTTCAGCAATTTTTCTTTCCCTGTACTCCTTAAATTTTCTTTGCTTGTTGGTTATTTTCTTAGATTTTTCATTTCCTTGGTTAACCAACTTCGTTCTTTCAGGGGATTTGGAAAATCTTAAAGGAAAGTGTTTGTTTTGATTTGAACTCTCCCCCTAAGGTGGAACACAGTAACTTCCACTTGAACTAGTAGCAAAAACAATTTCAGGTTGGTTAGACTTTTTGCTTCTTGAAAAGTTTTCTCTAGAGGTGATCTTTCCTCTAGAGGGATTTCTTCTTCCTTGAGCTTCAAAATGCTCAAACCCATCAGCAAAGTGTACATGTGGTCTCTGCTTTGGAGCAGTATCTGATCTGGGTTGAATTTTGTTTTCCGGTTGAACTTGAGTTCAAGTGGAAAAATGTTCCGCTTGAACTTCAGCCGGAAAGCGATTTTTCCTTAAAACAAAAAAACTTCCATTTTTATCATTACCAATTAAGACCCTGTTGGATTCAGATCCAGAATGCTTCATTGTGTGGCTTTTCACAGGTGAAATTCTTCCTGTGGGTTTCTTTTGAAAATTAGCTTTTGGTTGCAAAACAGGTTTTGGTTTCAAAAATGTTTTAACTTTACTCATTAGATTGAACTGACATACAGCAGCTAGGTGACCCTGTTCACCACAGCACATGCATTCAACTGTTTTTGTTTCAAATATTCTGGGAGACTCATGCTTGGTTACTTGGTTGAAAGTGAGTTTACCAAGCTTTTAAGTTTGACTTCCCTTTGGTTTCTCAGGTTGTTTCCCTCCAACTTTTGAATCCTTGGGTTCATAAACAGTTGGTGGTGGAATAGCAATTGATGGTTTTAAAATGTTTGATTGGTCAGCTGATGCAGAGGTGCTTGCAACACTGACTTTAGTTTTCTTAGTCTCAATAGTGTTTTCAGAAATTGACTGTGATGAGATGTCATCAACTGTGAGACTGACTTTACATTCTGATTTTAAAGCTTTAATTGGTTTGATTACAGGTGAGTATTCAATTGGTGGTTCAACATTGTTATACCTAACACCTGCTTTACCATACATCCCTCCTATCCATAGCTTCTCAGCCTTTCTATTTGCAGCTTAGAATTTGTCACAAGTAAACAAAGCATCTTTTAGCTTGATCTCAAGAACATCAACCTCAGCCTTAGCATCTTTGGTTTCATTTCTTGATTTCTCAAGCTTTGACAGCAATTCATCAAGCTGTGTTTCAAGCACTGAGTTGGTTTGTTTTAACTGTTCATACACTTTGGTTAAATTTTCAATTTTTTAAATGTATGATGATTCAGTTTTCTTAAAACATTCCTTTAACTCATTTAGGTTTGAAACTTCATCAATCAATTCAGTGTTGTGATTTCGGTACTTTGCCACTTGTTCTACGCAAGCAGGACTGCATAGGTTTTCTAAAACTTTCTTAGGGATAGAGTTTACCTGATCTGAGGTGGAGTCTTGTTTGGCCATCAAATCATGGTTGATAGGCTCAAACTCAGCAACGAAATCTCCCCATTCAACACATGAGGTTTGATTGGTAACAACAGCAACCACATTCTGGTGGTTTTGACTTCCGCTGGGCTTTGGTGGGGTGGGGTGAGAACCTGAGTTGTTACCAGAATTATTGTTGTTAGAGTTGCTTCCTCCTTGATTTTTCACTTGGACATGACCCTGGTTCTGTCCTTCTCTTCTTGGTTGAGAGCACTCCCTTGCGAAGTGACCAAGTTGGTGACAGTTATAGCACTTCACTTTGCTTTTGTCAAGGCCTATGTGAGCACCTTTTGCTCCCTTGTAGGTTCTACCAGTTCTTTTGTAAAACCATTGAGCTCTGACAGACGCCATAGCAAGTTGAGTCATTATATCCATTTCCTCCAAATCATCAGCACCTATGCACTCAAGATATTCAGGTATGAAGCCTTGGTAAAAGTCAGTTGCTACATGAGCATTGTGAGAGTCTTCAAACGTGTTTGAAAAACTTTCTTGACACCTTGGTGTCTAAGGGAAACTGACAATAGGTGACTGATATGATGATGAGTTTGAAGACCTTTGACTGTTAAAATCAGTAGTTACTAGTGCAGATGAAAACAGCTGAGTTGACTCAGAAGATGAGTTTTGTTTAAGATCTAGTTCCATTTCATAGGCACTAAGTATGCCATGAAGTTCACTGAGTCTCATCTTTTTCAAGTTTTTACATTCCCTGATGCTCACTGTGTGAACTGTCCACAGAGAAGGCAGGGAACGTAGGAACTTTTTGTTAACATCTACCTAGTCTAGTTTTACATCTATCTTTTGGAGTTCATCAAGCAAAGAAACAAATCTTAAGTACTGGTTTGTCATTGTTTCACCAGATTTGAAAGTAAAGTTTTCATACTTCTGTTTTAAAACATCTTTCTTGTTTTCTTTTATTTCACTGGTTCCTTCATACATTTCACTTAAGGCATTCCACAGGTCAACTGGAGTTTTATATCCTTTGAACCCACTTAAGATGGAGTTAGGAAGTGCAGCCTGTAGAGTCCAATATGCCTTATGGTCAAATTCGAGAGCAGTATAGTCAGATTCAACATATTATGTCTAGTGGTTTTGGTATCTTGACTTCTGCATCATCAGCAGATGAAACCATGGGTGAGTAAGGTCCTTCAGTAAAAGATTTCCAAATACGGCGGTCCAAAATCCTAACAAAACCTTCCATCCTGAGTTTCCAGGTACCAAAGTCATCTGGAGTGAACATTGGCGGTTTGTTGGAAGAACCATTTGGACAACTTAGACTAAAATCACTCATTTTAAAAACCTTTTGAAAGAAGAAACAGCAAGGCTTGTAAAGTAAGCAAGTAAAGTATCAACTTTGAAGCACTGAAAGTCTTCAAAGTGAGATCCAAAGCTCTGATACCACTTGTAGGATTGTTATTAGTTAGAGTTAAACTAAAAGAAAAGCCCTTTACTTGCAAATATAACCCTACGGAATTAAAGTTATATTTCACTTTACTTACACGAGGTTTAGTTCTTGTGTATAATGTAAAAGCTTGATTTGCAGAAAGATAGTAACAAAGAAGTAACAAATACTCGGCACTATTTGATTTAACTCAAAGCTACATTATTACAAGTTGTTCAAGAACAGATGCTATTTGCGATATTCGTGATGATGTGTAAACTATGAGCTAACTAAGCTATATATAGTGCTGATGAGATCAATGACAGCCATTGATCTCATGCGATCTAATCTAGACCTTAAACAATAAAGTCAAATACAAACTACCAAAACAATAAACATCGGCAATTGGAATATCTTGCGTGTTTGCAGCATCATACTACTTTAGGAGAGCGGCTTGAATCAGATATAGAAGCATACGAGAAGCTTTTGCAGTATTGGACTTGCTGAAAAGACATCTCAGGAAAAGTCCGGTTGAACTCATTATCTTGTGGATAATCGAGTTCACCCGGAATATTCGCTAAAGGACAAAATTGCTTCTTTCTGCTTGAACTGCCAGTTCCGCTTGAAGTGAGAATTCCGCTTCAACTTTAACTTCAGCCGGAACATAACAAAATTGGCATTCAGCCGGAAATCTTCCAAGCGCAATATTCCTTACATTTGTGTCATACGGTCTCATAAAATACGAACGGTTGTATCATACGGTCTCATACCAGGAGTTGTGACTGAGATTTCACAATTGACACTCGTTGTCAATTTGGTTACACGAATTTGCTCCTAAGGGTCATTATGCGGTCTCAAATAAATTTGTCTAATCGAATTCTCAAATTTCTTATAAAATAAATCTTACCAATTTATAATGAGAAAATATATTACACCGAAAATACTATTAAATTACTTTGCTTATTTCAGAAGGCTATTGAAAACACAATTCCTTTGAGTTCTATGGTAACTCTCGAACCGCTCACTGAGACCAACTTTCTATCATGGTAAACCCTCCTCAGAAATATCTTGAGGCTTTTCGGGAAGCTCTATGTCCTTGACCGACCCATCCTAAGCATACTGTCTTACTTGCTAAACAATCGCTCAAGGATGGAAATCCAAAAGTACACTGACGATTCTAAGGACGTCACTAAGCATATGTTATCTAGCATGATACAGGATTAACGGTATAACTTTATCGCCATGGGAGCTTATGATATCATGAGGAAACTCAAGGATCTTTTTGAGTTAAGTCAGAGGAGTGATCGATATGGTGCACTTCTGTAATTTGTGAACTGCACTATGTCACCCGATTCCTCACCTTAAGATCTTGTCATGATAATGAAAGCGTATCGCGACAGACTGATCGACCTCAGCTACACCATTCCAGATGGAATGGCCTTTGATGTACTTCTTGGATCTCTGCCCGAGCATTATCACATTCATGCGATTAGGTGTTGGGTGGCAGACATTAAAGGAGGTTATGACATTGTTTCCCAGTGTCAAGATCAGGACCACACCGTGTGTGCTTAGGGTTACTGATGCAAGTATAACCAAGTCCAAGAAGAAGGTTAAAGAGAACAAGTGCAAGAAACCATTAGCACCACCTCCATAGGAACACCAATGCTTTGAATGCAACAAGATGGGCCACTAGAAGCGAAAATGTCCCGTCTATTTGGCTAAGATAAGGATGACTAGAAACTACGGCAAGGGTTCCTCATCACGTACTTCAAACACGTTATTGAACTTTTCACTGTTTCCTCCAATACATGGGTATTTGATATTGGATGTGGTTAGCACATTGTTAATGTTTTGCAGGATCCTGAGAATTTGAAGAAGATAGAACAAGGTGGCATAGAGCTCATCGTTGGTGATGGGAAAAGAGTCTCGTTCTTGGCTACCGGCACATATTATCTTACATGCCCTTATAGCCTTGTAGTTACTCTAGTTAACTGTTTATATGCACCGGGCTTGTCCAGACACATTATTTCTGTCTCCTCCTTATTTTAACAAGGTTTTAAGTACAAGTTTGATGGTAATACCATTTTAAACTACTTTAACGATATCTTTTATTTCGGGCTAGACCTCGACATGGTATATATGAGATAATTATTCAAATGAATGATAAACTCTATCATGTTTCTAAACAAAACAAACTTGATAATAATGATTCTTCGTTATGGCATCATCGACTTGGTCACATAAGCAAGGCTCGCATCAAGAAGCTACAATCTACCGGAATTCTCGAATCCACCAATGCAGATTCCTTCGATGAATGCGAATCTTATTTATCTGGGAAACTTACCAAGTAACCCTTCACCCATGTTGGTGAACAGGCTAAAGGTTTGTTAGGATTCCTAACAAACACAAACATGAAACTTTTGACAAGTTCAAGGAGTTTCAGAAAGAAGTAGAAAACCAACAAAGTCGAACTATTAAAATACTTTGGTCGGATAGAGTAGGTGAATATCTTAGCACTGAATTCCTCAATCATCTTAACGCATGTGGAATCATTTCACAACCTACTCCTCTTGGAACACCTAAAAGAGCGTGGGACGTGTGAATCCTGATCAACTCATATCAGTTGTGTAAACAAAGTAATCAAACGCAAAGGTAAATAACTCAATCTTGTATTGCACTCAATATCAAAGGTTACAAGACTCAGAGAAAACACCTTTACGTTCACACACACTAGCAAAAACGTTACAAAAATTACAAACCTATCAACTATATATAAGAGCCCGATTGTCCGAACTGGGCCATGGTCCGAACTGTAGTTTGCCTGCCAGTTCACCCAGTGTTCGCCTAGTCTAGGTTTTCTTTGTTTTTCTTGATTTCTTCCAAGTCTTTGACCAATCCAGCATGTTGCCACATTATGTGTCAACAAACTCCCCCTTGGAAAAATGCTGGACAGTTCTTTATCACTCTTGAACTTCAGCCTCTATCCCAGCCCATGTCTTCTAGTGATTATGCCCGGCATATATATCAAATGCAAAACATATCCGAATCACCCTCAGACATTTTCACAACCCTGTTTTCATTCTACAAAACTATCACAGCTTCACCTGTCTTCTCATGATAATACCACCACTTCAAATTCTGTATGAAATCCAATTCCATCTTCATAAACGGAATCCTCTTCGTCACTTTAGACTTTTTCTTGAAGATAAGTACTATCAGCTTTCTCCCTGTTCTTTTATGTATCTTGGTCGGATGTTCACGCCTCTTCAGTCTTTGAGGCTTCAGATATTGAAATCCTTCATTACATAATTTCAAAACTTAATTCTTGAAGTAGAGACCCCTCCAATCATTACCATAGTTGCAGAAAAGATTTTGTGTAAGCTCTCGAACATCCCAGACCGGTAAAGTACTGAAGTCTTTTGCACATTTGAAGTATTGGATACTATGCTTGCGTTTTATCCCATAGCACTTCAGACTTTCAGCATACATCCAGCTGATAATTTCTCCTGACGCTTGACCCTTGAATCTTACATGCTTTCTTTGCTTGATCGGTTTTGGAGGAGGAACATAATTTGCATGAAATGTCTTCATGTATTCATTAAACAACCAACGTTTATTCTGTTCCTTCGCCTCCTTGGCAATCGGGTCTTTAGGTTTTTCAGCTTCTTTCTGTTTTAATTTTTCCTCATCTTCAACACATTTCTCTTTAGGAAATACCTCAAACTCATCACTAGTCTGATTACTGTCATTGTTGAAATTGGAGTACGGATTGGATATTCCTCTTCGGTTATATCTTCTACCTCAATCTTCTCTTCCAAAATATCTTCTTCAGACTCTGGATCAGATGACTCATTGTATATTTCAGGTGTAGCTTCAGAAGTTCTCTTCATTTCCTCATTGTTCAAATCGAAGGCTGCTTGAAGTTGTTCTGGATTAAGTTCACAAACGAACTCACCTTGTTCTAACATCCTTTTGAACTCATCAATACTCTTCGCAAATTGATTCGACGGAATTGAAGTTATCAGCATAGCATTCCTGGATTCAGACTCCCCCTGAGATGTAGAAGTCCCAGCACCAGAACCAGTGTTTCTGTTTGGGCTTGAACCTCCTCCAAAATTTCCTTGTAGGTCGTCATTATCAGGTTCATCATTCAAATACTTCAGAAAACCATCTTTGCACCCACAACCAGAACCTATCTCCCCCTGAGCTTTAAACTTCTCCATCAAGAATTTTATTTGCTCATTCATCTGTGCTAGTAAAGCATTCTGGTTCATAGTAGTTGTTTTCAGACGTGTGATCTCATGTGCTTTAGCCGACTCCCCACTTTTCAATTGCATATAATCTCTTTGCAATGTAGTTATCAAATTTCCTTGAGATTCATTTCTTACTCTCATTTCTTCATCTCTTGTTATCAATTCTGTAATCAGCTGACTTTTCTCTTCATCTTTTCGCTTTAACACCTCAATCACCTTCGATTGCTCATCATTTTTAGCTTTTAAGTCGTCAATCTGTAATTGATGATCAAGCAAAGCACTGTTGAGTAGCTCCACTTGAGAGAAAGACACTGATCCTTGAGCAAGATTAAAAATATCAACTGGTGTTGATGTGGTTAAAGTTGTAGCTGTTAAGAATACAGGAGTTGTAGGTGTTGAACTCAAAAGACCTTTTAGAAACCCTGACTGACTCATGTCACACCCCAACCGACGGCAGAATACGTTGGGGCGCGATGATTGTCCAGATGCACACAACACTAATCAAATATTGCGATTTTCTTAATCAACTCATTTCATATCAATAGAATAATACATGATAATTAATTACAATCAAACATTAAATCACATGTTAACTTGATTTATTTAGGTCTCACTAAGTCCACATGCATCCCTCAGTATCATCAACGCGATTAACAATATCAATAGCAAGCCTGCAACATGTAACAAAATAAAGGTCAACTACGAATAGTTGGTGAGCAAACGTAGGTGTAACGTACTGATATATATTTGAAACATGCGATTCAGTGAGTTAAGTGTTAACATATATGATAAACATGAAATGAATCAAAGCACATAATAGGCGACGCATTCAAGCCCTTGACATTTAGGCTTTCAAGCACAAGGCGCCACACGCAAGGCAGGCCAAGTGGGTTGCCACACCAATAGATCTATTAATGTAACCCCCACTCAATGAGTTAATGAGATACGTCAAATCGTTCCATCGTTCAATCGTTCCATCGTTCAGAGCAATAATCCACACAAGTTTAACCACACAAGTATACACTTAACAATCACATCGATCGCATTCAGTTTTTAGAATAAAGCATAAAGAGTTTAGGTTTTAATAGCGTACATGTTGCACCCCAAAACATCAAAAGAAAGGGCTATGAATACTCACCTGACATGGAGACACGAACGTACGAACGACACCTTGCAACCAAAAGACTAGACCCGGAGATCGCCTTTATGACTGAATCGGGAATGACGGGCCAACAAAAATAAACAAATTCATAAGTATTTATAAGAATAGTTGCGTCTTTCGAATCGAACAACTTAAAGGTGAACTACGAACGTTCAAGGTCGAAGTGTTGGTTTGTTCTAAAACTGTCTACAATATGATAAATAATTATAACAAATTATTTGTAATTATTAGCGGTGAATATATATATATATATATATATGTAGGGTTAGGTTCAAATGAGAACTTTTTATATTGAGAACTTTTGAGAACTAAATCTCAACCACAGATTTCAGGGGGGACCACTATAATTCATGGGAGGGGGGATACATGTAAATAAACTTGTGGCTCAAATTAGTTATTTTTAGTTCTCAAATCAAATTGGTTCTCAAATGATCCTCTCCCTATATATGTATGTATAATATATATATATGATTTATAAGAAAAACTTTATCATATAAAATTATGACGACCCTTATGTATATTCACACATAAATAGTCAACATAACATTTTAAAACATGTTTTATCCAACCCAAGAGTCGGGGTTTTGCCTTTTAGTCTGAAGAGTCCAAATTATAACAATTTAAATATATTTTTGTTGTAACCCAAGTTTTTTTAGAAACAACATCATTTATTTTAAAACCCGGTACACCGTGTTTTAATATACGCAAAATATTTATTATTACTAAATTGATATGTCTATATATATGTATATCCATTAAGTATTGCGATGATAAAGGTTCTTGACCATGGGTTCAAAAAGTTCACAAAGACATTAAAAAGGGTATGAGATAGCAAACACAGTATACCTTTGGTCGATAATCGGACCCGGACCCGATTAACCAAAAAATCAACGCGACACCAAAAATAAACGAACAAGTAGTCAATTCCAATCAGATTTTCATCTCGAACAATATTATGAGGTCAGTTTCAAAGTTTGACTTTGTTTGACCCATTTTCTGCTTGATCAGATTCGTGACTGAGTCGACTCGTGTAAGGAATATTGTGCTTGGAAAATTTCCGGCTGAAT
>JBCNJP010000025.1:31817182-31848281 GCA_039602395.1 Deinandra increscens subsp. villosa
AGGGTTATATTTGCAAGTAAAGGGCTTTGTTTTAGTTTAACTCTAACTATTAAAGATCCTACAACTCGGTTGACTCGGTACCGAGTTAATTCAGTTTTGTTTAATAAAAACTTGAACCAAACACCCCATGTCGCATTACCACCCAAACACACCAGCATAAGCACTCTTTGGAACGTTTCCGACGGCCGAAGGCCCATGGCCGCCACCGGAAAAAGCTGTCACCGTCGCAGGAGCACACCACAACACCACCACACCACTAAACACCCGAGTCTAAGCATACGATAGAGAAACGGGAGTTCAGAAGGTGGAAACGAGCAAGAAAAGAGGAAGAAAACGAACGAAATCGTACCTGGAAACGACGTCGTCGCCGCCGCTATGGCGGTACCCTAAAACCGTCGCCGTCGCTGCTCATGTTAGCCAAACGAAATCGCGAGTCCAAGGGGCAGGGGGGCTGTTCCAGATCACGAACGGAGAAAGAAGGGGGAGAAGAGAGGGGACGTCGGAGAGAGATAGGGATGATGGTGAGGTTACAGATGGTCGTCGGACCGCCGTTGGTCGCTGGTGAGGCCAACGGCCTTTACTTTCTTTCTCAGAAACACACACAACTGTGTGTGTAGATGTCGGTTGTGTAGAGAAAACGGGATGGGGGCAAACCCTAAAAAGGGCTTTTAATTTCCTTTTTTTGTTTTATATATATATATATATATATATATATATATATATATTGTATTTATATATTAGGGTTCGGTAGCAATTAAAGAAAACGGGGATTATACCGCGGTGACCAAACACATGGATTTTTAAACGACTCGATTGCGGACCGCCCCTTAACCGAACATTTACACAAATATTTGCTAGTTAAATCAAACACGACATTTTGAACATTTTGAGAATGTTAATAAGGATTTTTATAAATTTTAGTTGTGATGGATATATTTATATTTATATAAATATATATATATATATATGTATATATATATATATATATATATATAGCAAAGACGTTTTGAGATTAATAAATTTATAAAAAAAAGTATATATGTGTTTCTAGCGATATGTGTTTAAGAGACTAAATTTTATAAGAGATGAAATAATTACGTGAAACGTGATTATTTATTAGCTGTTAATTATGATTACAGAAATATGATCAGAAAAAAAGGATACGGGTTGACCGAGTTGTCACAGTCTCCCCTATTTTAGGGAATTTCGTCCGGAAATTAGAAAAGAGTAGTTTAAAGAGTTTCACCAATAACCAACACATTTGACATTTGAAACCACCTTAGAGAGGACATAAGAGATTTCACCAAGGATAGGAATATATTCTCGATTACTAAATCAATTATATCGGCACCAACCTTTACCCGACCCCAAGGGTTAGGTTAGAAACGGTGACAGGGAAAATGAATTGCGATCGAACCAACCATCAGAGAGATACCCACACACAACGTTCTCTGTCCAGCTCCCAGTGCACCCTAAAGGCATTACCAAAATATATATATAGGGTGTACCGTAGCTAACGCACCACATCTTTAATATCTTTAGCGAGTAATGTTTGCCTTCAGAAAACTTCCTATTATATACAACAACAATGAATATTTGAGCTCGAAACATAACAAGCTTAACAACAGAAAGCGAGCAATAGATCTGATAAACACACTACCACCAAACCAAAATCACCAAGGACCAACCAAAGATATTGAACCGCAGTCTCCCCTACTTTAGGAGCGAGATTGGGGAAAAGAAGACTCAAGTGAGTAATGGGTGCAACATTGATTTCTTCATAGTATTTCAGTTCATAACTCATCATAGATTCACTTAGATTCACATCAATCACATAAGTTCACATCGATCACATAGATTTACATCGATCACATAGATTCACATCGATCACATAGACTCACATCGATCACATAGATTCACATCGATCACATAGACTAAACCAAACTCAACACTGATAATAATCATAAACAAAGATTTGGAGTTTCAGACTTCTTATTTGGGTAAAACGTCATATTCTGGTGAACTAGATGGGTAGCGACCCACATCCGGTTTACCTTACAAGACACGATCCATGGATAGAATCCGAATCAGCCCTCACTAAAAACCCAAGGTCCATACACACGACTAATAACGATCGTATGCTAAGCTAGCATCGCACACAGTCGCCGGTAGTAGCACATATGAGTCCCTGGTTAGCAAGAGTAGAGTAATGGTCAACACTCGGATTAATGGTATATGACCGAGAATTTCACGTGATGAGCACAAAAGGCTTAAAACAATTGATACCAAAATAAATCGAGTACCACGAATTATGCGGAAAACCACGCATTGGATGCCATGAGCCGATAGTACTCATTCGGGCATCACGACTAGCGTGAACCGAACGGTACATTTTAGAACATCATGATTCCGCTATCCTGGAATGAACCGCGTGATTCATGGCGTATGCATCCGATGATATGAATTTGGATAACACGACCCGAAATGCACAAATTCGATAACATGAGTCGAACGGAGTGTCTTGAAATACATGCATTGATAACATGAGCCGAACAACATTTTTCATAGTACATGTATCGATAATGAACCGGACATCACCTTTTCGAAGTACGTGTATCGATAACTTGAACCGAACAGCATGACCCGCAACCCATATATTCGGTGCTATGAACCGAATAACATGACTCGAGATACATGAGTCCAATAACGTGGATCAATAACATGACTCAAAATACGTGAGCCCGATATCATGAGTCGAATAGCATGGCTCGAAAAACACATGTCCGATAACATGAATCAACTAACATGATTAGAAATAGATGAGCCCAATATCATGGATCGAATAACATAATTTAAAATGCAAGAATTCTGATAACACAAATCGAACATCATAACTTGAAATACACGAACCCAACATCATATATCATAACTTGAAATACACGAATCCAATGACACAACTCGATCATCATTTTTGAAATACGTGAACTTGTTAAAATAGATGACATAGGATGTATAATAACTCGACTCATAATGATTACTGATCACATCCACCCAAAGTACCCTTCGAATGTGACTATAGATTGTGAATTCGGACAACAAATCGCAAAGCAATAGATCAATGATTCAACAAGCGACCCAACAAGGTTATAATATGGGACGACTGATCCGTAATCGGAACAGTATCAAGGATAAGCAAAAATTTGGAGTCGAATCCAAGAGCCAAATCCATAAAATGATAGGTATCAAGTCTAAATAAGAATCCTCGATCAACGATAGCGCCTGGAAAATCTGTGGATGAGACGGCAAGAATTGATTCCATAAACTGACTATCGAGTTAATCAGGAATCAAATTTACAAACCCCATTAGCCGATGAATCCCAGAGTCCATTGGTTAAAAAAAACCAGTTTCCTCATAATAGAAATCAAGAATGTGACATAAGCAAATTCATACACCGCCATTAAGGGCGATAACGAATTTGGAATAGGGCCGCAAAGTGCCGGACCAAATATGAATTTACCACGTGTGAAAGAATGATCTCCATACGAACGAAAGCTGAGATACATGAAAGGAACCTGATAAAAGAATCAACACAATGGACAAGATACAACCCACAAGAGAGAAACGGTCGCACAGAGACGAGCGGTTTCCAAGGGTTAGAGACGATAAGGTGACTGGAAGCCGAAGTCGTGCTAGCATAAAGGCGATGTGAATGTCGCTTTAGTGAACGGGAGGAAGACCTGATATGTCTTCGGATATCTCGATTCCCCTTTCATTTTGATGAACTTCCACAATTTTGGGCCCTAGATGCATGCACTCCATAAGTAAGTAATTGTGGACCGAAGTCCATAGACTGGTTTATCGGCGAGGACTGCCGGAACCCGAGTGTCCGGCGATGTACGAATGATTTCATTTAAAAAACAGACAGATTTCTAATGAATACTGAAACAGATTCCAAGGGTACACAGAGGTGAAAGGAAGGAGGGTCAAAAGGTGCTAATAGCGAACAAAGCGGAAGCACGATAATCAAAGAGTTAGGTCGCAGGGCAGACATAACTCAATGATTATGATGATCTAATCTTCGAAAGAATAGATTTTGATATCGGTACGTGTATAAGGTTATCTACTTGAGAGGTCATAAACTCGTAAACTCATAAACATGTAATCCCGTAAACATGTGGACTTGTGGATTTGTAAATTTCCAAACGGGTAGACTCCCTGACACACATACCTAAAAGAATACGCGAGAAAAATCAAACAAAGGCATTTAAAATAGGTAACTTTAAACTTTTTTACAAAACAGGAGGGTCATGTGCGCGTAGGTTTGTAACCCGCTAATGTGCCCACTTATTTGTAGGCATGCATGTAATCCCGTAACCACGTAGCCTGTAAACTCGCGAACCCACCAACGAGAATTTACCCATCGTACACACAACGGATAAAATGATATAAGGAACAAATGGTTCAGAATCCCGCAGGGAACAACGCTGATCAAGGTACATGGACGAACAAATGATGTAAAATGGTAAGGTTTCGAACATCATCATAAATAAGTGAAACGAATACATAGAATGTCAAAGATTTTAAACGACTACCAAGTATAAACATCGGATTCATCAAACTCATCCGACTTTAAAACTCCAACATAGGTTCCACAGTCAGTATTACCGGTGACGGGAGCGTTAATGGTAGTTAGTAATGGAAACACAAGAGGAATGCGATCAGAGGTGGCATGATGATAGAAAATTATGGTAGTGACAAAAACGGTCAGACGATCAATAGTGACCCGAGCTGGCATTGTGAAACATTCGAAGCTGAACTCGATCTAGCTGATAACAGGTGCTCATGGGAGGGTCAGATCGTGGCAGTACCCACAAGATGACTGAGAAGGTTACAATTCACGCATTGTCGACATAGAAGGTAGGTAGGTTTCCCAGAGCCTAAACACAACGAAAGTGTGTGCGTCTTACAATGTCTGAAATAGCAAGCGGGTTAAGCAATGGTGGTACTGATAATAGGATTAGCATCGAGAACACACAAGATTAGGCCGGTGAGAGCAGCTTCCACTTGCCAAACAATCTCCTGGGCCACCTGACGGTTATGGCGACGATTTCCGCGACCCAAGCTAAGAAATGCGAGAGAATCGATCATGAAACAAAGGGTACGACCAGGCGAATATTTTGTCCGTAATCACGAGAGTAAGAGACATCATATATGACACTCGAATTGGGTGTCACAACTCGACCGAATATGAAAAAAATCATTGAATACCAAGGTTCACAAGAGAAAATCGCAAAATCACCAACACATAAGTTGAGAAATTTTATTGGATATCCATTTAAGACTCAAATGATTGAGTATAAAACTCGTGTGATCGTGAAGTGGTGTAACTCAGATGATCATAGACTATTGAAAACTTCCACATTCACACATAAACCACAAAATCGAATGATTTTCGAAAAACATACGGAATGGCCCTCATTTCCCGAGTGGGAAACTACAACCGTGACTGATAAAGGTAAGATCCTAGTGATTAACATGCTTTGGCCTAATAGGTTTCAGCACTCTCATCGAGGCGTCCCAGTTAAGCGTCCAGGTCTGTTAATTCGAATTTGTACGCAACGCTTTGCTTTGTCAGAGACCCTGACTACCAGTGCTTCTACCCTTCAAGTTACTACATGTCAATCACTAAGGCCCCATGTCTGACGAGATTGTAAAATCGAGGAATCAATTTCCTAGATGGTACATAAGGCACCATTACTAAGGAAGGAGGCTATGAAGCCCCAAGTGATTTGTGTTTAAGGTTGTGCTAAACGACAAGGTAACAATTGAAACGGGCATGATCAAGAAGCAGTTATAGGGCAT
This sequence comes from Deinandra increscens subsp. villosa, assembly GCA_039602395.1. Classification (NCBI taxonomy): domain Eukaryota; kingdom Viridiplantae; phylum Streptophyta; class Magnoliopsida; order Asterales; family Asteraceae; genus Deinandra; species Deinandra increscens. The sequence goes on from JBCNJP010000025.1 coordinate 31,823,046, forward strand.
ATAAATTATGTAGGCATGTTATGCATGAGGCACTCATGCAGGACACCTAAGGTATAAGTCTAGGTCAAACCAGTTCTAATAACTTCGATCCCTATAGATGTGGCTTTGATACCAATCTGTCACACCCCAACAGACGGAGGAATACATCGGGGTGTGATGATTGTCCTGATGCACACAACACTAATCAAATGTTGCGATATTCTTAATCAACTCATTTCATATCAATAGAATAATACATGATAATTCATTACAATCAAACATTAAATCACATGTTAACTTGATTTATTTAGGTCTTACTAAGTCCACATGCATCCTACAGTGTCATCAACGCGATTAACAATATCAACAGCAAGCCTGCAACATGTACCAAAATAAAGGTTAACTACGAATAGTTAGTGAGTAAACATAGGTGTAACGTACTGATATATATTTGAAACATGCGATTCAGTGAGTTAAGTGTTAACATATATGATAACATGAAATGAATCAAAGCACATAATAGGCGACGCACTCAAGCCCTCGACATTTAGGCTTTCAATCACAAGGCGCCACACGCGAGGAATGCCAAGTGGGTTGCCACACCAATAGATCTATTATTATAACCCCGGCTCAATGAGTTAATGAGATACATCAAATCGTTCCATCGTTCAGAGCAATAATACACACAAGTTTAACCACACAATATACACATAACAATCACGTCGACCGCATTCATTTTTTAGAATAAAGCATAAAGAGTTTACGTTCTAATAGCGTACATGTTGCACCCCAAAACAGTAAAAGAAAAGGGGCTATGAATACTCACCAGACATGGAGACATGAGCGTACGAACGACACCTCGCAACCAAAAGACTAGACTCGGAGATCGCCTTTACGACTGAATCGGGAACGACGGGCCAACAAAAATAAACAAATACTTAAGTATTTATAAGAATAGTTGCGCCTATCGAATCGAACGACTTAAAGGTGAACTACAAACGTTCAAGGTCGAAATGTTGGTTTGTTCTGAAACTCTCTACAATACGATAAATAATTATAACAAATTATTTGTAATGATTAGCGGTATATATAAATATATATATATATATATATATATATATTTATGATTTATAAGAAAAACTTAATCATATAAAATTATGATGAACCCTATGTTTATTCACACATAAATAGTCAACATAACATTTTAAAACATGTCTTATCCAACCCGAGAGTTCGAAGAGTCCAAATTATAACAATTTAAATATATTTTTGTTGTAACCCAAATTTTCAAACACAACATCATTTATTTTAAAAGCCGGTACACCGTGTGTTAATATACGCAAAATATTTATTATTACTAAGTTGATATGTCTATATATATGTATATCCATTAAGTATTGCGACGACAAAGGTTCTTGACCACAGGTTCAAAAAGTTCACAAAGACATCAAAAAGGGTACGAGATAGCAAACATGGTATACATTTGATCGATAATCAGACCCGGACCCGGTTAACCGTAAAATCATCGCGACACCAAAAATAAACGAACAAGTAGTCCATTTCAATTAGATTTTCATCTCGAACGATATTATGAGGTTAGTTTCAAAGTTTGACTTTGTTTGACCCATTTTCTGCTTGATCAGCTTCGTGACTGAGTCGACTCGGTTGACTAGGTAGCGAGTTAATTCAGTTTTGTTTAAAAACTTGTACCAAACACCCCATGGCCGCCGCCGGAAAAAGCTATCACCACCGTAGGAGCACACCCAACACCACTACACCACCAAACATCCAAGTGTAAGCATACGAGAGAGAAACAGGAGTTCAGAATGTGGAAATGAGCAAGAAAAGAGGGAAAAAATTAACGAAATCGTACCTGGAAACGACATAGCCGCCGCCGCTATGGCGGTACCCTAAAACCGTCGCCGTCGCTGCTCATGTTAGCTAAACGAAATCGCGAGCCCAAGTGGCAGGGGGGCTGTTCCAGATCGCGAATGGAGAAAGAAGAAGGGGGAGAAGACAGGGGACGTTAGAGAGACATAGGGACGATGGTGAGGTTGCAGATGGTTGTCGGACCGCCGCGGTCGCTAGTGAGGCCAACGAACTTTACTTTCTCTCTTAGAAACACACCCAACTGTGTGTGGATGTCGGCTGTGCAGAGAAAACGGGAGGGGGGAAATCCCTAAAAAGGGCTTTTAATTCATTTTTTTGTTATATATATATATATATATATATATATATATATAATATATATATATCTATACTATCTTAATATATATATTAGAGAGAGAAAATCCAATTGTTGAAAATTTAAGAAATTTACAAGTATTATAGCATTATGTACAAGTTAATAAAGCTACAAAAACTTAATTTCTAAACACAACCGGTCCAAGTTCGAATCTCTTTAAGGAAAGAGAAAGCCTTTCAAAATCCCGGTTCAGATGCATACCTTCCCAAATGTATAAATCTTCGCGGCTAGTATCCTATTTCAAGTAAAGCAGCAGGTCCTCTTTCTCTCTCTCGATGCCTGTTCCGATCAAACAAAAAAAGCTGGAAAAAAGCAGACGCACCTGATCTCCATTTCAGGTAAAGATTACAAAGTTCTTTCCCTCTTCTCTTCCACACAGTCGCTAATCCATACCAATCCCTACCATGATGAAGAAGAAAACACAAATCCGACGGTTCTCTCTTTTCGAACCCTAATCTGACGGTTCTTCTATGTTTTTCACGCGGATTGCTCATTGATTTCGATTTTTTTTTACAAGAATTGAGCCTAAGTTAAAGTGTATAAAGTCACATCAGATTCATCTCATTTGCTACATCCATCAGCTATCAATTTCATTTTAACCTGGTAATTTAATTTGAATTTTTATTTTTTCAGTTTTTAGTGATAAATTGAAGACCTGAATTCTTATGTAGTTTATAAATTGAATGTGCAAGGTGTGAATATCTTGTATTGTTTGAAGAATTCAGAAGAAGAAATCAGAAGGAGAACTCAGAAGGAGAAATCAGGTTTGTTACCAATTATTTAGTGAATTATTTAGGAGGTTAACTTATTTGTTTTTGGTTCCTGTTACATTTGGATCTTCAAGTTCATCTTTGCTTAAGAACTGTTCTTATAGAGACTGTTGAGTATTAGAAGGGAGATCGAACCCTGGTTCTTATGGGCACAAAGATTATATTTATATACAAGAAAATCCATTGAGATGTGATTACTTTTAGAGATTGATAAGTATGCATATGGTAGAGTTAATGTCTAATATTGATGTACCAACTTCAAAAATAAAGACAGAGATCCAAAAAGCATCTTAAGCAAGGTTGCAAAAGGAATATTTGATACAAGGCACATGAACCAGAAAATACAAATAGGTTTTCAAAAAACAAATAAAACAGTGGACCATAAAAGTATCAAATATGGGGACCTTTCTTTGAGTTTTATGATTTTACAAACTTCTTTTCCTCATAAATAAAAACTTCTGTTAGAAACTTCAAAACTGGAATACAAATTTTACCTATCCATAACATTGATTATATTGTGAAATGGAATTGCCAAATTAAGGATTGGTGGGATAGACTTTCTAAGACGTATAAACAACATGTTGTGCATGATGATTCCTATGATGCTATGGACCTTAATAATCATGGTAGTGCTAAGCAGGATCAGCAAGTTCAACATGAGAGTGTGTGGTTGTGGAGGTTATTTTTCTCAAGTCTCATATTGATTCACATCACAACAGGTAAGCATGATGAATGAGAAAATGAAGAAGCCACATATTTTTTTAAATAAACATAATATTTTAACTCTGACTGAACTAATATTTCTGTTTTTTGTATCATAGCAGTTACAAATCTACTGTATATCTATTACATATTTCTGTTTTCTGTCTTTCTATGTGTTTAGTCATAACTCTTCTTTATGTTTGTGTTTCATCATGGTAAGATTAGTGTTTGGACCTAATGCACGTGAATCTGTTAGCCCAAGGTTTATGTTCATACAAAAAAAATTGTTTATTTCAGATTTGTTTTAATATGTGGCTAAAATATCTTTTTTTTAACATTGAGTCAGTGTTTGTTATGTGGGTTTATTTAATTTGCTTGACCACAACAGGTGTCCATTTATTTAGTTATATCATTGGCCTGTTGTCGGGATTCTTTTATTATCCCATGTCCGTATTCATTTGAACCAAACATACATACTAGAAAGTAGTTTTTTTTTGTTTCTTTTGCAGATAAAACTTGAATTTCTTTTGCAGCTAATCTGGTGGAAGGCTTTTGTGTGGCTTTGATTTTTCTGGCCAAAGGACTAACATTTTGGGATATTGGTTTATTGTGACTGAGCTGGTAGGAATTGATAGATTTAAAATGAATAAAGAATGGGTGTAGGGAAGCTATTGGAAGCCAATTTTGTTTTTTACTGGGTTTGACTTTTCTGGTCAAACTTTTGACCTTAAAAGTCAACAGGGAAATTGGATTCAATGTTTGAATTTTAGTTGTGATGAATGGTGGGATTTTGTTTCAGCTATAAGCTGTTTTGGTGGCATGAAATCTATCAGATGTCATTTGTGGCACTAGCTCTACTTCATGTGTACGACAAATTAGTTGCTTGGAAATAGATGGAGAGTTTCATGGTTAATGTGGGTTATTATATACTTTTGGGACTCATGACTAATTTCTCAAGGAATTGACCTTTTTGGTGAACATGATGGACTACAAGGTTAATGGCTGGGGCAAGGTTTAATTGATTTTTTTTGGGTATACGGCCGTAGTGAAAGGTGGCTAAAGTTGGAAATGGGTATGTTCGGACGAGGCCGGAAATGATTGCACAAAAAATATATTGGTTATATCTTGGGCTGGAGAATAATCGGGAGTGGTGCAAGTGTTATGGGTTTGGAAGGGCATACTTCATCAATGACAAAAAGTGGCGTTATATTTTTATTTATGTTAATTATTTGTTGTGTAGCGTGAATAATAAATACTTGATGTATAGATATAGTATTGGTAGTATTAGGAGTTATTGTGGTAGTGTTATAGGAATAATATTACTTAGAGGGAAATGTCCTCTCTAATATTTATCTCTAATATTTTGTAAATATTTTGTTAATAAAGTTTTACTGGGCCTTTCCCTTTATAAAAAAAAAGTAAGAGTTATATATGGTTTTATAATGGAATATTAGTTTTCTAACAAAGATGGTGGTTATTTCACTTTCATAGTGAGTTATATATGGTTGTGTACAGTTTAGATTGTGAATCTATATCCTCTTTTAAACCGCAGAAAGGTGATTTTTTTACTATAAATAAAAAGAAGCGTGTGTTTGATACATGCGTCGATCTCAAAGAAAAAAGACGATCAAAAAGAAAATTATAAATTAGGGTGGTGTTCAAATTCTGTTGTACGGAAAAGGAAAAGAAATATGGGAGTTTTCTTCCTATTTTCGTTAAGTTCGCAAAATTAAACAGAAGACATACAAGAGTTGGAAAAGTGATGGTTAAAACATCGTGAAGATCATGATACTAATTATCATGATGGTTTTGATGATAATGAACGAGATGGGGATGATGAAATCAAGTGTTGTTGCCGTCAAATGTGCGAACACAAGACAAATAACAGGCTATAAATTATTGTCCGCTGCAACATGTGGGTACCCACTATACATTAATAATAGGGTTATTTGATCACATTACCTAAATTAGATCAGTCAAATTCTATAATTATTGGTTGTTAATACGTTACCTAAATTACTAAATAATTATCACTCAACTCACATCCTAAAAATCTAAAATTTAAAAATTGGAGGAAATTTTGAATTTTTAGTTTTTCTTTACACTTTTCATTTTACGGTCAAAGACTATGTGTTATGTAATTACCAATGAAATCAATTTTCATTTTAAAAACCAAACTCTCCTAATTATTTTGTTGGATCTTTTCAATTTATACAAATACTTACACTTTTCATCATGTGTACTTAATTCATTATCAATTTTGATTTAATTACCATTCTTATTATTGAAATTATTTAACATCGTTTCAGATTTATCTAAGATAGATGAATATGTTAATCAAAATTTTCTTCCTGTTTAAACATACTTATCAGTTCCTTGATATTTATGTGTTCCATGTAAGTGTTGTTTGTACGTTGATTCAACTTTCTTTGGTTTCTTTGGTTTTAGCGGTTACAAAGAATCACATCAACTAGAAGCACAAGTTCCATTTATTCGGTGAGTTCATTCGTTTTTTTTTTTTGTGAACTTTGCAACATCAATTGGAGCATTACTTGCATTTTAAAATAATGACCCATTTTCAGAAATGACCCATTAGGACATTACTTGCATTTTAAAAGAAACATGGGTGGTTAATGGGGTAGATTATATGGTTTTACCTATATTATGCATAAAAATGGCTTAATGAACTCCACAAAACAAGTATATTGTGTATTATGTTGTTAGTGCATCTATTAAGAAATCTTTGTTTATTATATTGTTAGGTGGAGGTGGTTAAAGGATTTTAGTTTATTATAGAGATGTTCATTGTATATATTGGTAGGATATACACATAAATAATCATTAAAAACTATCATTAAAACTATGGACCTCATCAGAACTATCATCAAAACTATTATATTCATGAATTCAACTTAAAACACTGTTTATGACTGATTGCATGGCGTACGACACGGATTGACTTCCTCACTATGGAATTCATTTACCCTCCGATTTTGATTTAAAAGGTACTATGTTATTACTGATATCTTAAAACTATATTGATGACTTCTATCTTACAACTCATTTGGTTTTAAATTACTATGTTTGTGACCAATATATATTTCAATTCAAGTGTTATTATTTGTTTGAGTTCTAAAAAACGAATACCTCGATGTAAATTGTCGTACCATCATAACAAGCGAACAAAAGACGAATAACACACTATACACTGTCGCCGCCGCAACGCGCGGGCACACGGCTAGTATATATATATATATATATATATTGTATTTAAAATATTAGGGTTCAGGAGCAATTAAAGAAAACGGGGATTATACCGCGGTGACCAAACACATGGAGTTTTAAAAGACTCGACTGTGGACCGCGCCTTAACCGAACATTTACACATATATCTACTGATTAAATTAAACACGACATTTTGAACATTTTGAGAATGTTAACAAGGATTTTTATAAATTTTAGTTGTGACGGATATATATATATATATATACTAGTTTTTGATACCCGTGCGACGCACGGGTGGATTTTAAAAAAAAAAATTGAAGTCAAAACTTAAAACATTATAATAGATGTAATTCGATAATTGGAATCAAAGGAAAAAAAAGTCACAAACTTGAAAATACAGACTTATAAACAACATTTGATGTTTTGTTTGTCACTTTCCCGTCTTCATCCAATATGAGTAGTTTTAGTCTATCATCGCTCTTAACCCTTGATAATGCAACATAAAGCCGACCATGACTAAAGCATGAATTCTACAAAATTAGTAGCAGGAATTCTTCTAGACATTAAATCAAAGCTGTAAATAATAAACAAAGAATGACCGGGATTAAAACATGCATAGTGCATACCAGTTACCTAACATATATACAGCATAATAAAAGGTTGTTATCATGCAACACACACACACACGACTTATCTCATTTTCAAACAATAATGTTGGAATCAAAGCATAATTCAATGACTACAAACCTTGAGATCTCGTGAAGTTGCCCAGTTTTGCTATAAAAGCTTAAAGGCGGAGTTTAAAAATGACCTACACTTAAGCATGTCAGCTTCAGGAAGAAAGGAAAACAATGCTATGAGGAGACAAAATCATTAAGCAGAATTCTTAAAAATATACATATGAAATTTCTCCTGTGAAATTCGATGAGAAGTGGCCATGGTCAACCCATCTAGCCCCTTTTTTTGCTTGCTATCCAATCCACCTATTTTTCTCTCTCTACTTTATAAAAACCTTGTGCATATATTGAGTGGACATAAACTACTTGTTAAAATCAAGCGGAAAATTTACGACCAAAGCAACATCTGATATGTGAATTGATAAAGATGTTCAAACAGACCTGCTACAGCTCCCGCCCAAAGCTTGGTCTTTTAGTCTTGATTCGACTTGAAAGCTTGCATATCGATTCTACATTGATAAAAAAAAACATGGTTAGACACGGTTCTTGGCGAAGTGTTGTTGTATAGGATTGGTTATGCTTAAATTTCACTCCTCAATTTGATCAAAAAACACTGTTAGACATAGTTGTTGTGGATTTAAGAGACGTAAATATGTCATCATTTTTATCGCCTTGTTTCTTTGATTGCTCAAACGCCATCCTCTTACCCTAAGTGTTGCTTGCATTGGACATTTGAAGCCCATAAGTCATGGCTAAGCAATCAAATTATCTACAAACTTTGAAGGCATGTTTTCCTTGCATTGGATCTTTGAAGCACAATTAAGAAATATGTAATAAAAAGAAACTTGAAGATAATCATAATTTGCAAGAAAATAAGAAAGAGATGCTAACGGATACACATACACATTTACTGCCATAAAATATGCATTTATAATTCACGTGTAGAACTAAAACCTTCAGAAAACATGTATTAATGATTTAGAATTTTCAGGTAAGCTGAGATTGCTATGTTAGTTATTTATGTTGATTCTGGTTCTTTTTAACCAAAAGAGAACATGTTAAATCTTAGAATTATCACCCAAAGTATAATTCTAAGACCTCTTTAATGTAATGGTTTTTAAACATCGTACATAAAAGGGTAGTGGGTCAACAAACCTGTATGACATGTAGAAATGACTTCGTCATCATGACCCATAACCTGATTTGCCTGACCCATAACCTGTTTTGTTGACTGATTTATTGACTTCCATACATACCATTTAGCCAAAAGGTTTGACTTTTTGATCAACCTTACTGATGTTCCTGGCAGAAAAGATTCAAATTAATTATACAAATCTATTAGCTACATGCTTGTATAAAATCCATGATATTAAAAAGAACAAAATCCGTTGCCACAATACGAAACACACTATATGGCAAACCAGAGAAAAAGACAAATCACAGTGAAGTTAATAAATCAATTCAAATAACTACAAACCTAAAAAGATATCATCAAACAACTAAAAACCTAAAAAGAAAAAAAAACATATATAATAATGAAGAACTGTAATACATTACCTATTTAACGTATATCTACAGATATATGTAAACCCTACCAAGCACATAATAATACCTATATCCAACTACCGTAAAATGAGATTGGCTTATTTATACCCTTTCATCGATTTTGATTCTGATGTAGAGTACCCATTAAAATCAAACTCAAACTCTATAAATCAACCTTCTGTTGATCTTATTTTTTCTTATTTCTTATGTATAACAAATTGCAACAAAGTAAAGATGAAGGTAATTGTTTGTTTAAAGCACATAAAAAACTTTATCAATAAAGAACCAAATTTCGAACCCTCCATCCTTCCACTTATCATTTGCTGCAAAATTAAACAAAACAAAATCTCAAAATAGGTGATAACTGATGTGATCATAATTTTCTCATTAACATATTGCCGCAGTAGAATGATTCAAAATGTAAAATAATAGAAACAAAATGGGTTTAGCATTGTGGAACTTAATTATACCCATGTCTAAACTTTGTTGATGATCTCTTCACCCCTCTCTTCTCCATTGCATAAAATAATTAGTAAACAAACATAAATCTTATCATGATCAGATTCTGATTCAAGTGGCCTCCCCCTTTCACACCAACTCATCAATTTCTCATGCTTAATTTGTTTGGTTAATCACTATATCTTCAAAACTTTGGACATCCTAGCATATGAGCATACCTGTATTTTTTAGCAGCAATTAAAAACTATTAAACGTGAGCAAAACTCAAAATGGGTACTCAACCTAACGAATGTGTACCGTCTGTAGCAATGGAGATGGAGGTTTGATGAAGGAGAAAATATGTATCGTCTCTTCATTTGGGTCACAACTAAATGCACGATGAAAAACCTGCAATAACAAATAAGAATATATGTCAATTGAAAAGAGGAAAGAAAAAATTAGAAAATCAAAGAGGACATTCATAAGACATATTTCTGAGCTGTGGTTCTACAGCCAATCATTTATAGAAAAATGTTCTAACAACTTTAAATTTTAAACCTAGATTGAAGAACGAAACATAATCAAAATCGTTACAAATGAACCTGCAATTACAAAACCTGTTTAAGAATCGGAAGTTCCTGTAGGAACGGATGCTTCAATATACAAAATCAATTAATCTTCAATCGTCAATCTCGGGCAAAAACATAAATCATTGATCTTGAAGGTCGAAATTAGGAACTTTCAATCGTCAATCTCTAGTATCTGAACTTTGAATATTGTTGAATTGAAAAGTGAAAAAGCGAATTGTAATTAAAATGAAAAAAGAAATTTGTTGAGGATTCATAAATACATCCAAAATCGATGAAACACAAAATCAAATACAAATCGATTAACAAACAAATTCGACTGTGCGATACGAAACTACGATCGATGATTACTTGGTTTAAGAAAAAGGTTACCTTAAATCAATTGTGTTGGACCGGAAGCGATGATGAATCCGTTGTTCTTCGATGATAACGATATCGACGGATGCGATATTCCGGGATCAGAGCTTTAGGCGGAGAGGAAGATGAGTAGAATGGAAATTGGGAATTAGGGTTAGTTTTTTATGTAAGCCACAATTCAAGAGCTTTAGTCGGGTTATTTAACTGGATCTTCGAATTTTAGGCTATATGGAAACCATTTGAGCGGGAAAACAACAAAAGGGATTGTTGTGGTGATGCCACGTGGCATCCAATCTTTTTATATATATATTATATACTAGTTTTTGATACCCGTGCCACGCACGGGCGGATTTTTAAAAAATTAATTAATACTTATAATAAGATATTATAATAAATATAATTCGATAATTGGAATTAAAAAAAATTAACATTGGAGAATGAAAAAAGTTACAAATTTGAAAATACAGACTTATAACCAACATTTGATGTTTTGTTTGTTATTTTTCCGTCTTTATCCAATATGAGATACCCGCCTTAACCTCTTTAGAGATTTGCCTGTCTCGAGTCTCCTACACTTGAATTTGAGTTTTCTGGTGCAGATACTGCCTTAACCTCTTGAGACATTTGCCACGAATGTCAAGATTTAGCTGCAAGAAAGTATACATAAAAAAGGATTTGAAAGGGAACGATCATCCAAGTATTCAATTGTGTTCATTAACACCACCCATATTTTGAAGCTTCTTTATGCCAAAGTGAGTATCCAGCTTTCTTACCACCAAGTTCGGATGATTAGAGCACATAACTATTCGGAAAAGGAAAAAAGAAAAGAAATTACCTCCAAATAGGTATAATCCTGAGCCAATTGAAACCCACCTAAAATGAGTTACCCATAAGATACTTGATAATGCCTGCATAAAAAAATGAGTTTAAAATGTTATTAAACATTTGAAGTAAACATCTTAAAGTCTAGATATCAAGAAACAAATATATAGAGGAAATACATGGTTAGGAGATGAAAAACATTTAGTATTCCAATTCATATAAAACTAACAAACAAACATATAATAGTACCATTCAAGAGTAGGTAGCGTAACCTCTTTCTTAAGCAATGATGACATTTAAAGTCCATCCACTTTGAATAGCCAGTAAGGTAATATGATGCATGGTTGTCTCGAGGCCCCTACAAAATATATTAAAATGTCACAATGTCAATACATGTGAAAAATTAAGATTTGCAATCCATGTTGTGGATATCATCACTCTGCAAACAAATGTTAGATATACATATTCAGTGAGATCCATACACGTTTTGAATTTATAAAAGGTAAAAGTTGGATTTAATAAAAGCATAACCATGAAAATATTGAACACAGGGTATGGTTTAACTCAAATAGATGTCATACTACAATCATTACCTATAGAATCATACGATTAAATAATATGATGTTGTGATTGTTACTCTAAATATTTGACAAATTAAAAAATAGAACAAATAATAAAGGTATGTGCAGATTCAATGTTCCAAACCATGAACCGAATTGTTAAACCAGGTGCTTAATATTCCCTCATTTAGTCACAGTCCTACATTCATATTTTGAAAAAATATAGTGCTAAGATTTAGATGTAGCAAATTGAGCATGATATATGGTTCAAAATAGTTTAGGCCCAAAACAACCAAATTCTTTTACAGGTAATGTGAGATTGATCAAGACCCTTTAATTTCAGATGTTTTAGCTTCAAATTAGTCATGTAGCTCGATAGCTCTCGAGACCCGTGCGTTAGCAATCGACACATAAAAATATATTTAATAAATATAAAAGGATTAACTAAAAGTAAAATAAAGACCACTACTTTGAATAGATAACCAACACCATTGTGTTTTCATCACTATCAGTCTTGGTTTTGTTCACATCCGATTGTTTCAGAAACTTTGAACAAAATCCAAACTCATCTTAGATTTTGTCCATCGAAAACTCTATAGATTTTAGCAACCCTTTTCTGTAAATGGAAATTATAGAGATCATAAATCATTAGAACATATCGAGTCTAAAAGTCACTTAGCACACAAATGTTTATTATATCAATATCTACGGACTACGAACCTTAGGATGTTCAAGTTCTTCCAGCAATAAGACTCAAGCTTCTTCTCCCATAGAGAGAAAAGGCATGGAGTTTCACTTTTTAAGGCAAAAGAATATTAACCTCGAAGTATTGATTAAAAAAATTTTAGGATATTAAACAACTATTTGACATTTCCAATAGCAAGTTTGTGTGAACATACTGATAACTATTTGATAAATGGGAAAAAAATATCACTTAATCATAAAATAGGAATTCTATGAACATAAATACATAAAAAAATATTTTGCATAACTTGACATTTTTGCTTGAATAATCTAAACAAACTTCTTGGATGTAAATGCTGAAACTAATACATATGAAAATCTAGTTTGATGAATTAGATAACTCTAGGATTTTGGTGATGCATAAACCAAGTCACGTACATTTAAAAGCAAGTCTAAATACATGATTACATCATGGTATGCGCATACTAATACTAAAGTTTTATCAAAACCCAAATGCTGTAAATATAAATTAACCAAACAACTATAAAAATATTTCACCTTTTGTAGTTTTTTAAATGAGTGTTATGGACAGAGTCAAATATGATGTCGTTATAAAAAATTAGAAATAAAATTTAATGACCAAATCATGTGTGTACCTCAATTTCAGAAATAACGTTGCCATAAACCTCGACTCTTGCAACATCAAGACCCATTTGACAATCATAATTCTTCACCAAATGCATGCATTAGCTGTTAAATGGAAACAAAAAATATGGTATAAGTGGTTCTAAATATGTAAGTCACCCATAATGAATGTAACCATTGTCATTGTGTCACTGTTGACTTTGACTGAGAATGACACACCATAATGTGAAATTGATAGTTTAACCATCTACTCCAGGCCTTTTTTTTTTGCCAGAGGATGTAAAGGAATAAGAGAAACCTTCAAAAGAACTATTTCTCTAGAACCATAAATGATTTTTTTTTCTCCCCTTGAAAATGAGAGTGTTGCAAGGAATATTTCTTTGAACCGAAGCCCCCAACATGTAACAAACGTATTCGTGAATAAAAAGGCTCAAGTATTAGATGCGGATAGTAGAATACCTAAAGGCCATATTTTACTTTCATTTCATTTCTAATCTATAAAACTTGTTCCCATTTTTCCCACATGAGCACAGATGTTTGAAAAGCTACATAACCTCCATCTAAAGATGACTCACATTGAGTGAATGTAGTGTTGATTGTGATGCCAGTTGAGTTAATCCCTATGATTTTAAAGTTGAGCAACACCCTTTAAATTTTTTCATTTGATGACATATTAAGGTAATATATACTAATCTGGCACATGTAGATACCATCGAATTACTAAAATGGAAACACTGCATATCTGAATACTTTGAAAATGACCCATGATATTGATATAGGTAAAAAGGAAAATTATAATTCAATTGAAGAAACAACTTACAGTGAAAATAAGCTATGATTTCAATGCAAATCAATAGCATATACCACCTGCAAACAAAATACAAATAAAAAAAGTGAAGAAGATACAGATTTAAGTACATGAACATCAAATTATAAAAAACAGATCTTACATTTTGCTCCATGAAGGTAACCCAGGTGGCCTTACGACCATTTGCTTGTGCAAAAAAGAAATCAGACTTCGGCATTTTGTAACAAAATTCTGAAATTGTCCAATAAACACATAAGCATCTTAATAATATAATTAAGTACATATAGAAATCAGGTAAAAAACATTAAAATGTCTCAAAAATGGCAGAAATAAACCGATTGACTTACTATCGTAATCGAAATGGGAAAAAGTGGGAACAATGATGTGATGAATTCTTAGGTTTTGTAATTCGGTCTCTTCTCTTCTTTTGTGTCGATTAGGTTAAAACGTAATTGACGTCTTTGCCTTTCTAAAGGGTCAGAAGACAGTGATGGATTAAGGAATGATTATACCTAAATCAATCGATTGAAGAACTTGAATTTCTTACCTGATTGCAGCGATGTCGGAGGAGGAGGAATAAACGAAATCGCGTTTATGGAGATGAGCGACGCTATTTCTCAAGATGAATGGAGTTGAATGGCTGATTAGGGCTTTTAGGATGAACGGAATGAACATAATCGATCTCTCGCAAGATGATTCCTATTTGAATAGATGGTTGTAGAAAATCACCAGAAAAGTCGATTGATTGGCGATGTTGATTCCGATCGTTGTTCTTCATGTGGCATCCAATCTTTTCATATATATATTATATAGATAGATAGAAGATATATAGATATAGATATATATATATATATATATATATATATATATATATATATATATATATAGTGAAAAGTTCATTGTAGACACCCCCATAAGTGTAGACAGGTAGACACCCTTTTTCACCATTAGATCTCTTGATCTAATGGTTGTGATTAATTTTCTTTTTTTCTTTTTTATCATTAATTAGAAATTTTCACATGTGAAAAAGAGCTATTTCACATGCGAAAGTGTCTACAATGAACCTCACCATATATATATATATATATATATATATATATATATATATATATATATATATAAGGGGAAGGATCCTGCGAAAACACCATTTTTTTGTGAGAACTGCGTAAACAAATCTTAAAACCTACATAATTCTTTCATACGTTAAATATATATAGGGAGAGGATCATTTGAGAACTTTTGAGAACCATTTTAAGTCACTAGTTAATATATATGGAAACCCCCCCCCCCCCATGAATTATAGTGGTCCCCACCTGAAATTGGTGGTTGAGATTTAGTTTTCAAAAGTTCTCAAAATAAAAAGTTCTTATTTTGAACCTAACCCTATATATATATATATATATATATATATATATATATATATATATATGTATATATATATACTAGCCGTGTGCCCACGCGTTGCGGCGGCGACGGTTTATATAGCGTTATTCGTCATTTTTTCGCTTGTTATGACGGCACGACAATTTACATCGAGGTATTCATTTCTGTTAGTGCGATGCGATGCGTTGCAAAAACAATTTACAAAGCGATACTCGTTTTCTGTGTGCGTGATACGACAACGGTGACACTTTACAACGCAGTACTCATTTTTCTATCTGGGATTGCGGGAGACGGCGACTATAACATCGGGGGAAGAAGGGTGAGAGAAATGCAGGAGGAATAATAGCACAAAACCAATAAACCTTAAAATCATATATACTATCATAATCACACTTGAACAAGAGAAACTAAAAATGGACATAGAATCTGAGAGTTTTCCTTAACCATACTACATACGGATAAATAGATCTTTAGATGCAAGGGAACGGAAGATGATTTTTAAGCTTTTGTTTAAAAAATTACATGACAAATGTGATTGAAGTATGATTCATACGTTAACAATTTTTCTAGATAACCACTTACAAAAGTACATGCTCATTTAGTATGTATAATTAGTAACTTGAACTTACATATTCATGACTTCATGTTATTTTGTAGGGAGCAATATTCACCCTTTTTATATAAAGAATATCATTTAAACGACCAAGTGTTAGAACCACAATGTATGTACCATGTTCCAGATCTCATTAGCTAGGATCTTATGGTGAGCCACACTATATAAACACCTTAGTTTTAAAAATAACATATTAGTCCCACTATTTTAAGAATATTAATTTCAATTAAATCAACAAAGTAATAAAATAATTAGTTATGTACCTTGAAATTTACATATGTGATTTTCCAAATTTGATCGATTATTGTCGTCGTCGGCATCGATTCTTTATTAAATGGTTTTTTTTCCCTTTACCGAATAAAACATTTTTTTGCTTAGTTGTGATTTAAAAGTTTTTTTGCTCGTCAATTTGAATACGTAAACGAACACACTATTGTGTTTTTCTATTTATGACTACTATATATTATATAGTCTAGATTAAAAACATATATATATAAGAATTATAAAATACTTATAAAAATATTTTAATAAAAATCACAATTTAGTAAATGATTTTTTAATATTCATTGTGAACAATTTGACTTTCCAGGTCAAATAAGTCATGCTTCCGGTTCTAAATCAACATGATTGAGGCTACACTTTGAGAATTTGATGTACCGATAATTCACTCCCTAAGAGGTCCGACATTTTGATCCAATAATTCGAATTCAGTTTTATGATTCAAAATTCAAACTATCAAACCATAAAAATACATTCAGAATTCAAACTATCAAACCATAAAAATAAAATCTATTCTTAAAATACCGAATGTATACCCAGAAATAAATACTAAACTAAAAAATCAACCGTAGATGTTACAAGCACAATTGTGATTAAAGTTGTTAACAATAATCCAAATCATATACAAACACAGTTTAAAAAGCTAACTCTTTTTAATCATCAAATATTGTAATAATCTATCTTTTATATATGTTACATGTCTACAAAACTGTAAAAAACAAATCGAACCTGACGTTAACAAAGACACAGGTGAGTCCCACACTAAAACATATGCTTTTTTTATCTATGTCTTAACTGCAAATGGTTTTCTCGAATACCCGCCACATTCAAGCTTAACGATGGGACAAAGGCTTCTTGATTTATCAAACTAAAAACCTGCATACAAAAAAAGAAGTTAATAAACAAAATTACCTATCTTTCTTGGTGTAATAGTAAAAATAATTACCTGCTCGTCAAAAACGGCTCGATGAACTTCACGAAGGTCAGAATGCCATTTTTTTTAACTGCCATCATCACTATTAGCCTCTTTATTAGTTTCTCCAAAAAATCTGAATCTTTTCTATTTGGTCCGCTTATAATAATTTTAGAATTTTCATTAACAAATCCAAATTGAAGAGTATGACATGGTTTTGAATACAAATTCAAAGCAAGCATTCCTGCTAAAATGATATCATGAACATTTAAATTGTGATTTGGGTATAATGTAAATAACCATGAAGAGTGAAAGACATACCCATGAAAAACTCAGACTAATAGTTATTATCAATAGCCTCCTCAGACTCCTTAACCTTTAAGTCATTAAGTTCAGGCTCACAAATTGTAGTTTTTAAAGGAATAAATTGGTGGTCATACTTTCACTTCGTAGCTCTCCTAAATTGATGGTTCCCTCTTAATTGCATATTGGCTCATTCCTTTTACATTATTTTCTTTTATATGTTTCTTCCACTATATGTATTTCACCATTGTATCTTTGTTTCGTATGATACAATCAAGAAAAGAATTATTACTTCCATACAATATTATCAAAATTAAGATGGCATCAGAGCGGTCTTAATCGATCTTCTCAAGCCCTCATCGACGGCCATGGCAGGTAAGCTCAAACCAATCGACGATTGGGTTGTGGACTCGGAGGCCATGGAACATATAACATATAGAACTGACTTGCTCGAGAACAAAAAGAAAAGTCTTTATGAGGCTCCTGTTATTATCCCAAATGGTGAAACCGTGCCCATTGATGGCAAAGGAGATTATGTATTACAGGGAGGAAACAAAATTAAAGAAGTCATATTTGTACCAAAGTTTAAATGTAACCTATTGTCAGTAAGGCGATTAACCAAGGATCTTCAAGGCTCCGTAACCTTTTATCCTGATTTTTGTGTTATACAGGGGCTTCGTTCGAGGAACTTGATTGGTGCGGGTGAGTGCAAAAAGGGTTTGTATCGGATGGGGATCTTTGGGAATGGAAGAAAGGCTTTGGCAACAACGGTTGAGACGGTTGAAACGTGGCACAAGAGACTTGGCCATGCATCCAAAAGTAAACTCATTCAAGTTGATTTTCTTAAAGATTTTTCTTTTGAAAATATGAACAATGTTTGTGACCCGTGTGCTAAGGCTAAACACACTAGACAACCTTTTCCGGTTAGCTCAATTAAAACGAGTAGTTGTTTTGAATTACTACATTGCGATGTTTGGGGAAAGTATCGAATACCTTCCATATCCGGGGCAAACTATTTTTTTAACTATAGTGGATGATTATAGTAGAGCTGTTTGGGTTTTTCTCATTAAACATAAGAGCGATGCAAACAAATGCCTTATTGATTTTACTAAAATAATAGAAACCCAATTTGGAAAGCTTGTAAAAAGGGTGAGATGTGATAACGGTGGTGAGTTCACATCCAAATCCATGACCGATTTTTATGCCAAACAAGGAATTTTACTAGAAACCACTTGCCCACACACACCCCAACAAAATGGGGTTGTTGAGCGCAAACATAGACACCTTCTTGAAATGGCTCGGGCCTTAAGATTTGAGGCTAATCTACCAAAACGATTTTGGGGGGAATGCATTCTTACAGCAGCTTATGTTATAAACCGGTTACCATCAAAAGTTCTAAAGCACAAAACACCATACGAACTTCTTTTTAACCAAAAGCCCGACTATGACCATATGAAGGTTTTTGGTTGCTTAGTCTATTATAAGAGCAATGAAACAAAGGGTGACAAGTTCGAGTTGAGGGGGAGACCTGGGGTATTTTTAGGGTACCCTCCTGGCTCAAAGGGTTATAAAATTTTTGATTTGGAAAACAGAAAGATAGTTGTCTCCAGGGACACCAAATTTCACGAAAATAATTTTCCTTTCCTGGTTGTTAACCAAAGTGAAAAAGAACCAGACCCTTTAGAACACCCAATTGGGCCTGCCCACTTCGATGAGCCCAACAATATAGATTACTCTACACCATGCACCAACCAAAATGTTAGGTCTGTTGATGATAACATGGTCAATGAAGAACCTAGTGAAACATTAGAGGAGGTTGTGGGCTATGGAACAGATGTCCAAAATGAAGAAAGTGAAGAAATATTAATTGATCAGGAAGAAGCAGTTGAAACAAGAGCAAAAAGAAGTCGTTCAATTCCAAAGCATTTAAATGATTATATCGTGAAGCTTCCCCCATCGGTCGACCCTACACAAGCAACACCCGATCAAGAATCCTCAACGGTACACCCTATTGCTAACTATATTTCTTATGAAAAATTCTCTAATCCTCATAAAGTTTTTTTAGCGGCCATTAGCTCCAACGATGAGCCAAAATATTTCAAACAAGCAATGCAGGATAAGAGATGGGTTGAAGCAATGAAAAAGGAGATACAAGCCCTTGAAGAAAACGGGACTTGGACACTTGAATCGTTACCCAAAGGAAAGCGTGCAATCGACTCAAAGCGGGTATACAAAATAAAGTACAAACCTAATGGTGAAATTGAGAGATACAAAGCCCGGCTTGTTACAAAGGGGTTCACACAAACAGAAGGGGTTGATTTTCACGACACCTTTGCACCGGTAGCAAAACTGGTAACCATGAGAACACTACTAGCCGTTGCAATCAAAAGAGATTAGATCATCCACCAACTCGACGTGAACAATGCCTTCCTTCACGGTGACCTAGAGGAGGAGGTGTACATGAAGATTCCTCAAGGGTTCTCAAGAGAAAACGAGACAAGAGTGTGTCGTCTACGAAAATCACTCTACGGCTTAAAACAAGCGTCACGCAACTGGTACCAAAAGTTCACCACCGTACTCCTTAGCCTAAACTTCAAGCAATCAAAGGCTAACCACTCTCTTTTCATATACAAAGAAAGTGAAGTTTTTACCGCTGCTCTCATCTACGTGGACGACATCATTATCGTGGGAAATAACTCCACCAAAATCCAACAAACAAAGAATCACCTTGATAAAAAGTTTAGCATCAAAGATCTTGGGCCCCTAAAGTATTTCCTTGGCATCGAAGTTACAAGAACACCAGATGGCTTGGTCTTAAGCCAAAGAAAATACACCCTTGACATCCTTAAGGATACCGGGATGCAAGGTTGCAAACCGAGCACATTTCCAATTGAGCAAAACTTGAAGCTTAACAAAGGGGGAGATGAACCGAAGGTTGATGCTGAACAATATCGATGGTTGGTAGGGAGACTTTTATATTTACAGGCCACTAGACCCGACATAGCATACACGGTTAATATCCTAAGTCAATTTGTTGCGGAACCTCGTCAAAGCCACATGAATGCCGCTTACCGAGTTCTACGGTATCTCAAAACTACCCCTGGCCAAGGCATCATTCTATCACGAAAAGGAGGAAATGAACTTGTTGCATTCTGTGACTCTGACTGGCTTGGTTGCCCATACACGAGGCGTTCTAGAACTGGGTATCTCCTCCTCCTAGGTGGTGCTCCAGTTTCATGGAAAACTAAAAAGCAATCTGTCGTCTCGCGGTCCTCGGCAGAAGCGGAATATCGCGCCATGGCTACCACTGTAAGTGAAGTCATATGGTTACGGTGGCTTTTGAAAGAACTTGACATAAACTTGACTGGTCCTACTGCGCTTTTTTGCGACAACCAAGCAGCTCGTCACATAGCAAACAATCCTGTCTTTCACGAACGGACTAAACACGTAGAGATGGATTGTTACTTCGTTCGAGAAAGAGTTGATACACAAGAGATAAAACCTATGCACATAGATACTAAGTTGCAAATTGCCGGTCTTTTCACAAAAGGACTTGGAGCTCAACAATTTCGTTTCCTTCTTGACAAGGTGGGCATTAGTAATCCATATGCTCCACCTTGAGGGGGAGTAAAGGAATAAATTGGTGGTCATACTTTCCTTCGTAGCTCTCCTAAATTGATGGTTCCCTCTTAATTGCATATTGGCTCATTCCTTTTACATTATTTCCTTTTATATGTTTCTTCCACTATATGTATTTCACCATTGTATCTTTGTTTCGTATGATAAAATCAAGAAAAGAATTATTACTTCCATACAATATTATCAAAATTAAGAGTTTTGTCCCCATTCTCTGCAAAATAAACACATCATGGACCATTATAACTCCATAAACTACAGAACCACAAGAAAAAAAATGGCCAACATACCTTGAGAATTGATGTCAATTTGGCTATCAATACATTATCCAGATCACCCACTTATATGGATAACCAGAAGGGGAATATGAACTGATAAAAGATTCTAAAATCATCACGTATGCTCAGACTTCAAATGCCCCATGTTTTCACTTGATGCAAGCTTGTTGTCACCATGATTGGCTTCATACCATTCATGCGTGACTTGCTTGATGTTTCAACTAACTTTGATTCTGAAGTATTAATATAAAAACAGTTAGTAAATCCTCTAGCAACCCACTTGACCCATTAGAGATAGATAAAATACACATAAAGAATGATGTTGATGCATTATAATCCTAAAAAGGTCAAACCCAAAACATAATAGGTGGTCTGACTTCATGGTTAATTACGAAAAAGGACTTGGCATGAACCAGTTTAGAAGGACCTCTCACCACTTGGCATCTGCAAAAATAAAATAAAAATGATCATATTACACTTGAAGATCATTTCAAGTATAAAACAACAAACCATGTATTCACATATGAACAACCTCAAATAGAATGATATCAGTGTATGAATGACATATATTGAAGTTCAGGTTCAAAAGCACTGCCATATATCCACTCTTTTGGTTGTATTCAGGTTCAAAAGCATATATATTCAGGTTTAAGAGAGGAGACCAAGGCACGTAAAAAAACGATCAAAATGTTAGTAGGACAAACAAACCAATCCATTCAATGAAACCAATATTCATAAAATTTAAAATACAACTACCTCTGTAGCAGGTTACAGAAACACCTCAAAGAGTCAAACTCAAAATCTTACCTGAAAATGAAACGGGTCACAAATAAATCATTCCCATCATAAAGCTATGTCAACTACACATAATTGAGTTAAATTAAATCATATCAGCCACAAATAAGATTTTAAAAGTGTAGTATACCATGGATAAGTCTTGATGGAAGCATTTTATCTCTTAAGCAAACAAAGACAAACCAAGAACGGGAGATATTTCAAGTTGATTTACACATCGGTAGTATTGCTAATATTGCTAATGTATAATATATTCAGATTAATATTAAACATGTCAACATAATGAATTTCAAACCTACATGAACTTAGTAAGAATACAACAATGGTATTTCATGAATACTTTCCAATACTACAAGTTCCTGCAAATTTCATCTACACAGAGAAGAATATTATGTCAGAAGTTATGATATATTATAACATGTTAGTCATCTATACCTGTGCAGCAAGATTAATTAAGCCAATATATTATAACATGTTAGTCTTCTATACATGTACATCATCAATTCTTTCACTATAAACCTGCAGAAATGAATATTGTACTTTAGCAAACCCAATGTTAAGATCTACAGGTTCTAAAAGAAGGTAGGAAAATGAGTTGAGCCTCATATGTAATTTACAATCCAAGTAATGAAGCACAGCAGATCAACATGATTAAAATATAATAGATGGACAGAGCAGTTGACCGTATTGTATACCTAAAAGTGACTTCAAGAAGGTTGCTCCCACAAATCTTTGTGGTTTTACTGCACAATTAATATGTTATTAGTCCAAAAAAAGAGTGAACTTTTAGAACATATAGAACACAATTTTAAAACATAATGATATAAATATACTCTTCAAGACCTGAAAACAAATAAGAACAGCAGCACTCATATACAGATTTCTTAAAAAATAGAATGTATACTTACAGGACCTGAAAACAGATTTCTTGAATTGAAAAATAGAACAGCAGCAACAGCAGCAATGTTTGTAGATTTCTTGAATTGAAAAATAGAACAGCAGCAACAAATAAGAATTGGTTAGATTTTAACACCAAAATATAAAAACGAATAAGAAAATTGAAAATTCACAGGAATTACCAGATGATGGATGTGCCAAATGAGATACGAATCCGGGTGACTTTATAGTCAAATAAATTCGACCTAGGCTCCCCCATCCTCCTCAATTTAGCCACGAAACAAGCAGGTCCGTCGGATTAGGAATTAAATGGAGATAACCGTAGGATTTGTGTTTGTTCAAAATCAAAGTGATTGATTGTATAGAATAGGATACTATGTGTTGTAAAAACAGAGAGAAAGAGCTCTGAAAACCTACCTATTGGGGATGGCGCTTTCGGCGATTGAGATGGCGCTTGCAGGTCTTCTGATTTCTTGTACGGTTATGGAAGAGAGAAGAAGCATTGCAGTACAAAGTTGCTTTGAAAACAGACGCAAATGGATGGGATTGTACGGGTAGGCGCTGGTGGATGGGATTGTACGCGGGTAGGTTTGAAAACAAGCACCGGTTGCGGATGAATACAGGCGAGGGTGGATGGAAAGCTTTTGTTTTTTGTTTTTTGTTTAATGTTTTTTGTTTAAGAGATTTAACACCACTTGTACACCATGCTTATTAACTTGTACAAATCTTAAACTTTCAACAATAGTCTTAAACTTTCAACACTTCTCACTTTCTCTTTCTAATATGCTTAATAAATAGTATAGATATATAAATAGAAAAAACGTTTTGAGATTAATAAATTATATAAAAAAAAGTATATATGTGTTTCTAGCGATATGTGTTTAAGAGACTAAATTTTTATAGTAGACGAAATAATTATTTGAACGTGATTGTTTATTAGCTGGTAATTATGATTACAGAAAAATGATCGTAACAAAAGGATACGGGTTGACCGAGTTGTCACAACTCAACCCTTGAAGAATATCAGCCTGTGGTGTAGAAACTGTGGTTGTTGTAGTCGTAGTCATCTCGCGTAAAGACATATCAGGACTATCAGATGAGGATACACCGGAATAGCGTTTCAATACAAACTTTTGACCTTTATGCTTCTTGCCGCGTCCACCAGCAGCAATCGACTTCTTCATTTTTGATGGAGTCAATGAAGACGTAGAAGTTATCGGTTGCTTACCCTTGCCACACCTAACATCGGCTTCTGGGTTGTAATCGTCATCAGATTCAGATGGGGCTATATCATCATACACACGATTCTTGTATTAATCGTTGCTTTTCTTTAGACTTGTTCGGTACGCGAAATGTTCTTCGCTACCCTTCTTCACTTTCACATGTTTGGAATTGACCTTGATGTACACAAACGGGTTGTTTGTGTCATAAACATCTCCAGAGTTAGCTCCCAAATCAGTAAACTCATCATTATCAGATTTTTCTTCATCTATCAATGTATTAACAGTTGGTGTCTCAGTCACTGTGACACTCGCTTGGACTTCGGGAACTGAAACAGCAGGTTTAGTGATATCTGGTTGTGTTACAGCAGGTGTTGTAGATTCAGTAACAACCGGTTCTGAAACTACCGGTTCCTGTACAACTGGTGATGTCTGTGTCTGTCGTCTTGGTCTTTTAACCTTTGCTTCTTATTGTTGTCGGTTTCTCTCTTTAACCCAACAGTAATCAAGTTATTCAGATGAACTTCCTTCACTATGACGAGGTGCACCCCTAGCTGGTGCAACATAGTTAACATTACCAAGATGACCAATTAACCGCTTTAACTTTGGATAATCTGCAGGCTTCTTCTTTTGATAAGTCGCCAATGTGCCAATACTTGCCTCGGTCATGTGTTTCAGCTCCATCTTTTGAGTATCAGTCTTTAGCAATGTCGGATACAGATCATTTAAGATCATTTGTGTAAATCTTGGATATAACAACGCCTTGTTGTGCCTCTGGGTCAAGTTGTCTCTCATGTAATAAAAGATAAACCCGGCTATATTGTATGGACGATTGAGAATCAAGGCATTCATCAAAGAAAGCATCTTTAGACCAA
>JBCNJP010000025.1:31848781-31880481 GCA_039602395.1 Deinandra increscens subsp. villosa
GAAGAATTGACTGAGTTATGAACAAATCTCGATTTTCCGGCGAAGGTGCGTTTTTCCGGTGACTCTTCCGATCATATTAGGGTTTCGCAGGTTAGGGATGACAGCTGTGACGTGGCAACACGCGATTTGATAGAAGAGAATGTCTCTCTCTTCCGTTTGTTGGCTCTAGGTCAACTCCCTTTTTGCTGTCTAATTATGATTGGCTGGAAAATAAAGACAGTGGGGTCCAGCTGAACAAAAGATCCGTTAGTGTCCTTAACGCTGCCGCAACCTGATTTGAGGAGACCAGCTTCACGCGAATTACCTTTTCTGATCAGTTGGATCGCCCAGATCTCAGACGTGGATCCCGCTTTATCAGGCTAATTCTGAATGGCCCACTCCCACTCACACGGATCATGATACTTGTGATGGGCTGATAAAACACACTAACCGCCAGCATTTTTTCCATTAAATTGAAGTTAAGTCATAACTGGACTAATGGAGCTGACTGCTTTTTCCGTCAAGTTGCTGTTTTTCTCTGTTAAATCTAACGGAAACCCGTTAAGTAAAAATATATAAATAAATAAATAAATACATAAGGAAAGAAAAAGAAAATGACAGGTTTCGTTACTTGATGAGATGATTTTTCCCGGATATCCCGCTATGTTCAATTGAGTTCTAGTTTTTTGGTGACATAAAGACCACGTTAGCTAACGACCACTGACGGACTGGTTTCGCTTCTCGGTTAAGTTTGTGATTGTTTCGTTATGTCTCACTCCAAGTTGTTTAGCTGATGCAGCGCTGATGTCATCTAACCGAATTAACTGGAATCTCAGTTAAATATTGTAATATTCCGTTAAATCTCTAACGGAAGGATCGTTACTTGAGTTAAATTGACGGTTTTCTCAGATTCCTTCCATATTGCACTGTTTAACTCAGAAATCTTCACAGAATATTTTTCCGAGCATGATTTTCTTCACCTAAAATTTATGAAGACTCCGGTTATGAATAAATTTCGCGTTTACGCTCGGGATCTCAATTTTTCACCGATTTGACATTTTATTTTTGCATCCAACCCAGTCACGCAAAACAAGTTCAGTATTTATGGATCATTCACAACTGTCAGTATCTGACTTCTGATTTCAGGATATTAGTATTGCTTTCTCTTCGGAACTGAGCGGAACGGTTCCACTCTCTGAATCTGATTTTCCGCTTCCGCATCGGATGTTTTCAGAGGAATCTAGAGAAAAGGGGGAATAATAATAGAACTTGATTATCGGGTCGATTATCTTAAGTTAGAGCATTTTCAGTGATTGATTGATTTATCTATTTGTTGCGATTTTGACTCTGATGTTCAGCATTCTTAGTATTGTACCCGATTGTGTGAACCGAGTGAACTGCAGCACTTGGCTCTTAACTGGATCAACAAGAACAGAAGAAGCTTATTCAAAGGGGAATCTTTACAACAGAAAGATTCCGGTTTATCAGTTATTCTTTGAAGATGTACGACATAGCGGTTCTTCACCAGTATGACAGATTTGACAGCGTCAGTCAAGGGGGAATTTTTGGAACTAAAAATAAGTGTGACTGACGCCATCAAATCTATTTTCAAATAATTTGGCTGAAGAATCCATTGTGAAATGATTCAGAGACGCGGGTTGTGATGATCGAGGCTTGCAAGTTTGGACCGAAGACGTTTTCTTGAAAAGTCAATTGTTCGAGTCAATGGTCAACGTAAAAGTCAACGGAAGATCGGTTCGACAAGTCAAGCTTCATATTAATTAAATCAAGTTTGATTTAATTAATAATTTATTTTAGTTTTTTATTTGTAATTTGCTCATTTTTATTTGTGTCTTGCTAGTTAGTCGGCTAGTGAGCACATGGGCTCTCCTATATATAGGGGTGATAGCTTCATTTGTTAGAATAAGAAAGAATAAAGAAAGAATAAGATGAATAAGGATGATTCTTAGAGTGAGTGAGCACCATTCTAGAGAGAGAGTGTCACATTGGGTTTGAGCTCAACCCAATGTGACCGTGGGTTTCCTATGACGAGTTTGTAATCATTCGGTTCGTTGTAATCATTTAGTAATAATCAATGAATCGTTTGATTTAACATTTTCTTGTTATAAATTATCTTAGATTCTCATCATCCCGTCTCCCCATCTAATTTTCGTTCTTGCTCAAGGTCCAGATTCTTGATGTGAAATCGGTCCTGACAAACACTGCAGCAACACATGAACCAGATACTTGTATGGAACAGAAAACTCTGACATGTAAATCCATTCACAACTTGGATCATCAGCATACCAAATTCTCTTCAATAATGCTACATTATCAGGTGGATCAAACTCTATTGGAACATTTGTTGTATCATTAGTAAACTTTAACACCCTTTGAATATCAGCTTCAGTAAATTCAACAGTTCGATTTTGAACAGTAACAGATAATCGAATTGTTCCATCAGTTAGGCACCTTGCAGTAGTCCAGAATTCGGTTAATATGTCACGATACACATCACACTCGTGTGTAATGGCATAGTGAATTCTTGATCGTCTCTATAAAATCGAATATTCCAGTTTCCTCCAAACATGGCTATCTTTGTGTCTTGCAACGCCCAGATGTGCACAAACATTGTGTTTGCTGCCAACTTTTAAATCAACCGCCATTTCAGAAAACATAAAACATGAAACATTCTTTTAATTCAATGTGATTATCAAAAATTTTGACCAAATACACAAGTTATTTATCATTCCTGTAAATGATCGACTTTTTGTTCAAAAATCAACTTTAGGCGAACTGAATCCGAACTGGATATTGCTATCCGAACTCGGTCCGAACTGACATTTGGTGTCCGAACTGGACTAGGTCAAACGGTCAAAGTTGACTTTGGTCAACTTCAGAACTAGATTGGTCAACGTCCAAACTCATGTTCGGTTGATGAACATAACGTTCGGCTGGACGTGCAACCGAGAGTTTTAATCTCTCTAACTTTCAATCTAGACCGATTTAGATCAAGAAATTTAAACCCTATGTTCGGTTTTCGACAACAAATCCATAAAAACAAGTTTTAAGTCCTAAAGTTGTCTCTAAATGGGTTAATTTTTTAATCTATGAACTGAGAAACCCCAACGTTGGTTTTTAACATATTTAATCATTTTAGCAATTAAAAACGACAAACAGACACACCATGGTACTCGGAATCTCATAACCTACCAGAATCAGGTCAGCAAACCTGATAAAACCAACGATTTGGAAAGTTAAAAGTTTGGGCAGAGTTCGGCTAAGGTTTGGAAGATTTTGAAGAAGTGAGTAAATCTGAACGTTCGCTTTGCCCATTTATAGGCGCCCAATTCGGCTCGTCCGAACCTAAGTTCGCCTAACCGAACCCTTCCGAACTTAACTTTCGGATCAATCCAAACCTTGTCCGAACTCCTGTTCGGTTTTCCGAACTTAACTTTGGACTATCCAAACTCTAGTTCGGTTTTCCAAACTTGCAGTTTGACAAGTTTCCAAAATTTACAAATTTAACCCTGATTTCTGAAGAATTTTTCAATTTGAACACAAAGATTTTAAATTTTATCAATTTGAAATAAATCTTTGGTCAATTCATTGATGAGTCTCATGATTCCAAGACTGTTTGGTTGTTTTCGGCATAAATTTGATACTTTTCATCATAGGTTGATCGATAATAAGATAGAATCAAACTCTTTTTGATTTTTATAAAATTTTTAAACACACCAAAAATCTTTTTGATTTTTCACAAGATTATGCTAAAACACACCTAAAATCTTTTTGGATTCTTCCAATAAGCAATAAGCAAACAAACTTGAAATTCGAATAACTTAGATTTTTGCGAGAAAGATCCAAATGCGAGATCATATCAGACATAATGCATCAGATACATTTCAATTTCAGAATTAATCAGCATGCAAGCCAAGGAGGCAGAGAATACAACTTTGCAGTGTGTTTCAGTTTAGGCAGATCAATTTTTATAGCTTTCTGATATGTTTAACAGGTTTGATTTAGCAAGCATAGATAGTATGAAAACCAACATAATCCGAATACCGGCAATATGACTTATTCTATTTTTGTATTTTTGACAGAATTTTGATTTTCCGTAGAGATTTACCGTTCATGGTGTTTCATGAAAAATAAAGCGGGACCTTAAACAAACAACAATTAGGTCGGCCGGTAGGCACGCAGAGAAAGTCCGATTTTTTTAGGAAAATAAGAAATAGAAAATAAAGCAGAAATTGTATAACCCAACAACAATCAGGTCGGTGCTCACACACACGCAGAGAAAGTCCGATGGATTATAAAAAACACCGAAGAAAATAAAGCAGAATGTCAAAGGAACAATGATCAGGTCGATCTTTTGATACGCAGAGAACGTCCGAATGTTTGACAAAATAAAGAAAATCAAACAACTTTAAATCTTTGCAAAATGAAAACATGCATACACCAGAACATCTCTTTTATTGTGCTTTTATTATTTTCATTTTTATTTCTAAAATCACACAACATCCTTCATGGTGTAACATCACAATTATCAAGCTAGAATTTAAGTTAATATCATACTAGCATATATCAGATTTGCCTTAACGCATTCAAATAACCAAGCAAGAACCTACAACTTTTATTTCTACTTTATTCATAGTTGATAACATATACACTGATGTAATATCATTTCTCGCTAGGTCGAATCAATTTCTCAATTTTTTATTTTTCAAGTTTTTTTAATTTTGGCATTTTTCAATTTTTTTAATGTTGCCAATTTTCAAAAAAAAAATTATGCCTTTTTCTGATTTTCTTCCCCAAAATACAAAACTCTATTTTTGGATTTTGTAATAAGAAAAGAAAGAAACACAATGAAAAATAAACCAAAAGCAAAAATTGATCAACCGACAATTACTTAGCAGGTAATTGTTGTATGCCATTGAGTTGCAAAAGAAATTTGAAGCGGGTTTTATCAAAAGCCTTAGTGAAAAGGTCCGCTCGTTGAAAATCTGTGTGTATCTTTTGCAAATAAATCAGGTTTTTCTCGAAGCAATCACGATTAAGATGATATCTAATATCAATATGCTTTGTTTTTTTAGTGGTGAACGGGATTTTTAGTTATGCAAATGGCAACAGAATTATCTATATGTATGGGAGTAGTAAGAAAGTGCAAACCGTAGTCCCGCATTTCACAAAACTTGAACAGCAGCTTGCAGTCGCAACGTATTCAGCTTCTGCGGTGGATGTAGCCACAGACGTTTGCTTCTTACACTACCAAGACACAAGCCGATTGCCTAGAAATTAACACCCAGCGGTTGTGGATTTGAAGTTAATCTTGCATCCTGTTGATACCTGCAGATGGAAAAATGCTGGATCAGGCAAAGTTCTGAAGATATAAAGATTTTGAGTTTACACTTTTGGCTGAACCCTGTCCGAACCCTGGCTGAACTGCAGCCGAACTGCAGGTTCGGACAAGCAGTAAGGTTCGGACAGTGAAGGTTATATATAGGTCGATAGGTGTGTAATTTAGAATAAATCTCTCTTATGTAGTGTATCTGTAAGCTGTTCTTGCTTACTGAATGAGATTAAGTATTATATTTACACGTATTGTTCATCGGTTTGTTTACACAAAGATATCGAGCTGGTCACGATCCATCCGCACAGGCTCTTTCACATCCGCCGTAGTCAGAATCCGAGTAGGCTGAAAGGTCAAAATTTTCATCATGAGGATACCAGATCCCGAGATCTGTGTTACCCTTCAGATAAGCTAGAATTCTCTTCACCACATTTAAATGAGAAATCCTCGGAGACGCTTGGTACCTTGAACACAAACAAACTGCAAACATAATGTTAGGTCTACTAGCTGTTAAATAAATTAACGACCCTATCATCGCAGGATAAAGAGTGGCATCAATTTCTTCACCATCTTCATCTGGACAGAGACCATGTGACAGCTGAATCGGAGTCCCTGGTACACGAACGTCATCAATCTTGAAACGGTTTAGCACATCATGCACGTATTTCGTCTGATGGATAAAAATACCCTTCGCAGACTGATTTACTTGCAATCCTAAGAAGAATGACATCTCGCCCATAGAACTAATCTCAAATCCTTCGAGAGTTGTTCATTTGAGCTTCCAAATATTATATCATCAACATAGATTTGTACCAAAAGAAATTCTCCCCCCTGTTTTCTTACAGAAAAGAGTACAATCCACCAACCCACGCTTAAATCCGTTCTCCAGTAGATTAGTGAACAAGGTCTCGTACCAGGCTCGAGGAGCTTGATGTAGACCGTATAATGCTTCGTCCAGCTTATAAACCTTCTCCAGATAATCAGGACCGTAGAATCCTGGAGGTTGTTTGACGTAGACTTCCTCTTTGAATTTTCCATATAGAAATGCACTCTTTACGTCCATTAGGAAGACTTTGAATCCATGATGTGCCGCATATGCCAAGAAAATACGTATCGCTTCGATTCTGGCAACCGGTGCATACACCTCATTAAAGTCTATTCTCTCTTCCTGAGAAAAACCTTGAACAACCAAATGAGCCTTTTACATTTATATACCCATCGGGTACCGCATGGCTCTTTGCTTCCTTCTGGCAAATCAACTAAATGCCATACCCCGAGCTTCTAGAATTGTAATAACTCTTCTTGCATCGCTTCTATCCATGAATCATCTTGTAAAGCTTTCTTTATGTCTGTTGGCTCAATCTTAGATAAGAAGCATGAATGAAAGACTTCATCCTGTATACCAGATTCCACGATTGCTAGTAGAGCACTACCCTCAACCTGTCTTCGAGTTTTCACTCCATCCTCTAAATCACCAATTATATTTTCTTGTGGGTGATAGGTGTTTATCCGGAGTGTCTGAGGAGCAAGAATAATGATCTCTTCGTTTAAATCAGGAACATGATCTTCCTCTAATACCACATTATCAGATGGATTGGTGTCAGATTGTATAACAGGTCGGACATTATCCACCTCAACCTCACCAGTACCACTTGTAGTAGATTCATTTTGTGGTTCGACTTGTTGGACATGAATTTTAACCTGATCAGAAACGGCTTCATGAAATTCACGATCATCATCAGAAGACAGAATATCATCAGCAATTGTGAAGTCGATAGTTGTTTCAGTCACATAATCACAGTGACATGCACATCTGGAGTAGATAGAGTCTCAATATGCATGATCGGAGCATCATCTTGCAAATTGATATACATATGAGTAAGATGATCATCAGATATATCAGGTGTTAATTCAAATGATTCAAAGATATTCTTGTAATCAAACATCCAATCCGATCCAACACCTTTGGGTGGCAACGTGTAAGATTGAAAATCAACATGAAAATGTTCTTCCACTGCACCTGTCTGTTTGTTAAACACTCGTTTCTTCTGATTCGAGTAACCGACAAATAATCCTTTGAAAACCTTGTCGTCAAATTTACCCGCAGACTTTAACACAGTGCAGGGACACCTAAATGGTTCCAAGTAATTGAGATTTGGCTTACGATTTTTGAGTAACTTGTAACAAGTCTTTTGTCAGGACCAAAATTGAGCCTTTACTCATCCAATACACAGATTCAAGTGCGGAAAACATGAATCCATGATCAAATCATAGTGTTTTCTTGTTGAAATCCTTAGATTTCGCCTCTGAAACTCAAGAACTTGAGGGTTTTCACACACAAGTGCTCTCTATCTTCAAAACAGCCGTCCAAGAGTGTATCTAGGGTTATTCTAGAGTGGCTATTTATACAAGAGAGAGCACAGGTCGTGATTGTGCAAAAATCAAGAGAATGTTATTGAAGTTAGTGCATTTTATGACATCAGACAGCCGAGATCGCCAAGAATGATCCTGAAGTCGCCAGGAACAAACATGAAGTCGCCAAGGCCTCTGGTGAGGTCGCCAGCTTTGGCGAGGTCGCCAAGATCAGGCGAGGTCGCCAAGACCAAGTCGCCAGGCACCTGAAATCGCTAACCTTTTTGGTGAGGTCGCCAAGAAGGTTGGTGAGGTCGCCAAGAAAGTCTAGAAATCACTAAGTACGCTCCGGAAACGTCAAATATCATTATTGAATCATCAAGGGTTGTTATTACAAAGACACAATCAATTATTAACATTTACCAAGTAATTTATCATGAAATGACCCAGAACTTGGATACAGACAATCATACTGCAATTGAAACGTACAAAGGCAATTACTCCAACCCTTTAATTGTGAGCCCGTTTGGGACACAACGAATGAACTTAACGAAAAACAACGCTGACATTTTGAGGTATTACCAAATGGGATACCTGTTATGGAAGTTGGAGTGTTTTATGGGGAGCACTTGCAACTGTCCATCCTTGGGGTTTCAATTGAAATCCGGAAACGACCATTTTGACACTTAAACTCTTTTTAGGATTTCAAATGAAATCCAGAATAAACATTTTTAATATGACTAGTGTAGGTTAAAGTCTAAACCAAATGACATCACATGATTTCTAAGGATGCCTTAAAAACTTAAAAGTCCTCAATTTAGTACTATTGATCTGAGAAGCGAGGGGATGTTGGGTAGATCTACTGAGGGTTTGACAAACCCTGCTCCGCGGTATACAAATGTGTAACCAACTGGTTGGAGGCCGAACGGAGTTCAATATCAGCCTGTTTTAGTTGTGGGCCTCCCAAAAGGGACACAACTGGAGGCACCAACCATCAGCAAATGCCAAACTCTGTTACGTCAGCTTTCAGCCCTAGTACGACTTCCTTAGTGCATGGAAACCGGATTAGCTACCCGCGATATCGGTTGACCGCTTTAACTTTTACTTAACTAGTGCATATTCGGTAATTCAACACTTGGCAATGTTTTGCAAATCTATTACTTATTTATATGTTGATGAATACGATTATGAGACCGAGCCAATGCATGTCATGCCCACCGTGAACTCACCAACCGTTAGGTTGACACTTGTATGGTTTTCACTTTTGCAGATCGTTGAGGAGTATCCACTGGGGGTTGGCATGGCACAAGAAGACATTTACTTTTATTAACTAAATTGGGAATTTGAATTTGAAACAATGATCTGTCAAGCACGTGGTTAGTGCTAAGATACTGATGTTTTATTCCGCTGCGTACTTTAAACTTTTTTCATCATAAATGTTTGGACTTTACTCTGATTCGTTTAGTATTTGTAACTAATGGTTGTGGTCCTGGTTTGCTCGCACCCCTTAACGGTATAAACTCCGTTAGTGGTTATTTGGGGGTGTGACAGATTGGTATCAGAGCCATAAGTTGCAGAGAACTGGAATCACTTTTGAAAAATGATTTGGAAACTGCAACTCGAAACCTTAGTTACAAACGAACAGACAAAATTCCCAAAACAACATTTTTACGTGCCAACCTGGGATACTCGCTCTGCTGTGTAAGTAAATACTCCATATGTATATATATATATATATATATATAAGTATATATATAGACCGTGTCTAGGTAGTCTAATGGAAAACCTTAGGAAAATTTTCACACACGAATACGAAACGCGAACGCTAATACGCACACTATTCGGGGGAAGCGACAACGAAACGATGCTGCACGCTACGTCCTGATTTCTACTACGATGACTACGCCGACGGTGACTTTTATGAGGAAAGCCGACTTTCGACGATAGCTACTTACGACTTACGACGTTCTCCGACGACGCCTCGATTTTGCACGAAAATTTTTCTGGACTAATAGTGGGATAACGGGGAACTGTTGATATACATATTATGGGATATGTATAAAGTATAACTGTGACTGAACACTGGCTACTTTAACTGTCCAGCAAGATGTCTGGAAGAGGACACGGGAGGAGCAACATTAACATGACGCCTGCACAACTACAAGCTATGATTAATGAGCACGTGCAAGCCGCTGTGGCAGCCGTCCAAGCTGCGTACGCCGCTCAGGGTAATTATTATGCCGGTTAAGGCACAAAGCAATTGTATTTTAACCTGTTTAAACTTAAAGCCCGAACTATTATTGCATCAGGAAACCACCATCACTGCACATTTAAGTCCTTCATGGATTGTAAGCCAATGACATTTTCCGGCGAGGAAGGAGCGGTGGGACTCCTCAGGTGGATCGAGAAGTCTGAGAAGGTCTTCTCTATGTGCAACTGCCCTACTGAGAGCAAGGTGAAATTTGCGACTGGTACCTTCGAAGGAGCTGCTCTCTCCTGGTGGAACGCTGAAATTCAGATGATTGGGGTAAATGCGGCCAACAACATGGATTGGGAAGCATTCAAGGAACTGATTATGGAGGAGTACGACCCTCGAGATCAAGTCAAGAAGTTGGAAGGAGAATTTCTGAACTCCAAGATGTCTGGATCTGAAATTGAGGAATACACTGCGCGTTACCACGAGTACGCGGTACTATGCCTAACAATGGTTGATGCTGAATTTAAGCGCATTGAGCGTTATCTGGAGGGTCTCGCACCCCAAATCAAGAGCTTGGTGACAGCTAGCAACCCAACAACCGTGCAGCAAGCCATCCGCTTGGCTCACAAGTTAACTGATCAGGAGATTGAGAGGGGTACTCTACCCGCAAAGACCACTGTGAAGACTGCCTTAAGTGGCAAGCGTAAGGCTGAAGAAGAAGCTCCAGCAACTTCTGTGAACAATCAAACTGTTGGGAATCAATCTGGGAGGTCCTCTAACTCCCAATATCAGAACAAGCGATCTGACAACACAAGGTCCAATTTCAACAATGGCAGCAACAGTGGGAGTAACAATCGTCAAGGTGGGAATGGAAACTACAAGGGTAAAACCCCGTATTGTAACAAGTGCGGGAAACACCACAATGGTATGTGTAGCAAAGGCCTGGAATGTGAAAGGTGTGGTAAACTGGGGCATGAAGCCAACAACTGCTGGACCAACTCGCAAAAGTTAAACAACAACGGTCAGAATCAAGGAGGAAATAACAACAACAGGGGAAACGGAAACAACCGCAACGGGCAAGGAAACAATCATTACAACAACAATGGTGGAGCCCGTGGCTGTTTTGAATGTGGTGCTCAAGGCCACATAAAAAGAGATTGCCCGCAATTGCGCAGACAAAGGAATGGTAACAACGGTAATGGTGGGAATGGTAGAGGTCGTGCCTTCGTCATGGGTCAAGGTGAAGCTCGCAATGATGCCAACGTGATTAACGGTAAATTCATCCTTAATGGTTTCTTTGCTACTGTATTGTTTGATTCTGGTGCTGAAAGAAGCTTTATTTCCACTAAATTTGCTAGATTGATTAATGCTAAACCGATTGACTTAGATGCTACGTATGTGGTAGAGTTAGCGAATGGTAAGCTTCATGATACAACTCAGATAGTTAAGGACTGTAAGTTAGAACTAGCTGGCCATACGTTAGGAATCGATCTTATGCCTTTCCCGATTGGTAGTTTTGATGTCACAGTAGGAAT
This sequence comes from Deinandra increscens subsp. villosa, assembly GCA_039602395.1. Lineage (NCBI taxonomy): Eukaryota > Viridiplantae > Streptophyta > Magnoliopsida > Asterales > Asteraceae > Deinandra > Deinandra increscens. The sequence continues at coordinate 31,860,198 of JBCNJP010000025.1, forward strand.
GGATTGGTTATCTGAAAATCGAGCTGAAATACTATGCCAAGAAAAAGTGGTTCGTATTCCACTCAAGGACGGTGAAGTGTTAACAGTTCAAGGCGAGAAAGGTGGAACAGTTACCGGTATTATTTCGTTTCTCAAAGCTCAAAAATGCCTTCATAAAGGACACTTCGCGATTCTTGCAAACGTCACCGACACGAAACTTCCCGAGCGCAGAATCGACGACTACCCGATAGTCCGCGACTTCCAAGATGTATTTCCTAATGATCTGCCTGGTTTGCTTCCATTTCGACAAGTCGAGTTTGGAATCGATTTAGCTCCTAGAGCCGCTCCGATTGCACGCGCACCTTATCGTTTGGCGGTAAGCGAACTCAACGAACTCTCCGCACAACTTCAGGAGTCACTCGACAAAGGATTTATTCGTCCAAGTTCGTCTCCATGGGGAGCACCGGTATTGTTTGTTAAGAAGAAAGATGGAACGTTCCGCATGTGTATTGACTACCGAGAGCTTAACAAGGTTACGATCAAGAATCGGTATCCACTTCCTCGAATCGACGATCTCTTCGACCAACTACAAGGTTCGAGCTACTTTTCAAAGATTGATCTACGGTCTGGATATCACCAACTTCATGTTCGTGATGAGGATGTCCCCAAGACTGCTTTCAGAACTCGGTATGGTCATTACGAGTTTCTAGTTATGCCATTTGGGCTAACTAATGCACCGGCCGTATTTATGGATCTGATGAATCGAGTGTGCAAGCCGTACCTCGATAAGTTTGTGATAGTTTTCATTGATGATATTTTGATCTACTCCAAGACAAAGGAAGAACACGAGAATCACTTACGACTTATCTTGGAATTACTCCGCAAGGAACAGCTTTACGCTAAGTTTTCAAAGTGCGATTTTTGGATTCGCGAAGTCCAGTTTCTTGGACACATTGTTGATCATAATGGAATTCATGTCGACCCAGCTAAAGTGGAAGCTATTAAGAATTGGTCTACTCCGAGAGCGCCGACCGAAATCCGACAATTTTTGGGACTTACTGGATATTACCGAAGATTTATTAAGGGTTTCTCGCAATTGGCTCAGCCCTTAACAACTTTAACGCACAAAGGAGTGAAATATAGGTGGGGTGAAAAAGAAGAACACGCGTTTCAAACTCTTAAAGATATGTTATGTTCAGCTCCGATTCTCGCGTTACCCGATGGGGTTGACGACTTTGTAGTTTACTGTGATGCATCCATCCAAGGACTCGGTTGCGTGTTGATGCAACGGGACAAAGTGATTGCCTATGGGTCCAGGCAACTGAAGGACACTGAGAAGAATTATACAACGCATGATTTGGAATTAGGAGCCGTTGTTCATGCACTCAAGATTTGGAGACATTACCTCTACGGAACAAAGTGCACAATATTTACCGACCACAAAAGCTTACAACACATCTTTGATCAGAAGGATCTCAACATGCGACAACGACGGTGGGTCGTGTTACTAAATGACTATGACTTAGCAATTAAGTATCACCCGGGAAAAGCCAATGTTGTGGCAGATGCATTAAGTCGAAAGGAGTATGAAAAGCCTCGACGAGTACGAGCGCTGCAACTTACCATTCACACGGGATTGCCGGATCGGATCCGCGATGCCCAACAAGGAGCTTTAAAAGAGGAAAATTTCGCAGCTGAAGCACTGCGAGGGGTGGATGGTAACTCCGAAATTAAGTCCGACGGACTCAGGTATTACAATGATAGAAATTGGGTTCCTTTACTTGGAAATCTCCGTGAGCTCGTGATGGATGAGGCTCACAAATCAAGGTATTCGGTGCACCCTGGATCAGATAAAATGTACCAAGATTTGAAGAACTTGTATTGGTGGCCGAACATGAAAGCCGACATTGCGCGATATGTGGCTAAGTGTTTAACATGCTCAAGAGTTAAGATCGAGTACCAAAAGCCTTCTGGGCTGTTACAGCAACCAAAGATCCCAGAATGGAAATGGGAGGATATCTCTATGGATTTCGTAACAGGATTACCACATCGATCGAATCGACCGGATGCGATTTGGGTTATCATTGATCGACTAACCAAATCCGCACACTTTATTCCAATGAGAGAAAGCGATAATATGGATAAGTTAACTAAGCTGTACATTGACCGAATTGTGGCACGGCATGGAGTGCCTAAGACCATTATCTCTGATCGAGATCCTCGATTTACTTCCCGACTGTGGCAATCTATGCAAGAAGCACTGGGAACCAGACTGGATATGAGTACAACTTATCACCCGCAGACCGATGGTCAGACGGAATGAACTATTCAGACTTTAGAAGACATGCTCTGAGCTTGCGTTCTCGACTTCGGTAAAGACTGGGAGGCTCATCTTCCGTTGGTGGAGTTCTCCTACAACAACAGTTATCATATGAGCATTGGTGCAGCACCTTTTGAAGCGCTTTATGGCAGAAAATGTAGATCGCCCGTGTGTTGGGCCGAAACAGGTGAGAAAGGACTCACTGGACCAGAACTCATTCATGATACAACCGAACGGATCATTCAAATCAGAAAGCGGATAGCTGTAGCACGTGACAGACAAAAGAGCTATGCCGACAAACGCCGTAAACCTTTGAAGTTCGAAGTAGGCGACAAGGTACTATTGAAGGTATCTCCCTGGAAAGGAGTGATACGCTTCGGAAAGCGTGGAAAGTTGAATCCTCGCTATATCGGTCCATTTGAAATCATTGGGGAAGTAGGCCCGGTGGCCTATCGATTACGACTCCCTGCCGAACTCGATGGAGTTCACAACGTGTTTCACGTCTCTAATCTAAAGAAATGTCTGGCTGAAGACACTGAAATAATTCCTTTGGAGGAATTGGAAATTGATGAACATTTGAGATTTATCGAGTAACCGGTAGAAATCATGGGACGCGAGGAGAAGGCCCTCAAACGTAGCAAGATTCCGATCGTCAAAGTTCGATGGAACTCAAAGCGTGGATCTGAATATACTTGGGAACGAGAGGATCAGATGAAGAAAAAGTATCCTCACTTGTTCGAGCAAACGTCCACGAATACTCAAGGTATGATTTAATTTTGGGGACCAAAATCCTTTAACAGGAGGAGGATGTGGCGACCCTAAAACTTTTGCTTTCTTTCCCCAGCAACAACAGTAACGACGACAGCTGAGGCTGCGAACGCTACAACGCAGGAATAATTTTCGGGACGAAAATTCCATTTACAAGGGGATGATGTGACATCCGAGAATTTCAAGGTTAACTTCCGTTAGACAATTCCGTTAGTTACGTTATAAGTGTCAACTTAGTAACTAATGCTTAACTAGGCCGAATACGTCCACGACCTTTGGTTGATCACCGAACCCGCCCATATGTGTTATGTGTTCATTTATTTATAGTTATTATGTGCAATGTGATTTAAGTACATGATTTAGTATTATGAATAGCATGACAATTCATGAACCGTGCTTATCTTGCTTAAAAATGTAAACTGGTCACTTTTGGTTTCCAGCGAAACTACGGGCGAAATTATAGTGTCGCCCGGTAGCCAAACCACAGACTTACAGAGCCAGTTTCGCTTGGCCAGCGAAACTGACCAGCAAAACTAGCTCCTGTTATATAATGACATAAAACCCTAGAAGCCCCATTTCTTGCACCTTTTCTCCAAAAACACACACACTCTCCTGAAACTTCTGGACCAGCTGATTCCAGCCAAGAACCACCAAGAATCAACCATCATCTCTGAGTTGTGAAGATCATCCATCGATCCTAGAATCAACCGTGAGTCCCATGAACCATTTCTATGTGTTTTCTATGTGTTTTCTTCATAAAGCATGCCTAGATCTCCATAGAATCGTTAGATCTTCTGATATGATGCTTAGGAAGGCTAGATCTATCATAAAGTCAGTAACTTTACGTTTGAAATCAAACCATAATGAAGATTCATGCTAGTTAGGTCATTTTAGGTTTAAAATGTGCTTTTGGTGATTTGATGATGAAAAACCCATGTTTAAGGTGTTAAAGCCTACTGTTTTATGTTGGTAAATGATTATGCATGCTAGATATTGAATTACATGAAGTATGGAAGCTGTTAGGTTGATGTTTAGGCTGATTTGTGAGTTTTTCGCGACCAGCGACACTGCGTGTTCTCTGGGCGAAATTATGTAGCGAAATTATGTATATCTTCATCCAGCGACACTATGTAGCGAAACTGTAGTGTCGCCGGGTAAACCAACCAGACCTGTCCGAACGAAACTACCGAGCGAAATTCCCTGAACGAAAGTTCAAACCAGTTTCGGGCGAAACTAGGCTAGCGAAACTGTGCCAACAGTTTCGAGCGAAACTAGCCTAGCGAAACCGTGTCATCGGGTATTGCCTAGCGAAAGTACTGCCCGTGTACATAGCGAAACTGCCCAGCGAATTTAGACTAGCGAAACTGTGACCAGACCTAAACCCAAACTTGTGCAACTTACTTGAATGCTATGCTATGACTTACATGATTATGCTATGATGAAACATGCTATGATTTCTGTAATATGTGAACCCTTGTTTATGATCAACCATCGGTGTCGTGTGTCGTTATGTCGTGTCGTAGTTCCAACGTGCTATGTTATGGGCCATAGTGACGATAAGTTAATGATTAGACACAAAACTAATACTTAAGACCTAAACGTGTTCATAGGTCTTCGTTAAGCAATAATTGGATTAATTAGCAAGTGTAGCTGAGCAACCTAAGGTGAGTTTCACTAACCCTTTAATTGTGAGCCCGTTTGGGACACAACGAATGAACTTAACGAAAAACAACGCTGACATTTTGAGGTATTACCAAATGGGATACCTATTATGGAAGTTGGAGTGTTTTATGGGGAGCACTTGCAACTCTCCATCCTTGGGGTTTCAATTGAAATCCGGAAACGACCATTTTGACACTTAAACTCTTTTTAGGATTTCAAATGAAATCCAGAATAAACATTTTTAATATGACTAGTGTAGGTTAAAGTCTAAACCAAATGATATCACATGATTTCTAAGGATGCCTTAAAAACTTAAAAGTCCTCAATTTAGTACTGTTGATCTGAGAAGCGAGGGGATGTTGGGTAGATCTACTGAGGGTTTGACAAACCCTGCTCCGCGGTACACAAATGTGTAACCAACCGGTTGGAGGCCGAACGGAGTTCAATATCAGCCTGTTTTAGTTGGGGGCCTCCCAAAAGGGACACAACTGGAGGCACCAACCATCGGCAAATGCCGAACTCTGTTACGTCAGCTTTTAGCCCTAGTACGACTTCCTTAGTGCATGGAAACCGGATTAGCTACCCGCGATATCGGTTGACCGCTTTAACTTTTACTTAACTAGTGCATATTCGGTAATTCAACACTTGGCAATGTTTTGCAAATCTATTACTTATTTATATGTTGATGAATACGATTATGAGACCGGGCCAATGCATGTCATGCCCACCGTGAACTCACCAACCGTTAGGTTGACACTTGTGTGGTTTTCACTTTTGCAGATCGTTGAGGAGTATCCACTGGGGGTTGGCATGGCACAAGAAGACATTTACTTTTATTAACTAAATTGGGAATTTGAATTTGAAACAATGATTTGTCAAGCACGTGGTTAGTGCTAAGATACTGATGTTTTATTCCGCTGCGTACTTTAAACTGTTTTCATCATAAATGTTTGGACTTTACTCTGATTCGTTTAGTATTTGTAACTAATGGTTGTGGTCCTGGTTTGCTCGCACCCCTTAATGGTATAAACTCCGTTAGTGGTTATTTGGGGGTGTGACAATATGTTATACACAAATTAAAGACATCTAAAGGAAAGAGCGGAACACATCATGTCTTCAGTGCATATAAACAAACAGTTGACCATTTCTAGCAGTGTACGTAAAGAAGAAAGGAGGTTCACCAGTAACATGAATCTACAAACATGTGCATATGCTTGACCTCAACATTCCTAGCATAAAAATAACTAATTTAGCATGCTCCCACAGTCATTTAAGAAGATAAATAACTAATTTAGCATAAAATGAATGGGTTGAAATGAATGAAGAGGATTCCTGCAATATATACCCCTTCCTAATTACTTCTGTATGAAACGAAATTTTATCGATCTATAACTGTACACAAATACAGGGATCCCAAGTTAAACGTGTAATAATAATAAACAAAACAAACAATTTTATGAAAATAAATTGTAATTAATGAAACGGAATAACTTGACAATTACTGTTTTCTGGACTGATTGGTCTCCCAAATCATATGGAACTTCTAAAGAATCGCTAGCGCTGTCTGTTGAAGCTATTCGTTGTTGAAGTTCCATGGAATATGTGAATGATATGGATGAGAAAGAAGACCTAGTTATTCGTTGGAGGCGTTTAACTGGAAATTTTCTGATAAAGTGAGAGGGAGAAGTATCTGATAAATCGATAATAAGTAAATTTAGTTCGAAATTTTGGGTGTAATTTGAATTAATGGTGGGAAATTCAAATTTTTTGATGAAATTTTTTAATTAAAAGGTGGGGGGGGGGGGGGGGGGGAATTGTTCAAACTAATAATAAAACCCAAAATTTAATTTAAACAATATGTATATTAAACATAAAATTAAACCTAAAATTAAACATAAACATAATTAGTTAATTAATTAAATGTCTCCACGTGGCTCTTCCGGCGGGTTCTTCTTCAAGATGAACTTCATCATCCAGTTCGTAAAAGTCTTCAAGTGCCTCTTCTTGTGGGTTTGCGGGTTCTTCTTCAAGATGAGCTTCATCCTCTTGAGGTGTTGAAATAATGAGATTGTGAAAGTACGAGTACATCAATTACGGTTGACATAACTGTGATCCTTTAAGCAGATCTGGACGATGATCGGAGTTAAAAGCCCTAACAAAATTATGTTTTAAAATTAAATTTATTATTTTCTTTTAGATATAATAAACAAGATTTTACTAACACGTGCTTTGTGCTCGGGATAACGTAACTACAAAAAAGGGTGACATTACTAAAACACAACTCAAAAATAAAAATGATAAATTACTATGTAATTCAGAACAAAAATACAAAAGACCGCCATGTTACGAATTTCTCATGTATAATAATTTTGTCTCCAAAAATATTAAACGACGGCCAATTAGGATGGTGAGGAGCAATTAGGAGCAATTAGGACCAACTAGATTCAATGAGGACTAAATACTAACAATTAGCGTCATTTAGGATACTTTAGTGAAGACCAGTTATGGTCAATTAATATGGTCAATGAATACGAATTAGGACCAATTCAATGAGAAGGCCGATTATGCTCATAGGACCGATAAGGACGGAGCATGAAGGAAGTGACTAATGAGGATCGATGATCAAGTATGACCAATTAGGACTAATTAGGGCCAATTAGTTTGAATGAAGACCAATGATACCAATAAGGGTAAATCATGATTAGTGATGGTATATTAAGACCAATTAGGTTCAATTAGGGTCAATGAGGACCCATTAGAACCAATGATTGTCGAATATGCGCGATTAAGACCAATAAGGATGAATTATGACCTATTATGGCTAGTTAGGACCGATGACGGCCAATTACACAGAATAAGTACCAATATGGCTCAACTCGGGTTAATGAGGAGTAATTTGTACATTTTGGACCAATAAGGACCAATTAGTGCCAATTAGCCTCAATAAGGACCAACTAGACTCATCGAGGACCATTTACTTTAAAGTACAACAAATTTGAGTCAATTAGGCCTAATTGACCCCAATTGATTAAAAATGGTCCTAAATGAGCCTAATTAGTCGTAATTGACCGTAAGTGATCTTCATTGAACCTAACTGAGCCTAATAGACTATAATTGACCTTCATTGGCCCTAATTCATCCTAACTAAGTGTTCACTGGCCCTCATTCATCGTCATTTGTCATAAATGACCATGATTGACCTTAATGTAGTCTACTGGTCCTCATTGAGCGTAATTGTCCCTCAATCGGCCTAATAGACCCTAATTGGTCATATTTGGTCCTCATAAGGTGTCATTGAGCAAAATCGACCCTCGTTAGTTATAACTGGTCTTCATCATTGACCCTAATTGATCCTCATTGACCCAAATTGACCCCAATTTACCCTAATTGGGCCTCGTAGCTTCGTTGGTCTAGCTACTTTATCTTCATTTGTCCTCATCGGTCCTAATCGACCCTAATTGATGTGGGTTCAATTAAAATAAATTAATAATCTTATTCTAAACCAAATTAAATTATCAAAAATTTCCCCCATCCCAATTTCAACTAAATGGGCAAACTCCAATCACTTCCCCTGTTTCAATTCTTAGGGTTCATTGTGATCCAGAAGAACTGCCGTTAGTATAAAACTGCATTTTCGAAAAACAGTTACCCTCTATTTCTCTGCAGGTTTCTAATTGGCGATTTAAACCTACACCTCACTCTCTAATTTCTCACAAATGGCACCGAAATTGAATCGAAAGGTTGCATCAAAGCCTACTCAATTGTTCTTCGCTGAACACAATGTTGTAGCGTACTTCGAGAAGTCTTATAAGTCAAAGCTATTTGATGAAATGAACGATTTTCTCGAGAAATCCAACACTTAATTTGCTTTAACTGTGAATCCTGTAATATGCAAGTAGAGAATTGCTGAATTTTGGGACTCAACCAAAAAATTTGTTGATAGCAACGAGGTTGCTAAAATTGACTCTAGAGTCAATGGGAATGAGATTAGTTTGACTAAATAAATGATCCGGAAGCATCTGAAATTCAATGATGCAGGAGGTGATCCTGATTACAAGTCTGAATTGTACTTGAAGACGTACGAAGCAATTAGGTATGGGGGTGACTTAACTTGTGGGACCATCAAAAAGGGACAACTACCCTATGTTTGGCAATATCTTGCTCATACCATTCTCCACTGCCTATCTCACAGGAAAATTACGTGGGATGAACTTACTACACCTCAATCATCCGCTTTTCATGGATTGGTAAATGGGCTCAACTATAAATTTCCAAAAATGATATTTGATGGAATGCTGGAAAATCTAAAACCGAAGAGGATCTTTTACATGTACCCCAGATTCATCCAACACATTCTCAATTGTGAATTTCCAAATCTGCAAATCTCTGATCAACATCTTGAACTAAAATCTTTTACAAGTAAAACATTTTCTAAAATGCAAGTGGACAAAACTGCTTTTCTTGGTAAAGACATATCGTACCCTATGCCTAAGGCCAGGACTGCTCTTGAGCAAACTGCTCCTGGTGACAACATTTTTACACCAACAAGTGTTCAGCCCACACCAGACCGAACATCCTCTTCCATTGATATACAAATTCCCACCAAAAGAAAGATGATGTCCACATCAAAAATCACACCTAAAAATATCACACGCACTCCACAATCACCCAAAAGGAAGAGGACTAGGTCTCCTTCACCTAGACCCTCCACAGGACTACCTCAGAGTGAGGGTGATATATCACCTAGGCCACATGATGTAGATTCCCCAACCCTTATTAATGCAGGGAATATACTGCTAGACTTGGTTCAATCACCCAACCCACATTCTCCTGATAAGGGGACTTGCAGTAGTGATGAAGCAAGTCAGGTGGAAAGGGCTGACACTACTCATGAAGTCCCACTGGACCCTGAGGACAGTGCCAACATCATTAAGACCCAATCCAGGGCAATTGTTTTTGTCAGGGAACCTATTCAGGAACCTTTGATTGACAACAGGAATCCCAGGTGCCAAGAAACCATGAGTGCTGAGCATGAACAAGGTTGGCTTGTTTGCTCTTCTTTGCTCAAAGATACTGGCAACACACCAGTTGAGAGCAGAAAGACACATAGTGAATTGACGGTTCGATGTAGAAAACTTGAAAATGAATTGGCAGCTCTCCATGCAATTGTGAGAGCTCAAGGAGAAGAAATTGAACGGTTGAAGGCAAGACAATTTGTGAAACCACTGATAGGTAAGGTTGTCAACCATACGTTGAAATGAAATTCACATGTCAAACTAGATTTAAATCAAAATAGGATCTTGCACAGGGTGTCTTCCTCAGATGTTGATGAAGTTGAACAAGTTGATCCGGTTGAACAACTTCATCCGGAGGAAGAAGGCCATGTGGATCCGGTTGAACAACTTGATCCGGTTGAACAACTTCATTCGGAGGAAGAAGGCCATGTTGATCCGGTTGAACAAGTTGATCCGGTTGAACAAGTTGATCCGGTTGAACAACTTTATTGGTTGCAAGTGGCTGCTAATAATCAGATGATCAAAAGTGTGATGAGTGATCTGCAAACCACAAATGTGGAGATAGCTCCTGAAGCTCTATCTTTCATGAGAAAAATGATGATTAGGAATACTCTTAACCGCACTTGGTTAAGGAGTGCTTCATCTCTGCATATCATTCCTATTTTAAAGCCTAGTGATCCATCTCTGCCCATCATTCCTGTTTTAAAGCCTTATGCTCCCCCTGATACTCCTGAAACAAAAAAGGTTGTTGAAGCTGATGTTGTAGAAGATTGAGTCAAAGACAAGGTGTTTGTAGCTTGTTAAAGAGACAAAGCCTGTGGAGCCAAAGACTGAACCTACTGATGAGAATGATTTTTCTGCTGAAACAATCAAATTCAGGAAAGGAAAAATGGTGATGCCCCAGTACCAATCAGATCATGACAAGGTGTTTGCAGCTGTTAAGAAGACAAAGCCTCCAACATTCATTTATGATCAACGGGTATCTCTCCCAGAAGATGAGGTAAACATGATAAACCAGGCACTTGCATATGCTGAGAAAGCTGAACAAATAAAAAGGGATAGAGACATGGCATTGGCATTCAAACTAGAAGGAGACATGCTGCGTTATTTAAATGATAAAGTAATAATGGGTCTGATAAATGAAATCAAGAGAAGGTCTATTGATGAGAAAATGGTAACGATGGACTCTGAGAAGGAGACAAGAAAAAGAAGAATGGCCATAGAATCTGACAAGGAGATTAAAGCTAAACAAGAAAAGATCAGACTGTCAGATAACCTTCACAATGCCAAACTCCTTATGAAGTTCACAGATATTCTCATAGCCAGCGGATGGGCAACTCCTGAACAAGCAAATTTAATGACTGCTAATTAGTTATACGATATGATGTCCAGGGTTGTTCAAGAGGATGGCGAATTAAAACTGAAGGAAAAGATAGATGCTGATGAAAGGCAAGAGAAGATAAAAAGGGAAGAAGAGATACATAAAATCCTAGAAAAACCTATGACAGAGGAAGAAGAACTCAAGCTTCTCAAATGCTATTTCATTAAGATGAGGGGGGGGGGGGGGGCCCAAAAAATATCAATCCTTCTAGTATTAATAGCTTGAGAATTAGATATTCAAATACCATACATGAACATAAAAAATCTCAAAGGTTACAGGTGAACCAATACCACCAGGTTCATTTTCTGATCTGAACAGAACCCTAGCCTCACAGGAACCCAGAAGAAACCCTCCTAGAACTAGTAGACCAGAAAAAAACCTAGACCTGTAAAGCCTCCTAAACCTGTAACATTAAAGCCTCTTCCACCAGAGTTTAGAACAGACAACTTCACACCCTTTATACCATAACCTAGAAGTGATCATACTCTTCCATCTTCATATCCTCACCTAAACAAACCCGGAAAACCCTCATCTCCACCCAAGGCACCAGAAAAACCACCCACCAAGAGAATGAAGTCAGTGGCTAAGAAGGGAAAAGGAAAAGTGATCAATGAGGAGGATGAATACAGAGATGTCCATGCTGAAATGATAAGAATCATCTCCTAGAGGTATGATGATCAAGCCAAAGTATACATGTTCATAACCAGTTTGGATGAGGTAATAAAGTTTACAGCTGAAGAAGCTATGTACAACCTCACTGACCATGAGTTGGGTGATGTTAGACAGTTACGTGGTGATATGAAGGGTACGTGTTCACAAGAGGACTCCTTAATGCTGAGGATAAAGATGTATTTGGATGACTTATACGGGGAAGTAGATGACGCCACACAACGCAGCATTCACAATCCTGTTTTGACGCTTGAAGTTGATAAGGATGGAAAGTTGGTAGTCTATAGAGCTGATGGGTTATTTACAACGCATACTACAGTTCCAGATCCAGAATGGAGTCAGGCTGACAAAGACCGAATCCATTTAATAATGACAACTAACAGGCTTCATGTGGTTAAGAGAAAACAGGTGACCAACTGGAAGTATAAGAATGAAACAGGCATGTATCATATTTTCACCAGTGAATATGGCGAGACAATTAGAAGCTTAGAAGATGCTCTAAATGGGCTTTCTGAAGCTGAGATACGAGATATTGTCAGGATTGGTGATACTAAGAGCAAAACAGTGACACGGACCATTCATGAAAGTCTCCTATTTCACAAGGCCAAATTTCGGTTACGTATGTACGTATGTACGTACGTACGTATGTAGGTAAGTACGTACGTACGTATGTACGCATGTACGCATGTACGTATGTACGTATGTACGCATGTACGTATGTACGCATGTACGTATGTACGCATGTACAAATGTACGCATGTACGCATGTACGCATGTACGCATGTACGTATGTACGCATCTGCGCATGTGCGTATGTACGCATGTACGCATGTACGTATGTACGTATGTACGTATGTACGTATGTACGTATGTACGCATGTGCGTATGTACGTATGTACGCATGTACGCATGTACGTATGTACGTATGTACGTATGTACGTATGTACGTATGTACATATGTACGCATGTATGCATGTACGTATGTACGCATGTACGCATGTACGCATGTACGTATGTACGCATGTACGTATGTACGTATGTACGTATGTACGTATGTACGCATGTACGTATGTACGCATGTACGCATGTACGTATGTACGCATGTACGTATGTACGCATGTACGCATGTACGTATGTACGCATGTACGTATGTACGCATGTACGTATGTACGCATGTACGCATGTACGCATGTACGCATGTACGCATGTACGTATGTACGTATGTACGTATGTACGCATGTACGTATGTACGCATGTACGCATGTACGTATGTACGTATGTACGCATGTACGCATGTACGTATGTACGCATGTACGCATGTACGTATGTACGCATGTACGCATGTACGCATGTACGTATGTACGCATGTACGTATGTATGCATGTACGTATGTACGCATGTACGTATGTACGCATGTACGTATGTACGCATGTACGCATGTACGCATGTACGCATGTACGTATGTACGCATGTAAGCATGTACGTATGTACGCATGTACGCATGTACGTATGTACGCATGTACGTACGTACGTATGTACGTACGTATGTACGTACCTACGTACGTACGTATGTACGTATGTACGTATGTACGCATGTACGCATGTACGCATGTACGCATGTACGCATGTACGTATGTACGCATGTTCGCATGTACGCATGTACGCATGTACGCATGTACGCATGTACGCATGTACGCATGTACGCATGTACGCATGTACGCATGTACGCATGTACGCATGTACGCATGTACGCATGTACGCATGTACGCATGTACGCATGTACGCATGTACGCATGTACGCATGTACGCATGTACGCATGTACGCATGTACGCATGTACGCATGTGCGTATGTACGTATGTACGCATGTGCGTATGTACGCATGTACGCATGTGCGTATGTACGCATGTGCGTATGTACGCATGTACGTATGTACGCATGTTCGCATGTACGTATGTACGCATGTACGTATGTACGCATGTACGTATGTACGCATGTACGTATGTACGTATGTACGTATGTACGTATGTACGTATGTACGTATGTACGTATGTACGTATGTACGCATGTACGCATGTACGTATGTACGCATGTACGTATGTACGTATGTACGTATGTATGTACGCATGTACGCATGTACGTATGTACGCATGTACGTATGTACGCATGTACGTATGTACGCATGTACGCATGTACGTATGTACGCATGTACGCATGTACGCATGTACGTATGTACGCATGTACGTATGTACGCATGTACGCATGTATGTATGTACGTATGTACGCATGTACGCATGTACGTATGTACGCATGTACGCATGTACGCATGTACGTATGTACGCATGTACGCATGTACGTATGTACGCATGTACGTATGTACGCATGTACGTATGTACGCATGTACGTATGTACGCATGTACGCATGTATGTACGCATGTACGTATGTACGCATGTAAGCATGTACGTGTGTACGTATGTATATGTATGTCATGCATGCACGCATGCCTGCATGCATGCATGCATGTATGTATGTATGTTCACCAACATAAAGAACTTGCAATTGATGAATTCCTCTCTCTCTCTTTTATGTGGAGGAAAGAAAGGAAAGACAAAGGGGGAATACAAGAATGTTGACGTCAAGGTCATAGCAGATAAAATACTAAGTTTAATTTCAAACTTTATTTTGTGCTTTCTTATTTATTTACTTTGTGAAAAAAAATAGTTCACTACATTCTATTAATTTACAGCTCGACAGTGGAACACAAATCAAGGATGGATCCGTGAACCTTGAACAGGGCTCAGATACCCTAATAGTAGTATTTGGTATGGAAAAAAGTGGATATTTAAAAGGTGTTGGGTATGGAGTGAGTGCCACTAGATATTGGCAGTATCGTTAAACAAAAGGACTATCAACAGAGCGGTTTGAACAACTTGAGTTTGAACTAAAAAATGAGAGACTTCGGCATGAGAGAAAAGACGAAGAAGTTAAGACCATTTCCTTGCAGATGGCTGCATCAGGTGAAAGATTTAATCTACTTGTAGCTCAGGTAGCTTCACAAGGAACACCATTACCACAACAACTTAATCTCCCCGCATCTAAAACGATAGATTGTGTAGGTGACATATTTTATTGACAACTTAATGTTACTGTTAGCAGCTAGCAATTAATATATACTTTTACCAAAACAATTTGTAGGCAAATTCTGTGAAGAATTTCATTGGATCTAAGCATAATAGTAATCATGCGGACATACATGGTCAATTTCATTATCTTTTATAGTTAAGTTTCCATCTGATTGTTGGCTTCTATAACCTAGTTAATTAAATTTTAGGTCATGAATTTTGTTGACAATACATCACAGAAAGTAGTGCAAATATAAGGCACACTTGGATTAAACTCATCTGAAATGGTGAAAAAGGTAAGTATTTGATAGTTTCATTTTATTTATAATTTCATAATTGTTGGAATGTGATGCTTAGACTAGGAGAGGTCAATAAAAATTAAAATAAAATTAGTCAATAGAAGTCAACTGACTTAGAAGTTGATCTGGAAGTTAAAGTTCATCCGGTAAGTTAAAGTTGTTCTGGTAATAAGTTAGGTGTTCATCTAGATGCTCATCTGGATAGTTAAAGTTCATCCGGAAAGTTAAGTTTTTTTTGGTTAAAGGTGAAAGTACCCCGAAAAGTTTTGAGGTCATCGGGATGTTGATTTTGTAGTTGATCCGAAAGTTTGGAGTTCATCCGGATAGTTATAGTTCCTCCCCCTAAAACAGGGGTCACTTTTGGGGGGGGGGGGGGCTGGGTGGGCATAATTTCTTACGCAAAAACCCATAAAAACACATTAAAATCTTTAAGTTAACCTAGCCATGGTTGTAAAACAAACAATAAAAACTTAAGAAGACTCAAAAGAAAACTAAAATAAAACAAATATACCGAATTACCAACGAGAAGGTTTTATCTGGGATCAAACCGTCTTTTTCTAAACTAAGGAACCCTTTTCAACATCTATTACTCGAACACGTCCAGGTGATTGCTTGTATATTGGTCCGCTTAAACTCACATTCCTTTCCTTTACTTAGGTTGTTTGTCACTTTATTATATTTTTAGTGCATTATTATGAACATGCATCGGTCACACACATATCCTAGGTAAATTAAACGTGCAGTCTATCAAGTACGCTGATTCCCTACCACATGTTTTCACATCTCTATCCAGAAGTCTGGAACTTAGCTCGAGACTTGGTTGAGAAAAGAAAGAATAGATCACAGAGAGCATTGTATAATATACAAGTCAACTAACTTTCCAGCGTATGTATCAGGAATGCAAACATATAGTTAAATAAACATGCACAAAACCTAAGTGTGTGATTTGAATAATATGTCATACGTTATTTTCAAGTGTGTGACACATACATTTTGTGATTCCGAAATAGAGCCTACCAACATATCAACATGGAGCATGTCTTTCACTTCAGTCTTACGCGTGTCAGCATCCATAGAGCGGAAATTTATTTCATTTCCCACCTTCTCTAACACACACAAACGATTAAAAATTAAAAAGCACAATTTAAAGAGGAGGGGTCAACTTTTTTCACATTTTCTATTATTCCCCTTGCTTTTTGATTTTTTAATAACAAATCCCTTTTAATTTTTTTTATTTTATTAATATTTTTATAAACAACGAACACACAGACACATAACTAAATACAAAACACTTTAGACAAAACTGGCTAAGCTAACCTTCAAAGTTTAGCATTTGAATTTTTTTAGAAACGTGTTTTGTTTCAACCAATGACCTATCATATGAGACCAATTAAGAAGCAAACAATTCAAACATTGTTACATTTTCTGCTAATTTTGTTAGTTTTACCTCTCATAAGGAGAACATACCCTCCATTGAAAATCTGCATGTCATGTAGTAGAGAGATGTCTCCAATCCTGTGCCTGGAATAATCACTGTCACAAACAAAAAGTTAATGAAAGTCCTCTTTGACTGTTGCTGCACAAGGGAAAGATCAGTTAGCTATTGGTACCCAGGCCATTGTGGTTTTGGGTACTGTCACACCCCAACCGACGACGGAATTTACGTCAGGGCATGATGATTGTCCAAATGCTCATGACACTAATTAAAGTTTCAATATTTAATCATTACCAAATTTCAATTCAAAAATGAGGTTCAAATACACATAACATAAAGATAAAGTCTTAATTGATTTAACTAGGTCCAAAGCATCCTAGATGTAGCATCAATCAAGTATGGCTCACACTGCATGTCCTGAAACATGTATAAAATAGAGAGGGTCAACTAAAATAGTTGGTGAGTAAACATAGGGTTATAATTACATATAGTATATTGAAAGCGATTCAAATGTCAAATGTAGACTCAAGCATGTATGAATAAACCAATATTGATTTTGAATGTGCATAACCAAACCTTTGTTGACTAGCGCCCTTAACTCGCAAGTTAAGTTGATGAATTAGGTTTCAATCACCCGAATGCCAAACCGGTCAATTTCAGGTGGGTTGTCAGTCCAATGGATCCATCATTGTTACCATAGGCTTGTATGTTAATGATTACGCTTGAAAATTGAATTTGCATATAAAAACCATAGTTCAACATATAGCATGTAATCACACACAGACATAGAATGAAATCGCATGATTTGTAAAATGAATAAAGAATTTGATATTTGAATATGTATACATGTTCCATCCCAAAACTTGAAAATGAAAGGGGATATGAGTACTCACTTGAAGCGGTGAGCGAGATATGGAAATAGTCCAAGTGATATGAAGACGACTATCCGTGTCCTAGATTATATAAATACACCTTAATTCTTAGTGACATGGGTCAAATATGTAAGTCAATCATTTAGACTAGTCGAGTCTAGTTAAGTGAGTTAACCCGTTGACCATTGGTTATATGTATTGGTTTTTGGTTTGTGTATCAATTTGGAGATTTTGGACAGCTTAAGAGTTGTGACTTTAAGTGTGTTTTTAAAATAACAAACGTTAACTATAAATTACCAAAATTTACAGATTGTTAGTTTAATGTATTCCAAACATCTTTTGTTTAATAAGCCTTTTAAGAAAACGTTAGGAGATAGCTCGAAACAGCCTCCCAAAACAAAAGGTACAAAAACGCACACCTATTTTATAGGGACTGCTGTGAGCTGCTCGTTTTGAATTAGAAGGCCAACTATATACCATTGGAAAGCTAACTCAACGTACTTAATCTTGGAGTCTGAGTTTGTTAATTTTGAGTTTGAAATGACCAAGATACGGCGGGTTTAAATTACAATAATGAATCTGTGATCTTACAGAGCTTATGGTTGAGTAGTTTTCTTTTAAGGTGATTAACCAACAAGCCTTTTTAATGGGTGTTCTTAGGTATAAACAAATACGAATAATAAAGGAACATGAATTAAAGGTTTTCTCACAGTAAGCAAGCAAGGAGAGGGTAGTGAAGATGATGGTTGAGCTTGGATCGATACTTGAAGCCTCGATGAGTTCTTGAGTTTTTCTGACAGAAAACTGGGTCGACTTTGGGAGAAGATTCTGAGCGATTTAGGAAACCAAATGATACAGAATTTAAGCCTAAAATGAAGTACTTTGAAATAGGAAGAGTTAGAAAAAAGAATCAAGTGAAACAGATGTCGTTTGGTACCTCAAATGTGTTACAGAAAGTAAGGTCGCACAGTAGCGAGATTCTGGAGTAGTCTTCGTTGAAAGTTGTCTACGGGGCTGAATTCTTATCGGATTTGAGTGAGGTCAGTTGGAATTTTTAGAGGACTCATAGGGGAAAATTTATGTACAAGAATGGATGGTTTTCGTGGAAGTATGAGGGAGATATGGGTCATAGAAGTTGCTGTAACGAATCTGGTAGAATGGAGGTGAAGGTGTGAGAAAACTAGAGTTTGGCTTGGGTATTTATAGTCATCTTGAGGGCTAATTTTAGCCTTTGAGGACTAACTTTAGTCTTTGAGGACTAATTTTAGTCTTTGAGGACTAACTTTAGTCTTTGAGGACTAACTTTAGTCTTTGAGGACTAACTTTAGTCTTTGAGGACTAACTTTAGTCTTTGAGGACTAATTTTTGTAGTGGTCTTTTTGCTACCGAACATACGATAGATAGCGAAGTAAAATGAGCAGTTTCAATTTGTTAAGATGTACTAATTAATGATCATAATTTTAGTGAGATTATAACTAACGGATGTATGAAAGTCTCAACTTCAACCGGAACGAAGTCCGCCCGAACCATTCCATTTGGACTTCAGCCGGAACGACATCCGCCTGACCTCGGTTTCACCCGGACCATGTAGGTCCGCTTCAACTTCGGCCGGATCAATGTTCCGTGATAATAATATTGATATGAGTCATAATTTAAAAAGAGTATATTGTTATAAACTTTTAAGTTTTCTACAATTGAACCACCATTAACGTATAGTTTTAGAGTTATCCAAATCATATCACCGTTGGTCTCGGGTTGGGTTGACTCAGGTATGACTTTAGCATGAATAATAGTATATGTATGTATTATATATAAAATGAAACAAGGATAATCATAGGGTTTCTTCATGATTTTGCTTGAATAAAGATTGGAACTACATGAATAAAATAAACGGGTCGGGTTACAAATATGGAAAATGGACGGATGTCACAGGTACTCCTGAAGAGTCAATGAAAGAGACTTCTTTTAAGTACATCCCCTTTATGAAATCGAAATTGTGGGAGCGTCTGCCTTTGTTTTAAGTTTTCATGTTTGAGGTGACTTTAAAATTGTTTTAGTCACTTTTGGAGTAGTGACTTTAGGTATTTCTACCTTTTTATTCTTAGGATCATTTTTCAAAACTATTTTAGTCACCTTGGGAGTGGTAACTTTAGGTTTTTCATCCTTTAGTTGTTTTGATTTATTCACCTATGTATGAAAGTTTTGATAATTTGCAAAACTTAAACTTTTATTTAAGAGTTCTTTGCTCTTTGGCAGCACCCCAATGTTGATCACAGGGTTTGACCCTAGGACTGCCAGTCTTCATAGCCTTAGGTGGTTGCAACTTCATTGGCTTAGACTTGTAGAAATCCTAATATGAAACCCTTTGACTCACAGGATAATAAGGCACATAAGGGCGATAAAGACAATTTCTAACAATGTGGCCTGCATGTCCATAGTTAAGCAAGTCTGCTTTTTTTGGTAGAAGTCAGACGTGTAGCCACTCGAGCTGTATGGCTTTGATGAAGTGACATGACCATTTGGTTGCATCTTGAGGCAGAATCCATATCTCCAACTGTCAGATCTTCCTGATCTTGAAGATTTGCCATCAAATCTTCTCTGGTTAGTGGAAAATTAAGCAGAACAAGACATTGCAACTTTTGGGCCCACTGGATTGTTTGAAAATGATGCTAGGCTGCCACTGCATGATCCCACTAATTAGATTGGAGACTTTACAATCTCTTTTTGCTTTCCTTCCTTTGTCACTGTTGCATATGGCCCAT
>JBCNJP010000025.1:31880981-31922919 GCA_039602395.1 Deinandra increscens subsp. villosa
ATCTTTATTTTATTTTTCTTTTCTTAATTTATTTATCTTAAAGTAAATGTAAGATCTAGTTAAATGTTAACAAAGACGAAGTATTGAGAGCCCTCATTACCACACATTGTGTCCTTGGACAACCTCAGTATCTTACCTTCGCTATACTACGCCACGATGGGTGCACTTTCCCATGTATGTGGTGTATAGTGATTGTTCGTTGTCATGTTTTATACATTTGAAGCTTAAATGCAATAGTGGTGTTGAAATCATCCCATAATTGTCATATATTTTCACACACACCCCCATGCACACCAGGTCCAAATAGGGTGTAGGGGTTGATTCCCTAACCGAATCAGAATATATAGCCACCTCAGATACCGCTAAAGAAGAAGCTTGGATGAAGAAGTTCATTTCAGATCTCGACGTGGTTCCTAGCATCAAGCAACCAATCGCGATACTTTGTGATACCAGGGGAGTATTGTCTAAGCCAAAGAGCCTAGATCTCATCACAAAGTTAAGCACATCATGAGGAAGTACCACTATGTTAGAGAAGTACTAGAACGAGGAGAAACCCGAATAAGCAAAGTAGACATAGATCAAAACTTAGCCGATCCATTCACTAAGCCAATGACTCGGGAGACTCATGATAGCCATAGAGATGCGATAGGGCCTAGATTAGCTAATGACATATTTTCATTTAGTATTTCGATGTACGAACTTATACAGTTATTGTTTTGCTATTCAAATTCCATTTACAGTCTTAAATGCAATTTGAATTCCTAAAACTATGCTCAATATTAATACGTTTAAATCCTTGAGTCAAGTATTCTAAATTATCCGTAGTCGATCAAAATTGTGGAAAAGGATCTGAAGTAAGACTTTTCTAACTTTTAGACCTCAAACAGTTAACATCTGAAACTCACATGCCTCATTGGAGAATGATGCTGGATGTAACTCGTATCAAACAATCTTCGTGGATGTAGTTAAAAGATGTGATTGATTGAATGGTACACTCAATTATATCCTTTCATCTGAGATATATACTAGAACTGATGTTTACCAAGACCTATTCTTTGATTATAATCAACCGTTTTCACGTAACTGCCAATCATAAAGCACTACCTGAATATTGGCCTTTGGCCACGGAAAAAACCGTGACCAAAACTCTTTGGCCATGTTTTTTTTCATTTCAATCGACACCAAAGGTCCTGTCATCGTATGTATCATACGGCCACGTTAGAATATCACTGGCTAAAGCCACCTAGATACATGTCTAAAGGGTACCAATATTTATTGTTGGAATCAAACAAATCTTCCAGAAAGCGTGGCCAAAGGGTCCCAACGGCCACATGTGTTTGTTTAACGTGGCCTTTGGTATTATATAGTCACATATATTTGTGTTTTAGCCACGTATATTAGAAAAAACATTGCAAAAGGATTGTTGACATGAAATATGTTCTCCCAACACGCGTGGCCAAAGGGTGTCTTTTGTCCACGTGAAAGTATCAAAAGCGTGGCCTTTGGTATTATATAGTCACATATATTTGTGTTTTAGCGACATACGATAGAAAAAAACGTGGCCAAATGGGTTGCTAAAATCATACATTTTTTTTCCAATTCGCATGGCCAAAGGGTGGCAATGGACACGTTAAAATATCAAAAGTGTGGCATTTGGTATTATATAGTCACATATATTTTTGTTTTAGCCACATATATTAGATAGAAAAAAAAAGTGGCTAAATGGGTTGCTGAAATCATACATTTTGTCCCATTTCGCATGGCCAAAGGGTGGCAATGGACATGTTAAAGTATCAAAAGTGTGGCCTTTGTATTATATGGTCACATATATTTGTGTTTTAGCCACATATATATGGAGGAAAAAAGTTGCGAAAGGGTTGTTGAAATTAGATATGTTCTCCCAATACGTGTGGCTAAAGGGTGGGGCCACGTAAAAATAACAAAAGTGTGGCCTTTGGTATTATATGGCCACATATATTTTTGTTTTAGCCAGATATATTTGGAAAAAAAAGGTGGCTAAAGGGTTGTTGAAAGCAAATATTTTATCCCTATACGTGTGGCCAAAGGGTGGCAACGGTCACGTTAAAATATCAAAAGTGTGACCTTTGGTATTATATAGTCACATATATTAAAAAAAAGTGGTGAAAGGGTTGTTGAAATCAGATATGTTCTCCCAATACGCGTGGGCAATTTAAAACCTAATACAATTCAAATAAAATCAATTACAAACTTTTTGTTCATTACAAATGAAATATAAATAAAAAATTAAAGAAAATTTCACTACATACATGCATTATTCTCAATTTAAATCTCAATCCACGAGCGAACAACACTACCACGTGATATTCATCTTCAATTGTTCAGATTTGAGCTTAATTAGGACCATTTTTTCTTGTATTCCTACACAAAAACATATAATTGATAATTAGGTTATGGAAACTGATCAGAGTATATATAGCAATTTTCAAATACTTACCACCATGATAGATATGGACTAAAGAGTGGCATTGTATTGCAAGTAGTATGGGTGATCAGGTCCTACAATTCAATTCTCTCCGGATGAACATTAGATATCTAGATGAACTTTAAACATCCGGATGAACATCACATTAAGTTCTGGATCAACTTCAAAGTCAGTTGAACTTTATTTGGTACATATCTCACCATTTGTTCCAACCTAATTATCAATGTTCATCCGGGTCTTCTATACATTCATTCTTCCGAGATAACTTATCTCGGGTCTTCATACCTCCTGCAAAGAACTCGGTAAAGCCATGTTCTTTGGACACTCTAAGAGACAGTATGATGAGATAAGGAAGGAGCAATCAAGGATATCTGAAAGAAAAAAAATTCCTAGACCTCCAGGAGCTTTCTCAGGTACACCTTCTCCTCCTCCTAAACCTTTGAGTCTCATTGACTCACTTCTTGACAATTCACCATGTATTCCACCAACTACTACACAAAATCTCCACCATTGCCACTAAAAGAAACCCACCCATGGCCAGCAGACCTCAACCCAGAAAGCCACCTAACAAAAATTCTAAACCAATCAAACCCATTCCACCAAAATACAGAGCTGACAATTTCACACCAATTGAACCTCTCACCAAACCCAAACCAAAACCCACAATAGAATCATCTCAAACTCCTTCAATCCAGAAATCAACTCACCCCATCACACAACCACCATCTGCACAACCAACTTCAACACCCACTGAACCTACCAACCCTATGAACCCACCAGAAACAACAACAGGTACTTCAAGGAGAAAGAAAACAATGGCAAAAAGAAAAAGATCTCAAGTCATTTCCTCCAGCTCTAAATCATCCTCAGGCAAGAAAGAACTTGAAGATCTGCATGCTAAAAGAAGAAGAATTCTCTCCTGGAAATTTGATGAAGACACAAGTGTCTACCTGCTCATCACAAACACCAATGAAGTTCTAAGACTCAGCAGCAAAGAAGGTCTCACAACTTTATCTGACTTAGAGATTGGTGATGTGAGAAATATGGCTGGTGATGGCAAAATACTAAGTGCCCAAGAGCAGTCCTTAATGATGAAGATAAGGATGCACTTTGACATAACAAAAAGAGAAGCCTCATCTGCTGAACCTATCAAAACCCATTGTCCTGTTACTCATGTGGAATTGGATCTAGCTACTGATCGGTACATTATATACAGAGCTGATGGATCATTCACAAGACACAAAGCGATAAATCCAGCTGAATGAAACTTCAATGATCAGAAAATAATACAGGATTGCATGCTCACAAACAGACTGTTCAAATTTGATATGGGAAAGAATTAGTAAAAGAAATCAGTTTTGTTGAAAAAGTTAGTTGTTTGCTCAAGGTATTCTGTAATCATTTTGTTTTTCATTTAGTATGTTATTTGGAAGATTTTGGAAGCATCGTCTTACTGGGAGATTGTAAGGAATTATTTCTCCTAAAGAAACGGTGCTGATCAGCTAAAGATATGTTATCTAGGAAGGTATAGAAGACCCGAGATATGTTATCTCGGAAAAACAAACTGCCCGAGATAACTTCTAGTTATCTCGGAAGCCTTTTTACCTTGGAAGCAAAGTTTATCTCGGACAGTGGACACACCCTAGATAACTCAAGTTACCTCGGTAAGACGAGTTAACTCGGACATCAACTTGACCAGCTCCACTTTTCTCTGACACCTCTGATCCTTTTTCCCGCCCTTCTCCTAACATGAAGCTGATATTTTTATCTTTTAGACTAGTTTAATATTATTCTAGTTTATGTATCTTTACTCGACGGTCTAGATGAATGTTAGAGGAATCAAGGGTTCTCCCTGATTCCTTAAGGCACTATAAATAGACACTTATAATCTGCTTATCAGAGAAAGTGTGTGTAAATCACTCACATATGTACTTTGAGTCATCAAGTTATAATATAGTGCCCAGTTTATTCATATCAGTGTTATACTTGGTTTGTATTCGATTTCATATCACTTTACTTCAAACAGAGCATAAGAATTAACTTGTTTGCGCCTGGTTAATTCTAAGTAAAACCTTGTAATTGGTTCAACTCTATAACCAGATTCGATCCTACAAGTGGTATCAGAGCTTTGCCTCGTTTTTTTAAAACTTAAATTCAAAATCATTTTTTAAAACACTGTTTTACCCACATACTCTGTTTTTAGTAAAAAGTCACTCTTTCCACATTTTCATTCTTAATCATGGGAGAATCATGAAATGGTAGTTCAAATAAACCACCATCATTCATGCCCGATGATTTTGATACTTGGAATTACGTATGATAGGTTATCTTCATCATTCTGATTACAGAATGTGGAAATCTGTTATGTATGGCCCTACTATCCCTATAACTAAATCTGCTACTACTCCAAGTGTAGATATAGTAAAAGTTGTTGTCGACTATTTCGATGATGACCACAAGTTGGTTGACGGAGATCATAAAGCTTTATGGGCATTACAAGCAGCACTTCCAAGTTCTATTCACGTAGGTTTCAAAAATTGCAAAACAGCTTTTGATTTATGGAAAGATTTAAATGAAATGTACGAAGGAACTGATGAACTGAAAGAAAATAAGAAAGATGTTCTAAAACAGAGATATGAAACCCTCTCTCACAAAAATGGTGAGAGTATGAATGCTCAGTATCTATGTTTTGTTCAACTTCTTGATGAACTACAGGGAAATGATGTGAAGATGGAAAATGGCGATGTGATCATTAAGTTTTTTAGATAACTTTCTGATGTCTGGATAGTGTAAACTGTAAGGATCAAATACAACAAAGATCTCAAAACTTTGAAGTTAAGTGAACTTCACGGGATGCTCAGTGCACTTGAAATGGAAATTAATGAAAAATCAGGTGTTCTGAACAAGCCAGTAAACTTGTCCATTCCAACTTCTACTGCACTCATCACTGCTCATGAAGACAGAAGTCACTACAGTGAACAGGCTCCTTTGATCACTTATCCTACATCACCTAGAGGTAATGAAATCATGCCTCTCTTCTATAACAACTTTGCTCATATTGCAGAAAACAGTCAGGGTGGGCTCACTAGATCAGATCTAGAATGCTTCAGTGCTAATGAATTTTGTAGAGATGGACATCAACATACAACTAGAAATGATCTCCTTACATGCACTAAGGTTCTACAAAAGAACAGGCAGGAAATTCAATGGAGATAGAAATGCTCAAATTAGTTTTGACAAGACTAAAGCTAAATACTACAACTGTCACCAATTAGGACACTTTGCTAGGGAATGCAAGTAACCCAGAAGAGAGAACACAAGCCAAGATGAAGGAAACAAATATTAGAGACCTCATAATGCATACACACTAGTTACCTACCCCACTCATGAAACAGACTCAAGAACAAAATCTTTAACTTTAAATACCTTTGCCAAAGGTCCCACTGCTCCCTCATCAAGCTCAAAGCCACAAAGCCATGCAACTGTTGTTGTTGCTAATCAAACCAGTTGTGTTGATTGGGAAGAAATCATGCAATAATTCTCTCCCATAAATCATGCTTTAATGGCAATAAGTCTCTTACTCTGCTGAGAACTCCTCTACTTCATCCATGGATACCTCTTTAAACTATGAAGTAAATACTGAAATTCCAAATGAAGTACTTCCTCTTCTTTGCAAAACTGAATGTGGTGAACAAATAGAAAATTCTAGAAAACATAACCTTGAATTGATTGAGGAAATGGCAATTCTCAAAGAAATCAATGAAGATTCTAGAAAATCTGATATTGCCTACAACAATAAGATTGAGGAACTATTCAACAACATTAGTGCATTAAAACATGAAAAGTCCAATCTTGTTACTCAAATCAAGGATCTGGTCTCTAAATTAGAATTTGCAAACAAAGAAAATGAGAAAGTAAAATCTGAATTGAGTATTTGTGAAATCAAACTTTATGTTGCTACCGCTGACTATGAAAAACTACAGGCAAGTAATGAGAAACACTTAACACTATGGCAAAGTCGGAAAGCAACAGGGAATCATTTGAATAATGTAATTGGGTATAATAAAGTCACTTATCCTGATTCATACACTGAGTGTGTGAAAAAGGTTAAGAATGAAGAAACAAAAGTTTAACCCCCGATCCCATTATCAAAACGAAAGAATTCAATCTCTAGTGATATCTGTGTCAACATCCGAAACTGATAGATCTTATCAGTAGTTGTTGTCACCAGTAAACCTCAGAGTTATAGCAATTCAAAAAGAAATGTGAAATCTCTCTGGAAATTGAAAGAAACCAAAAGAACTGAATCTTGTTCCTCTCAAAACTCTTCAAAAGAGGAAACACCTTCAGTCTCAAAAATTTCGGAGTTTAAAAATAAAATGATAAAGGAATGTTTGATCTGTGGAAAAATCGGTCATCTTGCTATCAATTATCATCACAGTCCATTTTTTGAGTATAAGTCAAGCTGTCAAAAGTCAAACAACTGAAAAAGTAGAAAGTTCTATTAAATCAAAATTTGTCTGTGAAAACAAGACACCCTATGATATCTGGAGAAAAAGAAAACCAAATATTTATTTTCTTAAATCATTTGGTTGTCCTGTTACAATACTAATAACCAATGAGCAACCATCAAAATTTGCTGAAAAAGTTGTTGATGGTTATTTTGTGGGATACTCTAGTGTCCAGGGTAAACAACACCAGTTCTAAGATTATTGAAGAAACCATAAATATGGTATTTAATGAAAAATCAAAGAACAATTTTAGAACTGAGCCCTCGTGGTTATTTGATATTGACTTACTAACCACTGCTTTCAATATAACTATTGATAAGCCTTTTAGCGAAAATGTGCAGACAAAAGTACCTAAAGATGTTGTAAATGGTAGGTTCAAAGGTGTTGACCCTCCATTCTTTTCATTTATTAGCACAAGACCTTTTGTTCCAACAACCAAATTCAACTTGACTCCAGGAGTTGTAATTCAATTCAATTCAGATGGGACACCTATTCCTCAAATTGTAATTGATTCAGAAAAACCAGCAGAAGATCATCTGCTAACATATCAACATACGGCTGTCAATCTTGGAAACTCAAGAAATGAAGACAATCAGAACATACAATCACAGGCATCAGTGCCAAATCAAATGGGTTGTAGCAACTCAACCTCCACTTTACCTGAAGGGTTGAGCTCACCTACTCTTGTTGATGATATTGATGAAGAAATCATTGAACCTGTTGCCTCACAAAATCAAGATCTTTAAGAATCACCCTCTTCAATGGAAATATCAGAATTGGTGTGAATGAGTTTACTCCATTAAACTTTTCTGAGCCTAATTGTCATCATGAATTCCCACCTTCTTATAACTCTAGAGTTTTGAAAAATCGTCCTCTAGAGAATGTTATAGGAGAAGTGGAAGCACCTGTACTTACAAGAAGCAAATCAGTTGAAGAAAACATTTGTCTACATGCATGCTTCTTGTCACAGGAGCAACTAAAGAAAATAAATGAACCTTTGAGAGAAAACAATTGGATTGAGGCTATGCAAGAAGAACTGCTTCAAATCAACAAATAAAAAGTATGGGAATTGGTGGATCTACCCAAAAATGCACCACCACCAATTAGAACAAAATGGGTTTTCAGAAACAAGAAAGATGGAAGGGGCATTGTGGTAAAAAAACAAGGCAAGGTTAGTAGTTCAAGGCTTTGCTCAAGAAAAAGGAATAGACTACGATGAAGTTTTTGCACCAGTAGCAAGCTTAGAAGCAATTAGAATATTCTTAGCATATGCTGCTTACAAGAACTTTCATGTCTACCAAATGGATATCAAAAGTGCATTTTTGTATGGATTACTAACTAAAGAAGTATATGTATGTCAACCACCTGGGTTTGAAGATCCACGTCATCCAAACAAGGTGTGTAAATTGATAAAAGCTCTGTATGGTCTTAAAAAGGCACCAAGAACCTGGTATGAGACTCTCTCTTGTTACCTAACTAAACATGGGTACAAAATAGGAGCTATTGACAAAACTCTCTTCATTAAGACTGTTGGTAAGTATCTTTTGATGGCACAAATCTATGTTGATGATATAATCTTTGGTTTAACAAAAGATGATGCTTTCTGCAAGGAGTTTGAAGCCCTAATGCAAGCAAAATTTGAAATTAGTTTAATGGGTGAACTCACCTTCTTTTTAGGACTTCAAGTAAAGCAAACAAAAGATGGCATCTTCGTGAATCCATCAAAATATATTCAGGATATACCAAAGAGATTTGACATGCTGTCATCCTCCACTACCAAAACTCCTATATCAACATCACACAAGTTCGTGATACCACTTGAAAGTTCATGAGCATCGGATCGTCTACTCAATCTAGCTATTACAGATGAG
Organism: Deinandra increscens subsp. villosa; assembly: GCA_039602395.1. NCBI lineage: Eukaryota > Viridiplantae > Streptophyta > Magnoliopsida > Asterales > Asteraceae > Deinandra > Deinandra increscens. Next base: position 31,889,828 of record JBCNJP010000025.1, read on the forward strand.
AAATGTAATTAAAATGATTATTTTATTGATCAAAGTGAACAATTACAATCATTTGGACACAGAGAATCAATCACAGAGAAACACCACAAAAACACACTTCAGATCAGACCTCTCTCCCTTAGTTGTTAATTACAAAGACCAAAGTTCTATTTATAGTCGACTAGCCGAACCCAGCAGTTCGCCTTGATCCGAACAGACAGTTCTGATGAGGTTCGGATGGCAGTCTTCACTTTGTCTTGATCTTCTCATCGTCTTGTCTCGATACTTCACACGACGCACAGATTATGTATCAACACAAGTTAACATCTGATGTAACTGGTGAACCAGTTGATGAGCACACATATAGGTTCATGATTGGGTCCCTTATGTATCTAACAGCTAGCAGACCTAACATCATGTTTCGTGTTTGCTTATGTGCTAGATATCAGGCATGACCAAAGGAATCACACCTCAATGTTGTAAAAAGAATTTTCAGATACCTAAAAGGACAACTAAAGCTTGGCCTATGGTACTCTAAAAACATACACTTCAATCTTAAAGCTTTTACAGACAGTGACTATGGAGGATGCAATCTTGAAAAAAAGTCAACATCTGGTGGATGACAATTTCTAGGAGACAGACTTGTATCATGGCAGTGCAAAAAGCAAACATGTGTCTCAACTTTTACAGCAGAAGTAGAGTATGCTGTGGCCTAGTACATTGGATTCAAAATCAGATGATGGATTATGGCATAAACTTCACGGAAACTCTTATGTACGCTAACAACACAAGTGCCATCAGCATAAGCAATAATCCAGTCAAACATTCAAAGACAAAGCAAATTGAGATCAGGTATCATTTTATTAGAGATTGTGTTGAAAATAAGTTAATCAAACTCCATCATGTTCCAACTAAAAACCAATTTGCTGACCTATTTACAAAAGCATTTGATGAGGCTAGATTCTTTTATCTTATCACAGCCATAGGCATGATGAATTTTGATTACATAAAATCTTATTAAATCTAATAAAAATTGAAATTTTGGATCCATCTCTTGATACAAAAAGAAAAAGATGTTTTTTAAAGAAAACTTACCCGAGATAACTTATCCCGAGACAAAACCGTTGAAAAGTCTTTAAGCCACAACTTTTCTTGTGAAAAGTACTTTCGAGCTAATCTCACCCGAGATAACCTCCTACGAAATAACTAATTTTACCTAGAAAAAGTTTTCTCGTTTGAGATAACTACACCCAATGTAACTTTAGTTATATCAGATGACTTCCTCTCTTCCGAGATAATCTCACCAGGTCAATTATAAAAAAGAATTATCTCTCGTGAAACCTCCTCCGAGGTAATATCACCCGAGATAACTTTTACCTATGTTATTGGTAAAACTTACCTCTCGAGATAAGTTTTTTTTTATTTGATGACTTAAGAAAGGGTTTTCTTCTTAAAAATAAATATCTATGCAAGTTGTCCGATGGGACAACCGTTGGTCCAAGAAGAAAATGCCACATCAACCCACCTTTTTCTCTTTTACCAGACCCACTTGTGCTTTTTTACAATGACCGTCCCTTCCACACCCCCTAATTTAAAGCGACTTGCGGTAACCTAAAACCCACGATTCCACAAATTAACTGCACACAATTAATCACCGTCACTCTCATATACTTCCAAACCCTCACTTTCTCCACATCCTACTTATACTTCTCCGATTATGTTCATTTTTAATACCCACATCAAACACAAATGGCACCTAAAGAAAAGAAAGGAAAATCATCCTCTGATGCGAATGCTCTATTCCATGCTGACCACAACACAGTGGCACTCCTGTCAAAAACAGAGAAAAGCTCTGTATTTCACGAGATGATCGTCTTTCTCAAAGAATCACACATTCACTACGCTCTTACAATTTATCCAAACATATGCGAAGTGGTGATTACAGAATATTGGCAAAATGCATCTAGAATAAAGAATGCTGATGGAGTGTATGATGTACACTTGCCTGTTCAAGGTCACCAGGTAAAAATCACTGAAGAGGTCATAAGAACACATCTTAAGTTCAATGTACTAGGAGGCTTCAAATATGTGTCATCCTCTGAATATCTTGCAACCTTAAGGGCTGTAAGATATGGGGGATCTGATAAGAAGATAAAGAAATCACAACTGCCATTCAAATGGAGATTTATGGCTCATGCGATTTTGGCAAATGTATCCTCAAATAAGAGTGTTGATCAACTCTCTTCAGTGCAGGCCGCAACTTTTCATGGCCTACTACAAGATTTGAATTTTAATTTTTTAAGAATGGTGCTGGATGGCATGGTGGACAATTTAAAACCAAACAATGTTCACTTCTTTCACATGTATCCCAGATTTTTGCAGCACATTCTAAGGTGTTTGATACCCAACTTAAAAATCTGAGATAAAATTTATCAATTAAGGGTACCAAATGAAAAACTATTTTATTATCTGTCAAGCAATGAAAAGAATAAAGGGTATACAGGCAGGAACACTGACCATCCCATACTTGTGCCCAGACCTCCAGTGGGTGCACCATTGGTACAACCACAGGCAAATCCTGAGCTAAATGCTCCAGTTGACAACCTTGTGTTACCAGCAGAGGTTGAACCCCTAACTGCAAATCCTTCCTCTTCCAAACGTTTACCACTAAAAAGAGGAAGATATAGTTAAAATTTGTCAATATTTCAGCCATTTCATCCCCTACCAATGATCCAGAACATCCTGAGAAAGAGGGTGCAAGGTTTACTCCACCTATTTAACCCATAGCCACCCAAGCTTCAAGCCTTGCCAAGGACAATGTTCTTAGGCAGAAAAGAGCCAAAAGGGATAGCCAAGCAAAAGGTGACTCTCCAAAAGGAGATAACCGTATAGGTTTGAATGTACATCCCTCATTCACTAGTGACACTCTAACAAGACCAAGCCACTTTACATCTCAAAGTGAAGGTGATGACATCTTCTGTACTTCTTATGATACACTATCTCCAGAAACCTTATTTGTAGTAGATGTGTTGAAGAGTCTTAAGGAAAAATCACGCCAACCACACTTTAGTAAGCAGTTCAGCCATAGGAGTATACACATGGCTGATGTGAAAAGGGCTGCCACTACACTAGATTCCCCAATGGAACCAGTGGACAGTGGTAACATCAATAAGACCCAATTCATGGCAACTAGGCCATCCTCTAACCCAAAGGCACCTTTAGTGGCGCCCAAGGTAAATGAAAATGTGTCTGGGAATCCTAAGAGCCAAGACAACCAGGGTGAGAAACAAGATCAAGCTAGACTTGATGGTTCTTCTTTGCTTAAGGATATTGGTTTTAAACTAGTAGAGAGCAAGCTTTCACTAAATGAATTAACGATTTTGTACCAGAATTTACAAACACAGTTCACTTTGCTTTCATACAGTGTGAAATTGCAGGGTGAAGAATTGAAGCAAGTCAAGCATCAGCAGGTAACTTCGGCAAAAGAAAGTGTTACCAGAACTACAGTGTGACAACCCGTCCAAATCAGGTAAAACCTCTCTCCGTTGACTTTCGTTGACTTTTAAATTACGTAATAGTTATGTGATTTACTGCTTTTATACGTGATTAACTGTGATAGTTAAATGATTAACCGACTTCGATTCCACGTTAAACTAGAATATATATATACGTACGTAGAACAACGCGTCTTTCGTATATTAACGGTGGAATTCCAATAATAAGAAAATAAATATAAAACTTGACATTTTATATTTCATCAAACCAATTCAAAAACTGTTAAGTCATTTCATGAACTTAAAACGAATTCGAAGTGTTATGTTGTCAAGACTTAGCAAATTTCCAAACCGTTTAGCCTATTGGGCCCGGTAAGCCCAATAAGCCCAATTCAAGTCCGTTAAGCCTAAAAATTTTACCAATCACTCGTAACAACGTCCCGAGTGTTTTCCCGAACTCAGAAACCCGACCCGCGGCCCGTATCGAATTGGGCCGAACCGGCCCAATTCTTTTCTTTTTTTTTCCTTCTCCGCGGCCCAACCCCCTTCGAATTTCATTTGGGCTTCGGCCCGTCCCGTTTAAACGAAGCCGAATGGGCTTCGGCCCATTCCTCCTCTCATTCACGATTGGGCTTCGGCCCAATTGTAATCAATATAATTGTTTTATCTAAGCCCATAACTTTTATAAAATTTACCCAATCTTATAACCCACTAATATTTTTATAAAACTTGGGTTAACAACGTTTATAAAAATAAAAATCACCTTTCGATTGGATAAAATATAATGGGATTATATTTTAAAAAGTTATAATTTTTATAAACTCCTAACACCTCTATATTTTATAAAAGCTCCTAGATTTTTTATAAAACTTATAAAACTAATCACCTACTCTTGTGATTAGTGAGGATTAATCTAAGCTTGACAACACTAAATTACCCAATGGATAATAAACCACCTTTTTAGTATAAGTAGGAGACAAGTCTCCTACTTGTTCCCTTGCACCCAACCAAACAACCCTCACTCTCCCTCCCTCTCTCCACACTTTCGGCCACACCACCACCGCCGGCCACCCACTGCCGCCGGCCAACCACCGCCGGACCGCCCCTCGCCGCCGCCGGACCGCCGCTCCACCGCCCTAAACCGCCGCCAACCTCCACCATTTTTCTCCTCTTCTTTTGTGAGTCTTTTAACTCACTTATTTTATCATATATTCACCCTTTAAAACCTCTCAAGTCTTGACAACAATCCATCAACACTAAACCAAATGATCAAGAATGCTTGTGTTTGTTAAACAACTAACAAAAACTCACTTCTCTATCTCTTTCTTTCAAGATCAAACACTTTGTTGGTGCATATTAAATGCTTAAAGATAGCCAACAAGTGTGGTGAAACACACTTATGAAATCCAAGGAAAGTAATATGGTGTGCACCATGAATCTTGTTTATGAAACTTTGGTTTCATAAGTTAGTTGATTTTAACAAAACCTCCAAGCCTCTTCATATAAAAATGTTAATCTATACATGTTTACATTACTTGTCCTAACATGAAAATGTTAGTTGATTGTTTATATTTAATTGTCCTAACATGAAAATGTTAGTTGATTGTTATTTATATTTAAAGTCCTAACACCAATGTGTTAGTTGATTGTTATTTACATTTAAATGTCCTAACACCAATGTGTTAGTTGATTGTTAATTACATTTATAAATGTCCTAACACCAATGTGTTAGTTGATTTATATTTATATATGTTACATGTTAATGAAAATGATAAACATGATTAAATGGACTTACAAGAACCAAGTAAACTAAATAAAAAGTTACATATGTAACTTGGAACCTAAATGGCTAAAACATAAAGAATATATTTCTTAAAAAGCCATGTAACATATTTAATATGTTCCAAATGATTAAATGATTGGACAAAAAGAATAAAAATAAATGCTAGATTTGATAAGGATAATATTTATGTCAAATGATTAATTTGACATAAATACTTGGATTTATTACAAGTTTTAACCTTTCTTGAAACTTGCTAGAAATGGACATTTTTATAAAAAGATTACATTTGAAAATAAATGTTTTCATAAAAGATCTTTATAAAAATAAACCAAGACAAATCGTCGGTTTAAAATATTTACAAAGACTCTTAAGGTTACTTGAATAAAAACAAAGTAACCAAAGATGGACTAACGTTCGTCGGAGATTTTAAATAAAAGTCAAGTTTTATAAACTAAATGTTATAAATCCAAGCGTCGTCATAAATATTCTTATCAACATTTTCTATATAATATTTCATGAACTTGAAATATTGATTTATTTTTGGAAATGATTAAATGTTAAAAACTTTAAATGTTTTTCCTTAGAGATTTATGTTTTATAAATAAAACAAACGTTAATAATTATTTTTGACAAATAATTATTTGCAAAAGACTTAAACCTTGTTTTATTCACCAAATAATTGTTAATCATAATTATTTAAAATAATTATAACTTGCAAGATTAACAAATCGAATAAGTAATTATTTAATTGAAATAATTATTCGAACTTGTGAAAATAATAATAAACATTATTATTTCTTCTTTTTACTCGATGTTCAGGACTTGATCTAATTATTGAAAATGATTATTTGTTTATATTTATTGGACATAAATATAAATAACCATGAACGTATTTAATTAAATAAATACAAGTTAACGAGTTTTCAATAAAACAAACGGACTTAAAACGTCAAGACTTGACCGGTATCACTTGGGTGACTTATGTTACTCAAATGATCATAGACCTTATGCATATGTTATTTAATTATTTAGGACGTTACGTGCTACCGTCCTTCGCTGCTTAAACTCCGATTATCTGCTAAAACTGTGAGTTTCACGGCCCCTTTTCCTTTTAACTGTTTTATACTTGGGGGAGAAATCATGAAAACTGATTAAATGCTTTTTACTTAATATTATGGTTTACTTGTTAGCCGTATGACTACTTGTTCTCTTACTGATTGCCCAACTTGGTACATTATCGTTATAAACGTTTGTACAACCGAAAATCCCATCATTAATTGATTTCAATTAGTTCTGTACGAAACGATAGCTAGTGAATAGATCTATTTGGGTTGACAACCCTACCCTAACTGGTAGCTCCAGTTCTGACTCCGGATTGTCTGGGGGTACACGTCAGTTATTCTGCACTGTTTAACATCTCTGGGCAAGAGATGCCGGGTGGGTAAACCGTTAGTGTTTGAAATCAAGGTTCAGGTGAGATCATACAACCACAACAATAAACCCTGATAATATTTAAGTATACCGAAACTGTTTTACAACTGTTTTACAACTGATTTACAACTGTTTAACTATCGAGTCTTAAACCTGTGAACCTCACCAACTTTATGTTGACCCGTTTTATGTTCATGATTTCTTAGGTAATTGACAAGACTTTCTGAAGACATGCAAATGGGGCTTACGAATGCTATCGGACCTGTCCTTGGAGTCATAGTCCCGACTACCCAACTTAACCGTTTTACGTTTTTAATAATCGTTTAAGACTTATGTTTTAAATTGTAAGACATTAATGTTTCCACTACTCTTTCCGCTGCAATGAAACGAATTAATGTTTTATGAAGTTTTTAAATTTATTAGAAGTGTTCTATGTATCCTCGACTATGATTCCATTCTCGCTCACACCCGAAACCATTGACCGGGGTGTGACAGATTGGTATCAGAGCCGTGGTTATAGCGAACCAGGATAAACAAACAAACAAAACAAAACGAAAACCAAGCCTGGACTATAACCCACTCCGAAGCGACCATTTGCATGTCAAGACCTCATATGTTTACTTATGTTTACTTATGTGTTACCACTCTACCATGATGTTACTGACACAGTTCCTTTTGGAATATTTTCGCAGTGATGGCTTCTAAAGAGGTCATTTGCGTTGCCGATTCCGATGAGGAGCCGAGTGTTGAGTACACACCTTCACCAGAGGACTACGTGCCGTCAAGCCCCGAGACTGAGGGCGCTACTGTAGGAGTTATTCGCCCGACTCCCGTACCAGCAGGTTTTCTGAGTCCTATTAGACGTAGGACCTCCGACGACACCCCCGACCACCCTGCTCCCACCGCCACTACTGGCGGTGCAGCCACTGCGGATGCTTCTAGCTCCGCCGACCCCTTCGCAGGCCGAGATCGGTCTGTGAAGACCTTTGTCGCCACGCCTGGTGGCGGCAGACGGGGATTTACCCCGGGACGGGCAGCTGGCCCATCTCGGACTAGGGAGGTCCGACGTACCTCTGGTGAGCCCGCGCCCAAGCGGCGCCAGGTGTTCGATTTACCCCACCTCGCCTGGATACCAGATCAGATCCAGCACTGGCGGATCATCGAGGAGTTCCCGAGCTGTTACGATCGGGGGGAGTCCTCGCTTCCTGATCCCTTCCGCCGAGTGCCCCTGGGTATCTCGCCTTTTACTCACGAGCCCATCCCTGACACCGTCCCATTACTGGTGGCTCGTTTGAGACGCCTTGAGGCCGATCTGGGGGAACTGAATGCTGATATCGGTCAGCTACCTGCAGCCACTGAGGTGTTTCACCTCAGGAACCAGACAGCCGAGCTGACCGGGCGCATGCGCGCCACTGACGGCGCCATGGAGTCCCTACATGCCCACATGACTGGGGTCAGCATGGCCACGACTGATCTGCTTCTCTCGCATGAGAGATTGCAGGGGAGAGTCTCTGCTTTGGAGTTCGTCTCCGGACGACTTCTCGCCACTCTCCAGGCCTTGACCCAGAGACCACCGGTCTTCTTCATGCCCCCAGGACCTCCACCACCCCCACCAGCATTCTAGGTGGATGAGACCTAGTATCTTTTGATAGCCGTTTTATAGATGAAACATGTTAGCATTAGTCAGGATTGGGACTGCGAGCCCACGGTGCAAACTTGTTTATTTTGAATGTGTTTCGTCTGTAATATGGTAACAAACTTGATGTATGATTCCGATGATTATGCTATGGGAAAAATCTTTTGGTATGTTATGATTGATGTTTATGATTATGTTATGTTCATGTTATAGTTATGTTGTGATTGTGTAGTTATATCGTTATGACATGTTGTATCACTTCACCATTCCTATCTTACGTTCTTGGTTGTGTTGCGTGAAAATGTTTTGGCAATTGATGTATGTCGTGGCAGTTATTCTCGAGCATGCAATAACCCCATTTACATATTATCTAAATTTTTCTTTATGTTGACAATTGTAACTTAAAGCGAAATCATGCCACCGAGACGCCGAACCACCAGGAACTCTTCACCTCCTCCACCTCCTCCCCCTATGACTCCCGAGGAAATCGAGGAGATGATTGCTAATCGCGTAGCAGAAACTGTTGCCGCTGCGGAAGCCCAACGTCAAAACGACAATGGGGCGCGCGGTAAGTACGAATTAACCAATGTTAGAAAAACACACGATTACAATTTTCCTAAATTGTATTCAACGTTTCGATCTAATAACTGCAGGCCCCCGTGAATGTTCATACAAGGAATTTATGAACTGCAAACCCTCAAATTTCAAGGGTTCTGAAGGCGCTGTTGGTTTAGTTCGCTGGTTTGAGAAAATGGAGTCCGTCTTCTGCATAAGCAACTGCCCCGAGCAGTACATGGTCAAGTATTCCACCTGCGCACTGACTGATAGCGCTCTGACTTGGTGGAACTCCCATGCTGATGCTATGGGAACTGATTTGGCTTACGCCATGACTTGGGACGAGCTCAAACAGCTGCTTCGCGATGAGTACTGCCCTAGAGAAGAGCTTCAGAAACTCGAAGCTGAATTCTGGAACCTCACCATGAATGGAGCCGACGTTGCCGGCTATACCAAGAGGTTCCGTGAGCTCGCTCATCTCTGTCCAACCATGATCACTCCTCTCTACAAGAAGATTGAACGGTACATCTGGGGACTTGCACCTCATATCCAGGGGAATGTCCTTTCCTCAAACCCTCAGACTTTTCAGGATGCTGTGCGCCTGGCACACAACCTGGTTTACCAAGCCAACCGTCAAGGTGTGAATCTTGACAAGAAGAAGTCTGAGAACAAGGCCCCTGAAACCAGTACCACTCCTTCCACCAACAAGAAGCCTGATAACAAGCGGAAACGCGGATTCTGGAGGAATCGCGATGATAAGGCCCCTGCCAAGGAAGCTGAAACAGTGAAGGTCTTTGCTGCTACTACCCCTACCCATGTTGTCCGAAAGACTGGATACAACGGTGGAGCACCTCTGTGCAACAAGTGCAATCTCCATCATACACTCGACTGTGGCAACGTCTACTGCAACATCTGCAAGACGAAAGGGCACGTAGCACGAGACTGTCCGAAGCGCACCTGTTACGGTTGCGGAACCACCGGGCACTACAAGAAGGATTGCCCGAAGGCAGGAAACCAGGATCCAAATCAGGCTAGGGGAAGAGCCTTTGTAATCAATGCCGGAGATGCTCGCCGTGACCCTAACACGGTGACGGGTACGTTTCTACTAAACAATCATTATGCTTCCGTTTTATTCGATACTGGTGCAGATAGGAGCTTCGTGTCTACCGAATTTGGTCAATTACTTGAAATTACTCCTGTTGCCTTAGACACTAAGTTCACAGTAGAATTAGCAAACGGAGAATTAGTAGAAACTAGCATTATTTATCCCAATTGCTCAATAGAACTCTCCGATCATTCCTTCAGCATTGATTTAATGCCTGTAGAACTAGGAAGTTTTGATGTTATCATAGGCATGGACTGGTTATCAAAGAACCGTGCAGAAATCGTGTGCCATGTGAAAATAGTTAGGATGCCACTCGAAGATGGCAACACTCTAAACGTACAAGGCGAGAAGAGTGGAACCCAACTAAACCTCATATCTAGTATGAAGGCACGAAAGTTCCTTCGTAAAGGATGTCAGGCCATCCTAGCACACGTAACTGAGAAGAAACCAAAGGAGAAGAACATAGCAGACGTTCCCGTTGTCCGCGAATACCCGGAAGTCTTTCCCGAAGACTTGCCAGGTTTACCGCCGACGCGACAAGTAGAGTTTCGCATCGACTTAGCCCCAGGTGCCGCCCCCGTAGCCAGATCCCCGTACCGTCTGGCACCTTCTGAGATGCAGGAGTTATCTAGCCAATTGCAAGAATTGCTAGATAAAGGCTTCATTCGACCAAGCCACTCTCCGTGGGGAGCACCCGTACTATTTGTCAAGAAGAAAGATGGAACTTTTCGGATGTGCATCGACTACCGGGAACTGAACAAGCTGACTGTGAAGAACCGTTACCCGCTTCCTAGGATCGACGATCTGTTTGACCAACTCCAAGGATCGAGCTTTTACTCCAAGATCGATCTGAGATCAGGATACCATCAACTCAGAGTTAGGGATGAAGATGTTTCGAAGACAGCGTTCAGAACACGCTATGGCCATTATGAGTTCCTCGTAATGCCATTTGGTTTGACAAACGCACCTGCAGTGTTCATGGATCTGATGAACCGCGTATGCAAACCCTACCTGGATAAGTTCGTTATCGTGTTCATTGACGACATCCTTATCTACTCCCGTAGTAAGGAAGAGCACGAACAACATCTGAGACTTATTCTGGAATTGTTGAAGAAGGAAGAACTCTACGCGAAATTTTCCAAATGCGACTTTTGGATTCGCGAAGTTCACTTTCTGGGTCATGTGATCAATGATCGAGGAATCCACGTGGATCCCACAAAAATTGAGGCAATCAAGGATTGGAGTACGCCAACGACTCCAACCGAGATTCGACAATTTTTAGGTCTTGCTGGCTATTACCGCCGATTTATCGAGAACTTCTCGAAGATAGCCCAGCCACTCACCGCCCTGACCCAGAAAGATAAGAAATTCATATGGGATGACAAGACTGAAGCAGCATTTCAGTTACTGAAGCAGAAGCTTTGTGATGCCCCGATTCTATCATTACCCGATGGAATCGAAGACTTCGTTGTTTACTGCGATGCCTCGCATCAAGGTTTAGGTTGTGTATTGATGCAACGAGAGAAAGTCATTGCTTACGCATCACGACAACTGAAGATTCACGAGAAGAATTATACCACTCATGACTTGGAACTCGGAGCCGTTGTCTTTGCTCTCAAGATCTGGAGGCACTATCTTTATGGTACCCAATGTACCATATTCACCGATCACAAGAGCCTCCAACATATTTTCAATCAGAAGGAATTGAATATGAGGCAACGCCGATGGGTGGAACTGCTAAATGACTACGAATGCGAGATTCGTTATCATCCAGGCAAGGCTAACGTTGTAGCCGATGCCTTAAGCAGGAAAGAGCATGCCAAACCTCGCCGCGTCCGAGCATTAGGTATGACCATCCACTCAAACCTTAATTCCCAAGTGCGTGACGCACAAATTGAAGCCCTCAAACCAGAGAACCTAGCTGAAGAAGGTTTACGTGGAATGGAGAAACAACTGGAAGAGAAACCAGATGGAACCAAGGTCTTCATGGATAGGTTATGGGTACCTGTCTATGGAGGACTAAGGCAACTAATTTTCGATGAAGCTCACAAATCAAGGTATTCCATTCATCCCGGATCAGACAAGATGTACCACGGTCTGAAGAAGCAATTTTGGTGGCCTAACATGAAAGCCGAGATAGCCACCTATGTCGGCAAATGCTTAACTTGTTCGAAGGTCAAAGCCGAATACCAGAAGCCCTCTGGATTATTGACTCAACCAGTAATCCCCGAATGGAAATGGGAAGAGATATCCATGGACTTTATCACAAAATTGCCTAAGTCCAGATCTGGGTATGATGCTATCTGGGTGATAGTCGATCGATTGACGAAGTCAGCACACTTCTTACCGGTCAATGAGAAGGATAAGATGGATAAGCGAGCCAAACTTTACATAAAGGAAGTCGTCTCGCGCCACGGTGTGCCCAAATCCATCATATCCGACCGAGACAGTCGATTCACTGCACACTTTTGGAGATCTCTACAGAAAGCTTTGGGTACTCGACTCGATATGAGTACTGCCTACCATCCACATACAGATGGCCAAAGTGAGAGAACGATCCAAACACTTGAGGATATGCTGAGAGCATGTGTGATAGATTTCGGACCCAAGTGGGACGAGCACCTCCCTCTTGCCGAATTCTCGTATAACAACAGTTATCACACCAGCATCCAAGCCGCCCCTTTCGAAGCACTTTATGGGAGAAAGTGCAGATCTCCACTCTGTTGGAATGAGATTGGCGACAGTCAGTTGACTGGACCCGAACTAATCTTTGAAACGACCGAATTGATCTTCCGAATCCGAGATCGTCTGAAAGCTGCCCGAGACAGGCAAAAGAGCTACGCCGAAAACCGACGCAAACCCTTGGCCTTCAAAAAGGGTGAGCGCGTCATGCTAAAGGTGTCACCTTGGAAAGGTGTCATCCGTTTCGGCAAACGAGGAAAGCTCAACCCTCATTACATTGGTCCCTTTGAAATCACTGAAACCATCGGGCCAGTAGCTTACCGTTTGAACCTGCCCGCCGAGCTAAGCAGCGTCCACAATGTCTTCCACGTCTGTAATCTTAAGAAATGCTTATCTGATGAGACACTCATTGTTCCTCTTGATGAGATTCAAGTGGACGAAACCCTACACTTCATTGAGGAACCCGTGGAGATACTTGGCAGAGAAATTAAAAAGCTGAAGCATAGCCGCATTCCCATAGTCAAAGTACGATGGAACTCTAGGCGAGGACCAGAGTACACGTGGGAACGCGAGGATCAAATGCGCCGAAAGTATCCACACCTGTTTGAGAATGTCGCATCCACCAGTAACCAAGACTGAATTTCGGGACGAAATTCTTCTAACTGGGGGAGAATGTGACAACCCGTCCAAATCAGGTCAAACCTCTCTCCGTTGACTTTCGTTGACTTTTAAATTACGTAATAGTTATGTGATTTACTGCTTGAGTTAATTACGATTTGCGTCCCTGAGGTTTGGTGGCTTTTGCTACTTGAGTCCAAATGTTTAGAAATTCTCATATCCGGGTCTGACGTTTACATTTTGTAACTATTTGAGTCCTCATGACTAACAGAGTTAGATTTTTCTGTTAAGTTAAAGGGCATTTAAGTCATTTAACAAATTAGGGGCTATTTATGTATATTTATAAAGTTTATTAATACTGAGGGATTGCTTGTGTAATTAAACTAAACTTTAGGGGCTATTTATTGTAACTGGACATCCAGATATTTAAGACTAAAACGATTAAATCAAGTGGGTCTTTTTGTTCCATCTGAAACTTGCTCAAGAATACAACCCCATTCACCTCATCAAGTGACATAATCTAGGAGTTGATTCTCCAGATCGTTGGCACTCTCGATTTCTACTCCGTTCTTGGATCAGATTCTCCGACCACCACTCACTTATATATACACAAATCCATTTCATTCCACAAATCTATCAGTTCATCGATCATCCTTCATCTTTGTTCCTCTCATTTTATCGTTCAAGCGACATCTCCGGTTCACAACGGCACCATCTCGTTTTCAGATTGGTTCATCCCCAACACAGTTCATCTCACGAAGTTGTTTATCTCCGGTTCACAACGGCACCAATAATAAATGATCATACTTGTGTTACTCCATGGCCATCCGCCGCCTCCCGGGCCGGATGAACTCATTTGCCTGCGCATTCATGTTAATGTCGTCTCCTAATTCAGTAGTTGCTATATGTTGTTTCTCCATTAATTTATTTCAATGCTGCTACCGCTCTATATGATGGAAGAAAGAAATTAAGAAGGAATTTATGAGTTGATGTGAACCCACAGATCCAACTCTACTCCAAATATATATTATTGCTTACCATTGTCATCATTCGATCAGATCAGGTGTAACGTGCTAGTGCTACCCCTCGACCAGTTGGAGGTGGTGAATTCTAAATAAGGGGTGTAAAGATTCCCTTCGCCTTCATTCTATCTGCCTCTACCTCAAATTGGATATTTTCTAGAACAGACCACCGCCGTATTCTATAAAAGGCTCAACGAGAACCAAAGCACATGCCTGCTTGCTTACTTCGAGGACGGCACAATGATCTATCTTTAGAACAGCCGCTATTAGGGTTGCTAAATGCCGTCGTCGGATTGTTCGACGGCGACAGTGATGATCCTTTTTTTGGAGGAAGAGTTCATGTCTATTCCATCTTATCGTTGTCGGATTGGCGGTTTTCGCTTCCGGGTGACCTGAACCAGCAGCGGAGATGGATTTCTAGATAGTCCATTCGTTCAATGGATACTGGTGGTGGTGGTTGTAATCTACGGGGCGCGGCGGTGGAGTGCACGAGGGAGTGGGTGGGTTAGGGTTGGTTAAAAGCGAATTGCATAAACATTTATTTTTAATATATTTTTATATTTGTTATTTATAATTAGTTAATGGTAATTACATAAATAGTCCTTCTATTTTTAATTACTATATTTGTGAAACTGAGGTTTGCTAGTTACATAAATAGCCCCTAATGTGTAAAATGACTAAAATGCCCTTTAAGTTAACATAAAATTTTAACTCTGTTAGCCAAAGGGACTCAAATGGTTACAAAATGTAAACGTCAGACCCGGATATGAGAATTTCTGAACATTTGGACTCAAGTAGCAAAAACCACCAAACCTCAGGGACGCAAATCGTAATTAACTCTTACTGCTTTTATACGTGATTAACTGTGATAGTTAAATGATTAACCGACGTCGATTCCACGTTAAACTAGAATATATATATACGTACGTAGAACAACGCGTCTTTCGTATATTAACGGTGGAATTCCAATAATAAGAAAATAAATATAAAACTTGACATTTTATATTTCATCAAACCAATTCAAAAATTGTTAAGTCATTTCATGAACTTAAAACGAATTCGAAGTGTTATGTTGTCAAGACTTAGCAAATTTCCAAACCGTTTAGCCTATTGGGCCCGGTAAGCCCAATAAGCCCAATTCAAGTCCGTTAAGCCTAAAAATTTTACCAATCACTGATAACAACGTCCCGAGTGTCTTCCCGAACTCGGAAAGCCGACCCGCGGCCCATATCGAATTGGGCCGAACCGGCCCAATTCTTTTCTTTTTTTTTCCTTCTCCGCGGCCCAACCCCCTTCGAATTTCATTTGGGCTTCGGCCCGTCCCGTTTAAACGAAGCCGAATGGGCTTCGGCCCATTCCTCCTCTCATTCACGATTGGGCTTCGGCCCAATTGTAATCAATATAATTGTTTTATCTAAGCCCATAACTTTTATAAAATTTACCCAATCTTATAACCCACTAATATTTTTATAAAACTTGGGTTAACAACGTTTATAAAAATAAAAATCACCTTTCGATTGGATAAAATATAATGGGATTATATTTTAAAAAGTTATAATTTTTATAAACTCCTAACACCTCTATATTTTATAAAAGCTCCTAGATTTTTTATAAAACTTATAAAACTAATCACCTACTCTTGTGATTAGTGAGGATTAATCTAAGCTTGACAACACTAAATTACCCAATGGATAATAAACCACCTTTTTAGTATAAGTAGGAGACAAGTCTCCTACTTGTTCCCTTGCACCCAACCAAACAACCCTCACTCTCCCTCCCTCTCTCCACACTTTCGGCCACACCACCACCGCCGGCCACCCACTGCCGCCGGCCAACCACCGCCGGACCGCCCCTCGCCGCCGCCGGACCGCCGCTCCACCGCCCTAAACCGCCGCCAACCTCCATCATTTTTCTCCTCTTCTTTTGTGAGTCTTTTAACTCACTTATTTTATCATATATTCACCCTTTAAAACCTCTCAAGTCTTGACAACAATCCATCAACACTAAACCAAATGATCAAGAATGCTTGTGTTTGTTAAACAACTAACAAAAACTCACTTCTCTATCTCTTTCTTTCAAGATCAAACACTTTGTTGGTGCATATTAAATGCTTAAAGATAGCCAACAAGTGTGGTGAAACACACTTATGAAATCCAAGGAAAGTAATATGGTGTGCACCATGAATCTTGTTTATGAAACTTTGGTTTCATAAGTTAGTTGATTTTAACAAAACCTCCAAGCCTCTTCATATAAAAATGTTAATCTATACATGTTTACATTACTTGTCCTAACATGAAAATGTTAGTTGATTGTTTATATTTAATTGTCCTAACATGAAAATGTTAGTTGATTGTTATTTATATTTAAAGTCCTAACACCAATGTGTTAGTTGATTGTTAATTACATTTATAAATGTCCTAACACCAATTTGTTAGTTGATTTATATTTATATATGTTACATGTTAATGAAAATGATAAACATGATTAAATGGACTTACAAGAACCAAGTAAACTAAATAAAAAGTTACATATGTAACTTGGAACCTAAATGGCTAAAACATAAAGAATATATTTCTTAAAAAGCCATGTTACATATTTAATATGTTCCAAATGATTAAATGATTGGACAAAAAGAATAAAAATAAATGCTAGATTTGATAAGGATAATATTTATGTCAAATGATTAATTTGACATAAATACTTGGATTTATTACAAGTTTTAACCTTTCTTGAAACTTGCTAGAAATGGACATTTTTATAAAAAGATTACATTTGAAAATAAATGTTTTCATAAAAGATCTTTATAAAAATAAACCAAGACAAATCGTCGGTTTAAAATATTTACAAAGACTCTTAAGGTTACTTGAATAAAAACAAAGTAACCAAAGATGGACTAACGTTCGTCGGAGATTTTAAATAAAAGTCAAGTTTTATAAACTAAATGTTATAAATCCAAGCGTCGTCATAAATATTCTTATCAACATTTTATATATAATATTTCATGAACTTGAAATATTGATTTATTTTTGGAAATGATTAAATGTTAAAAACTTTAAATGTTTTTCCTTAGAGATTTATGTTTTATAAATAAAACAAACGTTAATAATTATTTTTGACAAATAATTATTTGCAAAAGACTTAAACCTTGTTTTATTCACCAAATAATTGTTAATCATAATTATTTAAAATAATTATAACTTGCAAGATTAACAAATCGAATAAGTAATTATTTAATTGAAATAATTATTCGAACTTTTGAAAATAATAATAAACATTATTATTTCTTCTTTTTTACTCGATGTTCAGGACTTGATCTAATTATTGAAAATGATTATTTGTTTATATTTATTGGACATAAATATAAATAACCATGAACGTATTTAATTAAATAAATACAAGTTAACGAGTTTTCAATAAAACAAACGGACTTAAAACGTCAAGACTTGACCGGTATCACTTGGGTGACTTATGTTACTCAAATGATCATAGACCTTATGCATATGTTATTTAATTATTTAGGACGTTACGTGCTACCGTCCTTCGCTGCTTAAACTCCGATTATCTGCTAAAACTGTGAGTTTCACGGCCCCTTTTCCTTTTAACTGTTTTATACTTGGGGGAGAAATCATGAAAACTGATTAAATGCTTTTTACTTAATATTATGGTTTACTTGTTAGCCGTATGACTACTTGTTCTCTTACTGATTGCCCAACTTGGTACATTATCGTTATAAACGTTTGTACAACCGAAAATCCCATCATTAATTGATTTCAATTAGTTCTGTACGAAACGATAGCTAGTGAATAGATCTATTTGGGTTGACAACCCTACCCTAACTGGTAGCTCCAGTTCTGACTCCGGATTGTCTGGGGGTACACGTCAGTTATTCTGCACTGTTTAACATCTCTGGGCAAGAGATGCCGGGTGGGTAAACCGTTAGTGTTTGAAATCAAGGTTCAGGTGAGATCATACAACCACAACAATAAACCCTGATAATATTTAAGTATACCGAAACTGTTTTACAACTGTTTTACAACTGATTTACAACTGTTTAACTATCGAGTCTTAAACCTGTGAACCTCACCAACTTTATGTTGACCCGTTTTATGTTCATGATTTCTTAGGTAATTGACAAGACTTTCTGAAGACATGCAAATGGGGCTTACGAATGCTATCGGACCTGTCCTTGGAGTCATAGTCCCGACTACCCAACTTAACCGTTTTACGTTTTTAATAATCGTTTAAGACTTATGTTTTAAATTGTAAGACATTAATGTTTCCACTACTCTTTCCGCTGCAATGAAACGAATTAATGTTTTATGAAGTTTTTAAATTTATTAGAAGTGTTCTATGTATCCTCGACTATGATTCCATTCTCGCTCACACCCGAAACCATTGACCGGGGTGTGACATACAGACTCAAATTCTAAAGCCACCACTCCACCACAAGAACTTGGTACTAATGAAGATGATGCTACCAAAATGGAGTGGTATAAGGCCTATAAAGAAGAAGATTATACTGAGTATCACTGGTACGCAAGAGTACCCAAGGAGTTTAGATTGAAGCTGTTTTAATCTGTGGGAAGAGAGCCTTTTACAATAGAAGAAGCATGGAAAAAGGTCTCAATGACTAAAATCCTTGTAGTAGCCCCACACCAAGATAACCTAAAAGAACTCTTTCTATTTACTATGATAGCCATAGGAGCTCTTCCTGCTTCTATTAGAGAAATTCAACAGATCATAGAAAGAGACTTTATTACCCCTGAAATGAGGGAAATTGCTGAAGAAGAAGGAATTGACCTGGATGCTGAACAGAAGTGATGGATGAAGATGATGATGATGATGATAATGATGACAATAATGATGATAATGGTGATAGAAAGAAAGATGATGAAGAAGTTGAAAGTGTTTTGAAAGAAGACACTGCTGATAAAGATCAGAATATTCAAGATATCAATGAAAATGTGTACAAAGTTGATATGGATATTGCTGATGAACAGATAGAAGAGGTTCTGAAAGATTATAAAGATTTGATAGCTCCCGAGGTAAATGACGAATTTATCTCGGAAGCTAAAGAAGTTATCTCGGGAGAATATATTACTCCGGGTGAGCAATATACCTCGGATGAGAGTGTTATCTTGGGAGAACACATTACCTCGGAACTCACTCTTGTTCCTGTTGTTGATCAAGTTACCTCGGAGCAAAAAGTTACTCCAGTGGATGAAACTAACTCACTTATGTTTTTTGCAGTAGACATAAATCAGCCAATCAGGTTCGAGTTCACCCAGGCAAACATATGGGAAGAAGTAGAGACACTAGCTATGCTATCTGCAAGAAAGATCTATCAAGGAATTAACTTCTCTTGGTTAACTTCTGCTCCTCTTCCTCTTGTGGAACCTGAAATTTTTTTTCAAATTGAAGCTCCTCTAGTAGATTTGGGAGGTGTTAGAGATGAAAGAGGGTACCTAGTAGAGTTTGGACCCTATTATCCACCTACAAGGGACCACTCAGAACTTGTTCATGTAGTCCCAACTACTCCTGTTGAAGATATTGTAAACGAAATTTTGTCCAACTACTGGGCCAAATACAAACCAGGAGCAGGTGAGATAAAAATCAATCCACTGCCACAATATGTCAAAAGGGTTGCCATCAACAACAAAGTCATAACCTACCCTACAGGTAGTCCCAATCTTGGGAAAGGTAAGAAAAAATGGCAGATGATGAAATCCTACAGGTAGAATATGAGAAAAGATTCAAACCTGCCTAAAAAAATGTGGCAACTCCTAAAAACAAAATAGACTGTTCCAAAACTGTTTTTATTCCCATCCTTGACAGGTATGGAGAAGATCCTGATGGGAGAAGAGAGTGTGACAAAGCATTGTTCAGAGAATTCAATGAAAGAATGATGTCTCATATGGCTCAGTTGAAAGATATCAATGAAATGAAAAGAAGAAGCAGAGAAGGTGTAAAGATTCCTGCAAAACTGTTTGCATCTGAGAAAACAAAGGCCAGAGAACCTGTAAAGCTTCTGGATGGACAAGAAACCACCTTACCTACTGAAGATGTAAGCATCATAAACTCAGCCTTAGCAGCTGATATGATTGAAGGAATGAAACAAGAAAGATTGGATAGAGACATGGCAGAGGCATTTGCACTTTAGGACAACCTGCAAATTTATCAAAACAATGAAGTTGTTTTTGATATGATAAAAGAAGCAAAAATAAGGTCTATGGAAGAAAGAAAGAAGAAATTAGACCAGGGGCAAAGAAAAGAGGCATCAATTATTTGCTAAAGAAGCCGACGTTGCTGTAAACAAAGAAAAGGAAAAGATTAGGCTAGCTGCAAATGATGCTAACTGGGAGTTGTTGAAAACTTGGAGAGTCATAATCTTAGCTAGAGGATGGGTCACCCCTGAAGCTATCAGCTTAACCTCTGCTAATGACTTATGTGGTTTAATGTCTATGGTAGTAGAAGAAGAAGGGAATCTCAAGCTAAGTCAAAGACTTGAAGCTAATAATGCCATTCATGAGCAAGTGAAGATGAAGAAACATA
Source organism: Deinandra increscens subsp. villosa (assembly GCA_039602395.1). Taxonomy (NCBI): domain Eukaryota; kingdom Viridiplantae; phylum Streptophyta; class Magnoliopsida; order Asterales; family Asteraceae; genus Deinandra; species Deinandra increscens. The sequence continues at coordinate 31,910,685 of JBCNJP010000025.1, forward strand.
GAAAATAGCTAGAGCTCCTCTTACAAAACCAGAGGAGACAAGAGCACTCAAAAGGTACTTCATAGAGTTTTAGGAGAGAAAAAAGAACTCGGTAAAGCCATGTTCTTTGGACACTCTAAGAGATAGGTATGATGAGATAAGGAAGGAGCAATCAAAGATATCTGAAAGAACAAAAATTCCTAGACCTCCAGGAGCTTTCTCAGGTACACCTTCTCCTCTTCCTAAATCTATGAGTCTCATTGACTCACTTCTTGAAAATTCACCCTCTATTCCACCCACTACTACACAAATATCCACCATTCCCACTATAAGAAACCCACCCATGGCCAGCAGACCTCAAACCAGAAAGCCACCCACCAAAAAGTCCAAACCAATCAAACCCATTCCACCAAAATACAGAGCTGACAATTTCACACCAATTGAACCTCTCACCAAACCCAAACCAAAACCCACAATAGAATCATCTCAAACTCCTTCAATCCAAAATTCAACTCACCCCATCACACAACCACCATCTGCACAACCAACTTCAACACCCACTGAACCTACCAACCATGTGAACCCACCAGAAACAACAACAGGTACTTCAAGGAGAAAGAAAACAATGGAAAAAAAGAAAAAGATCTCAAGTCATTTTCTCCACCTCTAAATCATCCTTAGGCAAGAAAGAACTTGAAGATCTGCATGCTGAAAGAAGAAGAATTCTCTCCTGGAAATTTGATGAAGACACAAGTATCTACATGTTCATCACAAACACCAATGAAGTTCTAAGACTCAACAACAAAGAAGGTCTCATAACTTTTAGAGCTTGGTGATGTGAGAAATATGGTTGGTGATGGCAAAATACTAAGTGCCCAAGAGCAGTCCTTAATGATGAAGATAAGGATGCACTTTCACACAACAAAAAGAGAAACCTCATCTGCTTAACCTATCAGAACTCATTGTCCTGTCACTCATGTGGAATTGGATCTAGCTACTGATCGCTACATTGTATACAGAGCTGATGGATCATTCAGAAGACACAAAGAGATAAATCCAGCTGAATAGAACTTTAATGATCAGAAAAACAATACTAGATTGCATGCTCACAAACAAACTGTTCAGATTTGATATGGGAAAGAATTGGTAAAAGAAATCAGTTTTGTTGAAAAAGTTAGTTGTTTGCTCAAGATATTCTGCAATCATTTTGTTTTTCATTTAGTATGTTATTCGGAAGATTTTGGAAGCATCATCTTAGGGGGAGATTGTAAGGAATTATTTCTCCTAAAGAAATGGTGCTGATTAGCTAAAGATATGATATCTAGGAAGGTATAGAAGACCCGAGATAAATTATCTCGGAATAACAAACTGCCCGAGATAACATCTAGTTATCTCGGAAATCCTTTTTACCTCGGAAGCAAAGTTTATCTCGGACAGTGGACACGCCCTAGATAACTTAAGTTACCTCAGTAAGACGAGTTAACTCGGACATCCACTTGACCAGCTCAACTTTTCTCTGACACACCTGATCCTGTTTCCCGCCCTTCTCCTAACATGAAGCTGACACTTTTATCTTCTAGACTAGTTTAATATTATTCTAGTTCATGTATCTTTACTTGACTGTCTAGATGATCGTTAGAGGAATCAAGGGTTCTCCCTGATTCCTTAAGGCACTATAAATAGACACTTGTAATCTGCTTATGATAGCAAGTGTGTGTAAATCACTCACATATGTACTTTGAATCATCAAGTTATTATATAGTGCCAAGTTTTATTCATATCAATGTTATACTTGGTTTGTATTCGATTTCATATCACTTTACTTCAAACAAAGAATAAGAATTAACTTGTTTTCACCTGGTTAATTCTAAGTAAAACCTTGTAATTGGTTCAACTCTGTAACTAGATTCGATCCTACAATTTGATCAAGGTTGATGGATCCATCCTTAAATTTTGTACAATTAACAGAATGTAGTTAGATGCTTTTTAACAAAGTACATAACTTTTTAACATAAATATATAAATAAGAAAGCATGTAGAATATAAAGTTTGAAATACACAGAATGTATTAGATGAGCAATAAACAAATAAGAAAGCTGTAGGTACTTAAAGTGTGAAAATTCACAGAATGTAGCATAAAATAATGTAGCAGATGCTTGACATCAACATTCTTCTATTCTTCTAACATGATCCTACAAACATGTTGTTGGAAATAAATTAGTTCTTATTAATATATAACATAAAGACCCTATTATTTGATATGTTATAAACAAAGACGTCTAAAGGGAAGAGTGGAACACATCATGTCTTCACTTTATATAAAGAAGAATGGAGGTTCATCAACATTCTTGTATCCCCCCCCCCCCCAACACCTGTAACATGACCTCAACATTCTTAGCATAAAATTACTAATTTAGCATGCTCCCACAGTCATGTAAGAAAGTAAATAACCCCTTCCTAATTCTGTATGAAATGAAATTTCATCGATCTGTAACTATAATTGTACACAAATACAGGGATCCCAAGTTAAACGTGTATCAATAATAAACAAAACAAACAATTTTATGAAAACATATTGTAATTAATGAATAACTTGACAATTACCATTTTCTGGACAGATTGGTCACCCAAAACACATGGAGATTTGAAAAACCGTATACGGATCGATTCTATGGATGAGACGGAAGTTTTATCATTGATTCGTGTCGAATGATTACATGACCGAAGGAGTATACGAACATTTAAGCTCCGGGGGAGGTTGGACAGAACCTCCCCTCTCAATCACACAGACACTAGTCATAAAACTTACACAGAAATTCAAAGATAACACTATTTATACTAAACTTTCTGTCCGAACTGGAGTACCTCCGAACCTGGAGTTCGGACCACCTTAGGACACCCCCGAACTTGGAGTTCGGCTAAGATTCGGACCCCAGATCTTGTCCACTCTCAAATCTGTCTGTTCGTCAATTCGAACAGTAAATACCACACAAGGTTCATGCACTAAAAATTCCCCCTTGGACGTTACTGTCGAATCCAGACATTGATCTTCTAGAAATCCTCATCAGTCAGTCTGCTACATCTTGTTTCTTGATTATCAGCAAACTCCCCTTGGACTGAAACTTCAGGTATGCAGGAAACGGTTCGAATCTTGTACAATCTTCACAACCAATAAAATTCCCCCTAGCTTCAAGCACAACCATCCAATTGGAACCGGCATGTGTGATAATGGTTCACTTCATAAGTTGTATCTGAAAATTGTAAAGACACACGAACATCACTGCATCTTGATAATAATCTTCAATCTTCACTGAATTGTAATACATTCTGATCTTTATGAAAACAAACACGATCAGCATCTTCAATCACGGAAATTCCCCCTCAGCATCAAATACATCGGCCAATATATTACTCCAGTAAACGTATATCTCGTTGCAGACTGGAATCTGACCAAGTCTTCCCACAACTCAAGAAAGTATCGTGCATATGACAGAGAGTTCCAAACCATAATTGAAAACTTTGACATATCGGTTCGCACGAACATCAGAATATACCACCTTTCCATGAAGATCAAAAACCACCATCATCCCTGAACTGATTGCTTTTGAATATTTACTTTTTCAATTATGAAACTTTGAAAGTTTTTAGGGTCCCCATTAGATACCAACTAAAAAACCGTATACGGATCGATTCTATGGATGAGATGGAAGTTTTGTCATTGATTCGTGTCGACTGATTACATGACCGAAGGAGTATACAAACGTTTAAGCTCCGGGGGAGGTTGGACAGAACCTCCCCTCTCAATCACACAGACACTAGACAGAAAACTTACACAGAAATACAAAGATAACACTATTTATACTAAACTTTCTGTCCGAACTGGAGTACCTCCGAACCTGGAGTTCGGACCACCTTAGGACACCCCCGAACTTGGAGTTCGACTAAGGTTCGGACCCCAGATCTTGTCCACTCTCAAATCTATCTGTTCGTCAATTCGAACAGTAACGACCACACAAGGTTCATGCACTAACAAAATTCTGAAGAATCACTAGCACCATTGTTAAAGCTCCGTGTTGCGTTACTATTCGTTCATGAATGTCCATGAGACGAAATCAGTGATGAATTGAAATTAGTGATACGGATGAGAAAGAAAACCTAGTTATTCGCTGAGGAAAAAGTATCTGATGAATCGATAATAAGTACATTTAGTTCGAAATTTAGGTGAAATTTGAACTATTGTTGGGAAATTCAAAAATTTTTGTGAAATTTTTTAATTAAAAGGGGGGGGGGGGGGGATTGTTTAAATTGATAATAAAACCCCAAATTAATTAAACAATGTATATTAAACATAATTAAACCTTAATTTAAATATAAACATAACTAAATTAATTAAACAATATCCATCGGTTCTTCTTCTTCAAGATGAACTTGATCATCCAGTTCGTAAAAGTCTTCAAGTGCCTCTTCTAGTGGGTTTTCGGGCAAGTAATAATCAAACGCCCAATTGGCCCTCATCGGTCCAATTAGGGTCAGTTAGCCTCATTAAGGACCAAATAGACTCATCGAGGACCAGTTACTTTGATGTACGACAAATTAGAGTCAATTAGTGTTGGGTCCCGTGAAGGGCTCTTTAACAATGTTGGCACAATTTGATTTAAACAAGATAAACAAGTTGCGGAAAGTAAATCAAATTGGAAGACAACAATTCATAAAAGGGTTATTCTGTATATCTCAAATGTAAATAATGGTTTACACGAGTTTATAGTATAACTATGTATCAACAGAAATAACTTTTCTATGGGAGTGATGTTGTAATTTCTTTGAGAAGATATTGAATTGTATGCTCGATGTCTTGCTTTGTTTTGGTGAAGTCACCTTGCTATTTATAGGAAAATGTAGCAAGTTGTATTTGGATAAGGTGGTTGAGGACGGTTGATGTTGGAGTGTGTCAGAGTATATAGAGATAAAATGAAGATATTCAATTTATCTCTTTTTCAACTGTCTTTAACTGCCTTCCTGATTAATGCCAAGTTGGCATTCATTTTGCTTGTTCTTTACATAGAGGTAGAATTTTTTCTTCTCGTAATCTTGATCTTCTGATAGTCCAGAACTCTTTCAGGACTCTTCTTTGAAGACTATTGATGCTTCCCATTAGAAGCCTTCTACAGAAAAGAGGATTTCTATAGAATTTAGTTTGTACGGAACTACTTCAGAATTTTCGGAATAGTTCTGTTTGAATACATAAATCGTGCAGAAATCTGTAATTCATACAGACTTTCATATCCTTTCTCTTTTGAGGATGTATCTTATCATTTCTTCTAATACTTGACTGTTTTGTGTTACAATTACATTGTGTTCTAATAATCTCTGTTAGAGCATATTCCTATGCTAAAGTGTGTCTCATGTATTGTATCTAATTTAGAGCATCTGTGTGAGTCAGATAGTCACTGGCCGTACCATATGCACCAGCGTACCAGATGGTACGGGCGTACCAGATGGTACGTGGGTGGTCCGCCAGTCCGTTAGTATGTGACTATAAATAGTTCGTTAGAGAGAGAGCTAGTAACCAGTTCTGTCATTCTACATCTCTTAAGTGTGTGTAACTGAGTGTGTAACTCTCTCTCTCTAGACTTTGTGTAATTCTCTTTGTGAATCAATAAAGCGAAGCTTTAATTTACTTCTTGTTGCTTATACGATTACCAAATCATGCAGTAGTAAGATTGTTCAGTGGTTTTACAAGTGGTATCAGAGCAATTGGTTGCTCTACTGCTGTGATTTGATCCATTTTCTAGTTCTAGAGTGAGAAAGCATGGGTTTTCTTCGTTTTTCATCAAAATTCTTGCAATTCAGAGTGTTTCAATGATGAAAAATGATTTCTGAGTGTTGCTGGAGTGTTTTCGCATCATACTGAGTCAAATTCCAGCACCAAACGTCGAAATTCATGAAAACCGGACGAACCAGGTTCGAACTGCGTTTGTCTGCTCGAAGAACACTTGGTCCGCCATTGGTCCGCCGGTGGTCCGCACGGCAATCTTCATCCATATTCTGGTCCGCTGAAACTAATCCGGAAGGCAATCTTCAAAGTTAGTCCGTGGCGGTTATTTTCCTGGTCCGCCGTACCATTTTGGTCCGCCGTACCAAATCTGGTCCGTTGAGATAATCTGGTCCGCATCTGGTCCGCTGGTTCATTTGGTCCTCTGAGCATATTTTGGTCCGCTGATTTGATCTGGTACAGAGGTTGGTACGCTAAATTATGGTCCGCTGACAGAAAACATGTGTTCACTAAAACTGACGTAACTTGAGAACCGTTAAGAGTTACGGGAGCTAATACCAGCCAAAACGTTCGCCTATCCGAGATCTAGACTTGTACTAACCTAATAGTCTGTACCCCCCAGTTTGACCCCCAAAATCAGCTTGGAAGACGTTCGTTTTTCAGTTTGAAGTTTTTGCGTTCGATACTGTGATTTCAAAATGAGCGATTTTCACGCATTTTCAGCTGTTCAATCATCAATGCAAGCCATGTTGAACTATGATAACGAAATAGGAACAAATCAGAAAGTTCCTAAGTTGCTTAGATTGGAGGATTATGAGAATTGGAAGCAACGATTTGAATCGTTCATTAATTCTCTTGACATTGATTTATGGATTTCCATTGAACAAGATTATACATATCCTCAGATAAATGGACAACCGATTGCACGAAGTGATCTTGATGAAGATCAAAGAAAAGTTTATACCCGTGAAAAGAAATGTTATGGAAATCTCACAATGGCACTACCAAGAGAGCTTCTACATCAATTCAAAAATTGCACAACATCAAAAACTTTGTGGGACGCATTGAAAGATAGGTGTGCAGGAAACGGGCAATATAAGAAAAGTCGAAAGAAAGTTTTGTTAAAATAATTGGACAACTTTCAGCATTGTGACAAAGAAAGTATTGCCGACTTGATTTCTAGGTTTTCACATCTGATCAATGAACTTGTGGTTGTTGGAGTCAAGAAAGAAAAAGAGGAATTAAAAGAAAAATTTCTGGAAGCTCTAACCGAAAAGTGGGAGAACTTTGTTATGATGCTTACTAATGATCCAAATTACTCCAGTTGGTCATTTAATCAAGTGTTAAGCAAATTACAAGCTCGGGAAATGGAATTACTTATGAAAAAGTCAGCAACACCAACAGTTCAGAATCCTGAGATATATTTTGGAGATAATTCTGCTACGGCGCATGCTAAAACTAAATCACATTCTATTTCAAACAGTAATCCACCAGTAACAGCATTTCTTGCTGGAAAGTCTGAAAATACTGGAAATTCTTCGGGTTGTAGTTTTACTATTCCTGATAGATCATCAAGCAAGTCTACTTCTAATCAAGCAACCAAAGATCTAGCTATTTTGTTGGGTGTTTTCGTATCATCTTCACCTGGCTCCATATTTAGTCAAATTGGTAATTTTGGTTTGGTTCCGGACGATCTAAAACAGATGGATGAGGATCAGCTAAATAAATTATATTTGGATTGGCAGTTGGCTATGATTGCTGAAAGAGGAAGACGATTTATAGGCAAACATGGAAAGAATTCAATTATGGGTGAATTAAGAGGCACCAAACTAGGTTTAGACAAGTCTAAACTAAAATGTTGCAAATGTTCCAAGTTGGGACATTTTGCTCGAGAATGAAAACTATCTTCTTTTAAACCAAGTACTTCGGATAAGCATGAAATAAAGAAGAAAAGGCTTTAGTGACTGAGGGTCCTTATGATTGGGCTACAGATTTTCCAGATGAATCTGCATTCGTAGTTCATTCTCAAGATCATTATGCATTGATGGCAAATATTGAGATTGACTCGAGTGGATATATATCTGAGACTAGTAAATCTGAATCGAGTAATTCTGATTCCGACATGGGTGGTTATGAATCCGTGTGTGAATTTTATACTCAGAAAGATAGAAAGCTTCGGGAATTGGTTCAAGAAAAGGAAAAGTTAGTTGTGGATAGGGTGAAGCTCGAAGAAGAGTTAGAAAGTTATAAACAGAAGTGTGAAGTTTCTGATGGCATTTTCAAAATGAATGAGAAGTTACTCCAAGAGAAGAGTCTATTATTGGAAGAGTTAGAAGACCTTCGGAAATAGGTGTCAGAAGGTAGTATTCAGAATGATCAACAAAAGTCCCAACTTAAACATGAGAATGATGAGTTCATGACAAAAATTGTAAAGTTAACTGTTGTCAATGAAAAGTTGGTAAAGGAAGTTGAGGAATATAAGTTTAACGCTAAAGATGTGAGTGAAGATTTTGAGAATCTATTTCAAAAGTCCACAGCAAGGGTGGAATCTCTTAAAGCATCTAATGATGAACTTCAAAAAGCATTCGATGAAGTTACTGCTGATAGAACTCAATATCAAATTGTTCAATCTGAATTGAAAGACACCATCACTACTCTGAAGAAAGACAAATGCTTGTTAACCAGAAATAATGAGATCTATAAGGAAAGAGTGGGTAAGATTACCAAGGAGGTGCTTGCTGCTCATGATGGTATAAGAAGAGAAAAATCGTTAGTTAACAGCACATCTGAGAAATTGATTGTGACAACTGCAACTTCCCAAGTTAACTCCGTTAAGTTTTTCCGTTAGTTTCGTTAGTCCCGTTAGTGAAACCGAGACCCGTTATTTGAATGATTTCGTATTTATTTATGTTTACTTGTTATTTGACCTTAGTAACTTGTTTCGTGAACTCGTTTCGTAACTTTATGTGTTATTTGAAAATTTCGCGTTTTCGGGTAAAACCGGACTTCGCGCGAAATTTAAATTTTTATGCGTAAATGTTAAATTTATGTAACCCGACTAAATCTTGCATGTTAAATGAGTTAAAAACAATTGGAGATGTTTTTAAAATTTTTACGTTACAACTTTTAGTTAAAACCCCGCTTAAAATGAGTTTTATGCTTGTTTTGTTTAAAATGAAAGTTGAGGGGCCATTCCTGTAAATTTTTGTAAAAGAAATATGCTCAAAACCTTCTTCCTCCCCCTATTTGCACGTATTCTCCTCCTCCTCCCTCTCTTCATACGGTTCACACACACACCACTCCCACACTTCAAATTTTGGTGAAATCAAGCTCAAGAAAGGAAGGATTCAAGTGTGTTTGGCTACTACAAGGCACAAGGAAGCTCCCTTTTCTTCTCTTCATCTCAAACCTGCGATTTTCCCCTAATTTTGGTAAGCCCTAACTCTTGAATTCGAAATTCTTGGATTGCATGTGTAAGTGTTGGTGTTTTTGTGCTAAATGTGTAGTTGGTATGCTCATGGAAATTGATTTAGGTTAAGGTATGCTCACTCTTGATTTTGGGCAGATTTTAGATAAGTTTTAGATCTGGAAATTGAAGGCTAAGCTATGTTCTATGTGTTCTTGGTGTTAGTTGGGTGTTTGATTATGAGATTTGAGTGAAATATGCTTGTATGCTAGCCACATGTTCGTATTTTGCTATGATCTTGATATGATTTTGATATGAACATGTTTAGAACAGAAATTACATGTTATCTTAATTATAAACTTGTTGGTAGGTGTTAAATTGATCAAATGTTAGCATAGAATTGAAATTCTAAACGTTTTGCGAACTTAAGAATTTTGACAGCTTTGACCAGAATTTTTGGTCAACTTGCAGCTGTCATAACTTGCTCAATTTTCATCGAAATCAGTTGATTCGTTTTCCCTAGTAAAGTAGGATGTCTTATCTATACAACGGCTACTCGCACACTTTCTAAAACCCCCGTTTGGTTAGTCAAAACACAGCTGCAAGTCGGGTACTCAAAGCTGTCATTTTCTGTGAAAAGTGGACTTTTCAATTTGGTTGAGCATGTTAACCTTGTTTTATTGACGAGTTTGCTATTTTTAAATGATGTTTATATATTGAAAGTAAGATCTGGAAAGTTGGGTTCATAAATTCAAAGTTTTGAGTGAGTTATGCAAGTTTTCATTTTACCTTGACTTGTTTGCTAAATGCCAAAAGTGCCAACTTCGGACGTGCATAACTTTCTCATACCTTAACCTTTTTAATTGATTCTTTTTGCAACAAATCCTAATTGATATATAGTATATGCCTGTAAAATTTAAGGAGTTAACTCCAAGAATTGTGGATTTTAGCTATGCCACTAGTTAGGTGTTTGAAATTTGACTTTCTGGGTCAACTTTGACATAAATTGCAATTTCTTGATTTTCTCCCAATTTGGGACTTGTATGGGCATTGTGTGACTTGTATGATCGCATGAAACATGTTTAGGTGCTTATGTGCTAGTTTCGTCCTCGCGACACCTTTTAATTTCATTAGGCCATATTTATCCGAAAAGGTCGACTTTGACCAACCTGTTGAACCAAGTGCTAGGTACCAGTGCACCCTAAGGTGAGTTTCACTTACAATTATTGTTATATCCGGTTTAGGATGATAATGCACAGATAGTTGCATCCGGTAAAGGGTGGCAACCCAACGGTAAAGGTATTTCTTTACTTGAGAAATTTTTCGACAAAATATCATATGTTGCACTGAATTGCTTTATTTATAAAAAGTCTTTACATTCGGGCCGTTAATATACAGTGGCGAGGTAATGTTGAGTAGTACTACTGGGGATTGACACCCCCCGCTCAGCGGTGCACGGGATGCACCCTCCCGACTGGCGGTCGGACTGAGATCAATGTTAGCCTAACATCCGTGATACGGATAGACACGGGAAGGCAAGATTCATAGGTATCCCCTATTAAAACATTGTCAGCTTCGGTTACGAACAATTCAGGTGGACATAACTATAGGCTAGCTACCTATGATACGGAATCTTACTTGTCCTATGATTATTGATTGTGTTTTACCTTTCTTTATTCATACATTAGGTCTACATGTGACGTGTAGACCGCTTTAGTGAACTCACCAGCCTTGGATGACACTTGATTGTTGAATGCTTTTCAGGTCGCTAGATGGATAACGGGCGGCACGGGCGGCGGCAGTACACATTACTATTTTCACTTGGGACTTATGTTTTCAGACATTAAATTCATCATTTTGAAAACCCAACTGTAAACTTTAATTACGCTTCCGCTGAACTGTTAAACTTACTTTTTGGGACTGTAACTTAAGTTTTATGTTAACTTACAAACTCCGTTATGGTTTGGTTGTAACTGAAGTCTGGGATCCTGGTCTGGATCACACCCCACACGGTTATACTCCGTTAGTGGAAATTGGGGGTGTGATAGATTGGTATCAGAGCCTCTGGTTACAGCGAACCAGAACATTTCAAAAGTGCTTTCTGAACTGTAACTGTTTTTGAAAACTTTAGTTGCAACTTTCTATAAGAGCATTGCTACGCGTGCCGAAGACGATCCTCATTTAATTTGTTTGTGGATGAATAGATCCATACATAGTCTTATGTCATGTTTTCACACTTGGTTATTGGAAATCATTCTTGGAGATCTCGTTTTGTTCTTGGAGATCTCGTTTTGTTCTTGGAGATCTGGAAATTTTCCCTTGGCGATCTGGCCATGTGCTTGGCGATCTCAGGTTTGCCTTGGCGATCTCAGGCTTAGCCTTGGCGACTTCGAGGCTGGTTCTTGGCGACCTCGCCATCACTCCCTCTTTTTGGCAACCTCGCCAAGAATTGGGCTTCCTTCTTGGCGACCTCACCAACTAGTCTTGGCGACTTCAGGTTCCTTCTTGGCGATTTCGTCATGCTTTTGGTGGTTTAGGTGTTACATTTGGCGTTTTGATGGGTCGATTATTATGGCCACTAACTTAATAGATATTTGCATGAATGTTTGTCCGCCTAAATGTATATTTCATGAAAAATTTGTTCCTATGTATTTGTGCATGTGTGAAACATTTCATGATGCTTAACGATTTCTAGTATTGGGTATACTAACCTTTGGAAATTTTGCATGGATTTGCTAGAAATCATGCCTCCACGGAGAGATCCCGAAACCAACCCAGGAACCTTTACTGCTGCACAGGTTCAGAACATGATCAACCAAGGAGTTGCAGCAGCTCTAGCAACCGCTCAGCAACATTTCCGAGGACAACCGCCGCAATGCTCATTCAAAGCCTACATGGATTGCAAGCCAATGGTATTTAAGGGTGACGAAAGTGCTGTGAGCCTGCTTAGATGGCTCGAGAAGTCAGAGAAAGTGTTTTCGATGTGTAATTTGCCCGGAAGGGGATAAGGTGAAGTATGCTACTGGTACCCTTGAGGATTCCGCGCTAACATGGTGGAATGCTTAAATTCATATGTT
>JBCNJP010000025.1:31923419-32129160 GCA_039602395.1 Deinandra increscens subsp. villosa
CTTATGATAGCAGCAACTACACATCCCAAGCATGACATGTGAGTTTAAACTGGCACTGGTGAAGATACCAGCAGGGATGATATAGATAACGTAATGGATAGTATAAAATTCAAAGAGAAATATATAGCATGCTTGACAGGATTTTGTAAGGGATTCGCGTAAATAGATATCGAAATGAACGTGTCATCGGTAAACATCTCGTTAGGGAAATCTTCATTGTTTAAGCTAACCAGTGTGCCCAATGTCCTTGGTGTTCTTGCGCTTCATGCGTCATGCTTCCTTACTTGTCAAAGTATCGGTTCAAATGGTCCTCAGAAGTAAGATAAAGTGCGAAAATGTTATCAAAGGGTGTCTACGAAACACAAAACATCAGGATGTTTTGAAGTGGCTTTGGCTTGGGTTGTCTGTACATATGTGTTTTTTTGCTAGGGTTCAGTGCAAGTTTACCGCGAGTCAAAAGATCAAATCGGGTGTTCCATAGAAAAGGATCGGGCCTATCACCTCAGTGAATGCCAAAGAGTTCATAAAAACAGGGCAGTCGACCCAAAAGTAGTGTCCCTTAAATGAAAGTCGATCTACTTCTTAACACATGCTTCTAAAAGTTGGAGTTGATCATTCGATTAGGTGGTTTGTCATTCATAAGGGAAAATCTCTGGTTTTCAAAACGTTGATGTTCATCTGAGTCAGAACTCGCGTCTAAATCATGGCAGGAAATTCGCTTTAGAAAACTTTTCTCCTAGACTCGGACAATTGAAAACATGAAGTTTGATTATTTTGGGTATGTCTCCTTTGGTATGAATACGTAAGGGGTATATGTAATCTTGGAGAAAGTAGCATTAAGCAGTTTTGTCGAGGACATAGTCTCGTTAGATGGAGTTTCTCATGATGAGGATCTTGTGTATGACTCTAAAGTCAATCCTTGGTCCGGTACCGGTCCCACATTCAACGTGCCACTAATGTTTATATATAGGGTGTACCGCAGCTAACCCACCACACTATCAGCACCTTGAAGGTGTACCAGCTACCCACCATTACTAGATATTTGTCAAACCACATTGGATATTTTTATCAAAAATAGAGGACGTCAAGTTTCTCCCATATGCTTGAATGAAAAGGGGTGAGAGATTAAAACCCCAATACGTTATGCAAACAAAAGGTGTAAGAGTTTTCATTCACCATACCAGGAAAATACGTAAGGTTTGTTATTCTAGTGAAGGTCGTCGAGAGGTTGGCATGCGCAGTGCGAATATCATAAAGCTTCACATTTCGAGATGATCATAATTTAAACAGGCCACAAGGTTTAAGTTCAAGCTAGGGGTTCACCAATGAAAGTTTTCTGGAAATAACGATGAGGATTCACGTACCAGAATCGATGGTTGCCATAAGAGGAGCGTAAATAGATATACAAAATGTATGGATAACTTGGTGTACTCAATGTGTAAGAAGGGTAAATATAGTTTGATCGCACAGTTAGCTATTAATAACAAGAAGTTCATGCTCGATGGTGCAAATAGAGTTTCCATATAAGGCTTGGTATTGTTACTGCGATTGAAGCACATGGTCGTCTTATCACCAATGGTGTTAAGTAGTAGAAAAACTGATGTTAGTCCAATGTGTCGTCATTATTATGTTTATATTGTCTTATTTAATAACAATAATGGTTGGATTATGTTGCATTTTCACGGGTTTTATGTTTTGAGGTACCGGATGCTTAATGAGTTAAATTGAAGCAGTTACGAGAGAAGCTGGAAGCTGTCGGTACAAAGTTCGAGAAAAACCGGGAACGAGTGAAGACTTAGAAGAAAATTGAAGAAAGTTCCTGAGATTCAAATCAGGGCGGTACGCCCAGAAGAGAAGAAGTCAGGGCGGTACGCCCTAAAAGTTTAGATATGCGGCCGAAGATTATCAATCCGGGCGGTACGCCCAGAATTCCCCATTTTGGGGCGGTACGCCCCGAATCGGTCGACAGAGAAATTTAGATTAGGGTTTTCTATTTAAACTTATTTGTGAAGTTTTTGTAAGAATCAATCATCATTCCAGACGACCAGAGGCTTAGGGTTTGCGAATTTCACCTTGTTTTGGAGCTTTTTGAGAGATTTGAATCATTCGGTACGTTAGTTTAATGCAATCTTTTATTATGTGTTATGTTTGTTTCATTAGCCATGTCCGGCTAATCCACCACTAACCACTTTTGGTGATTGGTTGGTGGATTCGTTCTATGATTAACCTATTGCTTAACTAGTTATTCCGGAATACTTGCTACCGTTGAATACCTACATGCGGAATTGTTAAAATTAACTAGTAATCTAGGGTTTTAGTGGTCCACTGTTTATTGATCTAGCACTTTCTTGCGGCAGGACTAATCAGCCCATTAGGAAACTAGGTTATTAGGTCAAGGAAGCAATTGGGGGGCATGTCTATGTGTCACGGTTAAGTAATTAGGTTTTTCTAGATCGGTAGCCAACCAGGATCCAGAAGTGGTTAGATTCGTCTCATTTGAATTCAATTAAGTTTTTAGGTTAAAGTTAGTTAATTTGTTAGTTAAATCACTCAATCAACCAAAACAGCCAAGTGGCAACCTTAGTTAATTTTAGGTAATCAGTAAATTTAGTTAACTTAGTTAATCGACTAGTCAATTTCCACATATTCCCTTGGTTCGATAACCCTAACTTACCACTACTACAAATCAATCTAGTTGGGGATTTGAAACGGCCTGACAAACCGTTATCAAATTGGCGCCGTTGCCGGGGAATTAGTGCGCTTTTTGATTTGTTGATTTTTGTTTAATTTGCAATTTTTGATTCATTTTTTCAAAAAATTCAAAAAACCCAAAAATAGTGTTTTTATTTAATTAATTACTTTCTGCAACTAAAAAAAAAAAAAAATTTTAATTTCTGTCGAAATTCTTTTCTGGGCGGTACGCCTAAGAATTCACATTTCTGGGCGGTACGCCTTGGGCACTTTTTCACAGAAAGTTTTGAGATTTTTGACCGTCCAAGTTTCGATTTTTTCTGTTCTATTGCATTATTTACACCCCCTGGAACAGTGCTACGTAATTGGTTTGCTCTTTTGTGACCAATTTTGCAGGTTTTAGGTGATTGTGCATGCATACGCGGCATTCCCGCAAGACCTCTCCGTTGATATACAATCCAGAGATTGAGAGGACAGCTCGGCAGAACCGAGCAGAACAAAGAAACAGAAGAGAAATGGAGGGCCAGAATCCAAATCCCAACCAACCACAAAACCAAAATCCAAAACCCAAGACCAAAACCCAAATCACAACCAAAACCCGAACCCAAATGAGAACCTCAATCAAAATCCCAACCAACCACAGAACCAAGGCCAGAATGAACCAGTGGACCCTGCCATGCCACAAAATATTCCTCCGGGTCATATTCCACCATTTCGGGTGCACGGGCACAATTCTTTACCATCCCTTTCCCCTAAATCCTCACACCATGAGGAGGAAGGGTATCACTATCGGGTCAGGTACCCAGAACAACCTTTCCGTCGAGCCCCACCACAACAACCTCCACCACCACAAAACCACTTTCGACAAAATCCCGTGTACGAGGAGCAGTGGGGGCATGATTGGTATGACCCAAATGAAGATGAAGATGGATATGGGTATAGAGAGGAACCACCAGTTGACATTCCAAGGAACAGAGCACGAGCTCCACAGGCTAATGTTGCCCCACAAGGAAGAAGAGCTTCCCCCCAAGAGGAGTTCCACAATTCAACCATGGGGGAGCTCGTCTTCAAATGGAAGGAGGAGTCCCACGATTGGTAGAAAACCCGCCGGTTCAGGGAGTGGCTAGTCACTTTAAGCCAATCGTTGTTCCGAGTGCATCTGCGGTAGTCGCACCAATCGGAGCAAACAGACGAGCTTTTGAGGTTCGACCTCAATACTTGAGTCATCTACCAGAATTTTACGGGAAAAGAACCGAAGAACCATATCATCACATTCATAGCTTCGAGTCCACATGCATACCTATTGGAGCCACGGGGTTCACACAGGACGATGTCAAGCTAATGCTTTTCCCGTATACCCTCAAAGATCGAGCAAGGAGATGGTTCGAGAGTCTAACTCCCAGTAGCATCTATACTTGGGTGCAAATGCAAGAAGTGTTCCTTGAAGAATACTTTCCGATGAGCAAAACCAGTGAGGTCAAAGAAGAGATCCGGTCCTTCCAGCAACACACCGGGGAACCATTTCATGAGGCACTCACTCGGTTCAAGGACTTGTTGCGTAAATGCCCACATCATCGAATAGACACTTGGGATCTCATTAAAGCATTCTATGATGGTCTCCTCCCAGAGGATATCCGAGACTTGAACTCCATCAGCAATGGGACATTCCTAACCAACACGGAAGAGGTAGATTGGGGGCACATGGAGAGGTTGAGTGCCACATCAAAAAGGCTTGCTCAGAACGGGAGAAGATCGCGATCCGCAGCGGTCAAATCGGTTGATTATGAGGCGGAGGAAAGGATAGAGAAACTTCGCCAACAGACACTCCTCTTGGAAAAACAAGTAGCCCAAATGAAGTTGGGGGGTGCATCAGAAGAGGTGAAGGCTAGTGCACAATTTCCGGTGTGCACGGGTTGTGGCGAATTAGGCCACTCGGTGGATGCATGTTCCACCATGGTTCAGCAAAGCGAAGATGTCAATTATGTCCAGGGAGCGATGAATTCCAACACTTACCATCCCAACCTTCGCAACCACCCAAATTTCAGGTATGGCAATGCTAATAATCAGTTAAATCCTAACTTTCAAACTTCTAATGTGCAGGGTGGAGCTTCAACACAATATCAAGGCCGAGCATCCGGTTACAACCAAGGGGGCTATCAACGGAACACCTACACTCAAGGTGGAAATCCTCCCCAAGGAAGCTACCAACAAGCTCAACCGACACCGGAAGATGGGATGCAAGTGCAATTTGCCGCCTTAATGGAGAAAATGAACTCACTCGTAGATGGTCAAAAGCAGATAGTCGATGAGCAAAGACAGTTATCCGCCAGCCACAGACAGTTGACCGACAAAGTTCAAGGATTCGATGTTGCATTTTCAAGCTTCGTCCTGAAAACCTCAGGATCCCTCCACTTGAGAAGCTCGAAGGTTAAAAGATTGTTTTTTGGGGATGTGATGTTAGTCCAATGTGTCGTCATTATTATGTTTATATTGTCTTATTTAATAACAATAATGGTTGGATTATGTTGCATTTTCACGGGTTTTATGTTTTGAGGTACCGGATGCTTAATGAGTTAAATTGAAGCAGTTACGAGAGAAGCTGGAAGCTGTCGGTACAAAGTTCGAGAAAAACCGGGAACGAGTGAAGACTTAGAAGAAAATTGAAGAAAGTTCCTGAGATTCAAATCAGGGCGGTACGCCCAGAAGAGAAGAAGTCAGGGCGGTACGCCCTAAAAGTTAGATATGCGGCCGAGATTATCAATCCGGGCGGTACGCCCAGAATTCCCCATTTTGGGGCGGTACGCCCCGAATCGGTCGACAGGGGAAATTTTTAGGGTTTTCTATTTAAACTTATTTGTGAAGTTTTTGTAAAGAATCAATCATCATTCCAGACGTCCAGAGGCTTAGGGTTTGCGAATTTCACTTTGTTTTGGAGCTCTTTGAGAAGTTTGAATCATTCGGTACGTTAGTTTAATGCAATCTTTCATTATGTGTTTGTCTGTTTCATTAGCCATGTCCGGCTAATCCACCACTAACCACTTTTGGTGATTGGTTGGTGGATTCGTTCTATGATTAACCTATTGTTTAACTAGTTATTCCGGAATACTTGCTACCGTTGAATACCTACATGCGGAATTGTTAAAATCAACTAGTAATCTAGGGTTTTAGTGGTCCACTGTTTATTGATCTAGCACTTTCTTGCGGCAGGACTAATCAGCCCATTAGGAAACTAGGTTATTAGGTCAAGGAAGCAATTGGGGGGCATGTCTATGTGTCACGGTTAAGTAATTAGGTTTTTCTAGATCGGTAGCCAACCAGGATCCAGAAGTGGTTAGATTCGTCTCATTTGAATTCAATTAAGTTTTTAGGTTAAAGTTAGTTAATTTGTTAGTTGAATCACTCAATCAACCAAAACAGCCAAGTGGCAACCTTAGTCAATTTTAGGTAATCAGTAAATTTAGTTAACTTAGTAATCAATTAGTCAATTTCCACATATTCCCTTGGTTCGATAACCCTAACTTACCACTACTACAAATCAATCTAGTTGGGGATTTGAAACGGCCTGACAAACCGTTATCAAAAACTAACCAAAAGTATAACACCTTTCGGTTCAAAGCTTAGAAGCTTATCCATGACATAAAGGATTACAAAGCACGAGTGTCAGAAATTGTCGGTTGCTAAATCATGGAAGGTTGAATTATACAAATAAAAATCGATAGTTCAGGCTCAGGATATCAATCGGAATAGTTCTTACGTTAAAACTGGGAGTCATTAGTTTGAAAGTCAGGAAGGATTCTCACTAACATTAGCCCCATTAGAGATAAATATGCTTGCGATGTGGTAGGCAATTTGTACAACCGTGTCGATGTTTGCTGGCAACAAGTATTGGTTTGCACAAGAAAATCAGGGAGTATGAATCTTCAGAGGGTAACTTTACAAGAGCTTTCAGCCAATAAATACGCCCCGGTGCTCACGGTATATGATTTATCCAATTCGTTCATCTAACGTTGACTAGGTATCCGTCCGGTGAATGCATGTCCAAGTTATCTCACGATCGTAAAGTTCCAAGGATTGATATGGTCGGCAAGATCGTAAAAATAGAATTAAGATTCAGGATGATTTCAAACCAGTCAAGGGTTTCGTCGAGAGTGTTCGTAGTTAAGGAAGACTGGTCATTGAAATACACGAGTGTGACGGTGTCCTACCAGGACTAACTTTTCATAATATGCTTCAAAAGGGTTCACGTATGGATTAGAATCCTATAGTAAAGGGCAAAGTCAGGTGCGATAGCGTTTTCAAAGATAAATAACTTCGATCATTCGGTTGAGTTCAACATGTTCAATATTCAATACCACGAGGAGAGAAAAAAATTACAGGAATTTGGTCCCAATACGGCCATTGGCTTGCCTAGTAGGATTCTCCAGGATTTCCATATACTGCAAATTACATTTACGTGTGCACCCGTAACTGTGATTTACTTTATATGGTCACCCTAGTTCCTCTTACTTCAGCTACCAAGTATGGTGTGGTCACTAACCCATGGTTATCTTGACCAGAATTTGTTAATGAGACAAGTTTTCGAGAATAGAATGCTCACTCAGATTGGAATGACCCACCCGAAGCGAGTCAGCCAGAAATTTAGCTCAATAGGATCTGAGTAGGGTTTATCACAATGACCCTAGCTTAGCTCGAAGTTAGAGAATAATTATCACACATACTGGCGTGATCGCAATCCGATACACAAAGAGGGAATTTCAGTCGACCTGCATCAGGTTTCATTGGGGTTATAAGAATTGTACTCAAGTTGTATTATTTCAACGCACAACGTGATAAAATCGAGAAGGGAAAGATCTTATGAGATCACAGCAAATGTGAAGACGATCAGGATAACGAAAGTTGATATAAGTGCCCCATAGGCAGCTACTTGAATTCATACCCTGCTAACTCTAGTGAAGCTAATATAATCGCGCTACTAGCACATCGAGATAACATTTCCTGAACAGATGAGTTTAGAGATATACGTAAGGCAGGTATAACAAGAACCTCCTAAGCTAAGATAGAGGTTTAAAGGACAAGAAGAGGTATTACACCACCTTCCCTATGCAGCATACATCCATAGTATGGGCACTACGCCCAGTTGTTCAATCCGGAATAATCTCGAGTAGCAATCAGCTCGTCAAAAGTATAAACGTGATCCTTCGATCTGATTCGACGTCTCATCGTACATGAATGTTAACCAAGAGGTACACAACTTAGAGAGGTTAAGAAAAATGACTCAGGACTAACCGGCTCCTCGCCGTGAGTATAAGGGGATTGGATGATGTAAACGACAAATCGTAAACCAGGTGCGCGTAGGAGTGAGTATCACGATGCATGAGAGAAATGTTTAAGTGCAACTAATGCAAAACAGTTACAGTCTAAGACGAATCTTAGTTCGCTGCAACCAATGGCTCTGATACCAATCTGTCACACCCCCAAAAATCCCACGCGCGATAACGCGCCGCAGGGAGCGTGACAAACCAGGATCGCCGTCCATTAGTTACACCAAACGACAAATAATTAATAAAAACGTTTCATATTTCATTAAAATATAAAATTAGAGTTTTACAAATGCGGAAGCGTAAATACAATAAAAGTACTTATTTAAAATCTTTGTCACCCAAAGTGACGTGGCTTGTTCAAAGACATTAAAAGCGTTTCAAGACTCATGCATGCGTACTCGTGATACTCGAACATCCGCAACCTGAGAAATAACATGCTAAAAAGTGTCAACACAAAGGTTGGTGAGTTCACAGGTTTATCAGTTCAAAAACAGTTAAAGTTGAAAGTAGTGCCACTGTTCAAAAACAGTTCAAGTTGTGTTTAAGATTGACCATTCAACAACGGTCAAGTTGAGTTTAAGATTGACTGTTCAACAACAGTCAAGTTGTAAGAGCATAATCACTAATATATATCAAATAGCTAGCTAGGCTATATACATGAAACTTCGCACGTTGATGGTCACCGAAGCTAACAGTTGTTTACAGTTTGCGCAGTTTGCCTTGTTGTGTTTAGGACGAATATAACACCCGTTCGATATCCAATCGAGTCAGCGCGACTGACCCGGGTGGGGTTTGTCAGACCCAGTAGTACTACAATATATCTCCCGCTATCGTCATTAATACTAACGGTACCATAAGAAGGACTTTGTTGTATCAGTGTGCTACAAGTACTTCAAGTGATATATAAAAGTCTAATTATCTCAGTTGTGTAAATCATGCATGTTAATCTCCCCCAACAGGATTAAAAACAGTAAAATGGGGCCGTGAAACTCACCTTAGGTTGCTCAGCAAAGTTTCCAGATAAAACAGTTAATTCAAGTAGCAAGAACGAGTCTTGTGCAAGCAATCAATCACCTAACGAGCATTCAAGTATAAGTGTGTGTTCTATAAACTATCAAGTCTAACGTAAACGATAAAAACGAAGGATCGTGAAGTTCGGAATAAGTCGAGGATGGCACGTGTGCCAAATCCGAGCGATTATCGAAATAGTATGAGAAAATACAATATATATTAATATTATATATATATATATTTTTTCCAAGTTTAAAGATTCATTAAATAAATAAATCTATATATATATATATATATATATAATATGTATTTACTAGACGTTCAAGAAGTGTTAATAACGAATTTGTGAAGACAATATACATTTATATATATAAAAGGTTATCGTAAAATATTCGATTATTTCAATAAAAATCCATCGGCATAAGTTTATATATTAATCTATTCAAGATTTATATATTTTTACCTTTTTGTAATACTAGAATTTTTATATCAATATATATATATATATATAGGTATTAGAAATCTATTTTTTTTAATTAAAGATAACAAGTTATACATATTTTATAACTCAAAATATGATTTACGAGTCTTAAGTATCATAAATATGTTTTTACGGGTTTAAGATACGACAAGGAACAATTTCGGTACAAGTTCTAGTGGTTAAAAGCTCAAGAGATTGCAAAAATAATAAAAACAGGAAACATGGAGGTCACTGGGTTCGAACCCGTGACCTCTATGTTAGAGCACCGCGTGCATACCACTCGGCCAAGGATGTTGTTTGTGTCAAGATCCGGATCGCAATACTTTTGTGCACAAGTAGCGACCAGCATCAGTTTTAGGACAAAAAAATACAGAGACAAAAAGAACGCATAGGCTGGGTGTCGAACCCACGACCTCAAGGATATGATGCGCGCCTCAAACCACTAGGGCGCCTGACCCGTATGTGTTATAACCCGGCGTTTATTATATATAACACAAAACAGATTCGCGTCATCTTCTTCCTCAAGAACTCCGGTGGCCGGAGTTTTATTCCGGTCACCGGAAAAACGCGACAGTTGGTACGAAGCGAGAAAAGAATGCGATTTTCATAGATTAATGATTACCTTGAGTCGATGATGATTGATGACGCGACTTAGGTACCGAAAACGAACCCGAAGCTCGAACGCGAACATCGAGCACGGTCGTGATTCGAACTTCTGATGACTCCTGGTTGTTCATGGAGGCTTCACAATGACAGTGATGCTCGAACGGTGGTGTAACGGTGGCAGAATGTGGTGGTTTTGGTGGTGTTTGTGGTGGTTGCGTCGCCGGAAAGCTGAAAAACGAGAGGGAAAAGGTTGCGAGAAAGAGGAAGGGTGTTGTGTATGGTATTTGCTTATCATTCAACTGAGTTTGATGGCTAAACTTTGTAACCGGTGAGGCTTGATTTCCCAATTATTGTGGCGTCGGTTACCGGATCTTGAAGCATCCGTCGGTTTCAAATGATATTCATACGACTTTGAGGTTTTGGCAAAAATAATCCCTCAAGACATTACAAAAGAGGATGCCATGTTTAAGTATTTGCAAAGTCAACCCCCCAAACATTTAGGTTACTAAGAAATGAATTTGGGACTTAACAAAGTTAGTCCTTCAAGTTTGGAATAGGTTTACAAGCTAACGAGGTTAACGGGGATTGTTTTTAACGACGAATATACGAGGAACGTCAAAATATATAAATCATATAACGTTTATGAGAAGTATAAATCTCGCTTCACTTACATAGAATCATAGGTAACCATCCTAAATTTTCCATTTAAATTCACATAAAATCATAGATTTTAAATCTATAACTTATATACATATTTAAGTCACATAAAGCCAATAATAATAACTTGTAATTAAATCCTCGAGTTACATAAAATCATAAATATGGTTAAAATCATGTGTATATATATATATATATACATAATTATAACTTAAATCCGTAGGATATACATATAAATATATCCCACAAAACCAAGGGTTTACTTGTCACATAAAATGACGCAACATTCACATAAGATTATAACGTATGATTTACATAAAATCATAGAACGAGAATATCAAACGTCTAGACTTAAGTGTATGCTCGGATCGTGATGACTACGCAAAACCCTAATTGCTAAAGTCAACACATAAATGTACACGCCACATTTAATACGGTTTACGTTCAGTTAATGCCAGGAAATACCCTGAAAATGCGGATTGTCACATATATATATATATATATATATATATATATATATATATATATATATATATATAGGGTTAGGTTCAAATGAGAACTTTTTGTTTTGAGAACTTTTGAGAACTAAATCTCCACCACTAATTTCAGTTGGGGACCACTACAATTCATGGGAGGGGGGTATATGTAAATATAACTAGTGGCTTAAAATGGTTCTCAAAAGTTATCTCAACCAATTAGTTCTCAAATGATCCTCTCCCTATATATATATATATATATATATATATATATATATATATATATATATATATATATAGTGAAAAGTTCATTGTAGACACCCCCATAAGTGTAGACAGGTAGACACCCTTTTTCACCATTAGATCTCTTGATCTAATGGTTGTGATTAATTTTCTTTTTTTCTTTTTTTCTTTTTTCTCATTAATTAGAAGCTTTCATATGTGAAAAAGAGCTATTTCACATGCGAAAGTGTCTACAATGAACCTCACCCTATATATATATCTATACTACTATATAATACATATTGTCAAAAAGGGTATTTTGGTAATTAAGACCGTCTTAATTTTAAGACGCCTTCTCCTTTAGGTTACTCGGCGAAGCTCATCCGTTCCCAAACCATTACCGTCCCTTCAAAAATTTCTTCATCGGTCCTCTTGAACTGAGATCGCTGCGACCTTATCAGAACAAAACAACGATTGCAGGTTGAAGACAGAGGCAGAGGCAGGGAATCTCCCATTTTGAGGGTGATTTCAGTTTGCTTTCATTGCAGCCCAGCCTTTCTGCGTTTTCCGCCAAAAGAGAGCACAACCCTAATCTCTGAAAGTCTACGCTGATCCATCGTCCAATTGCTTTTCATCGTGAATCCATCGTTCAATTTCTTTTCATGGCAGGCGCCTACAGTGTTTTCATCAGGGCCACAGTGTTTTCATCAGGGAATCTCCCTATTTCGTAAAAGATTTTGAAAAAGCAAGAGAGATTTCAGAAAAACGACAATTTGAAATCTAAAAGAGTCACAAATGCAGACATCGCCCCTTGGGAAGAATAGAGAATACATGAATTGGGTAATCAGGAAATGGCGCTCAACTTCAAATCTCATTTCAAATTGGTTCTATAAGTTCAGACTTATCCTCTCAAATACTCGGTATATCTTTCGCCATTTGAGGTACGTTTCAACTAGCTCTCTATTGTAAAGCTCGAAATTCTGGTTTCTTTGAATTGATATGCTTTAAATTAATATTCTGGGTTCTTTGTTTTCTTTGGTTTCAGCAGTGTTTACAAGAATCACATAAGCTGCAAGAAGATTCTGTGAGTTCTTAAATCCATATTTCAACTCTGATTCAGTGGGTACGTTGATTTTAATGATTTCATGATTAAGGTATTTGAATATGTTATGTGATTTTCAGTTAAGATCTCATAAAACTTGAGAGATTTACAATTAAAAAGAAAAAAAATACTGAATTTACATGATGCCTTCTCAAATGGTCATAACTCAAAAAGAAAGATGTTAAAAGCTTTTAAAATAAGCAGTTTATTTGGTTTAGTTGAGTATATTTGACTGTGTTTGTTACTAAGCAGCTTATTGGTTTAGTTAAGTTAGTTATTAAAGCTATTATTGTGAGCTAAGTGTGTAAATAGTTTATTTTAGTTAAAATGGTTCTTAGTTTTGATTTTGGTTTGAAAGTTTTTGTATATTTATTTTTGAAAGTTTTTGTATATAGTCTGTTTCTTTGAATATGGTTTATGAATACATACTTTTAAACCAATTGACCATGTAGGTGAGTTCTGACCCATTTGAAGTGTTCAACCCACTGGAAAATGCAACAAATATGATTGATCCTTTAATGTCTTCCCAATCTGTTCGATTTTTGTGATGTAAAATGCAACAAATATGACTATCTATGTGGGTCAAAACTCACCTATGTGGAAAAATTAAAAATTATTAAATCTTTGAATATGGTTTATGAATACATACTTTTAAACCAATACAGAGAATTGCAGATTAGTCTGAACGTATACAGAACTCTTTATTCAAATCTCCAATAACTTGAAGATTTACATGGTATAGGAACCTTTAAATTTATAATATGGATACTCACACTTTCACACCAGCAACATAATACGCAAATTGGATATAAAGGCTATGCTTCATTTGTTTTTGTTCTATTTTGCAACAGAAACACTTTATAGATGATCTATAAAGTCATTAGTTGTACTATGGTCAAAAAGTTAACTGATAGAGTAAAACAATAACTCCATAGGGAGTTGAATGACAGAGTAACCACTAAATGATCATGTAACAAGATGGGCTCAACCAATGACAATCTATGAGGTTTGTTGGGGGCCAGAAAGATAATTATAAAACTATTTTGTTTGAATAGGGAAAGCCATCTAATATAAACATCTAATTAAAGATACAAACTGATTAATCTCCATTGAACATCTACATGAACACATTTCTTAAAATCTTTCTTTGTTTATACACAGCTACAATTTCTCTACATGAACACATTTCTTAGAATGTGATGACCAAAGTCTTTGATGACATTTAGTTTAAAATATATTTAGTTACTCACCAAATGTTCTTACATAAAGTATTTGATTTAGTTAAAGTATGTTTGGATGTTAGTTACTTATATGGTTAAAAAGAGGTGTTACTTTGGATTTGGGATCAGTTTCAACTTTTTAAGATATACAGATTTGAACTCAACTTTTTTATGTGTATGGTCTTTTTAAGTTTTTATAGTTCCTTGAAATAAGGTATGTTGTACAAGTTGTTTGGTTTCATTTTCTGATTTCCTATGTAAAGATAAAGAAAGAGTATCATCTTAAGGCATCACTTATATCTCTATTCAAAATGTGAAAAGATGGGAAAGAGCACCAAAATGAGAAGGCTGAATGATGCATTATAATAAATAAAAAAGTGGTTTACTAATGTGTTCAAGTTTAGTTGTTGAACTCACACACACTCACACTTGCATTTTTTGGAGCCTCAATATCAATGTTGGAGTTAGGAAGTGTCATATTCTTCTTTGTTTAGATCTGCCCTGGGCTTAACTGCATTCACAATTTCATTGGTGTATGCCATCATGATATTAAGGCTTTTAGATACTTGAGATCTTTAATGGTTTCTTTATTAGTTTTTAATAGTTTTTAAGGCTTTTTTTAGGTGCTACTAGAGTTGTTTTGAAGTTCTGTAGCACTTGCAACTAATATTTTTTTTTTAAATCTTGATTGTTATATCTTCTATACATATTGAATCCCTGCTAAAGTAGTTGATTCAAGAAGTTTGGTGATCAAAAAAGTAGTTGATGTTTCAAAGTAAAAAGGATTAAAGGGTTTAAATTGTGGAAGTAACTAAATTTGTTAGAAGTATGTAGTTGATGTTTTGAAGTAAAAAAGGGTTAAAGGGATTAAACTCAGGGGCGCAGCTTTTAAGGGGCGGGAGGGGGCGCCCGACCCCCCGAATTTTTTTTTGCGATGTAGGGGATATATAATATTCGTGTAGAAAATTTAGATATACTCTGGTTTCGACCCCCATTTACCCAAAAATTGACGTTAGGAAAAAAAATTAGATTCCGACCTCCCACTTGATATTTTCAAGCTTCGCCACTGATTAAACTGGTTTAGTAACTAAATCTGTTAAGTGTATGTGGTTGCCTGAAGTTGTTTTGAAGTTCTGTAGCACTTGCAACTCATTTTTTTTAGATCTTGATTGTTATATCAGCATCCTCCAATATTCTAGAATGAAGAACTGACCTGTAAGCTAAGAAGTGATGCAGTGTTAAACCGTGTTAAGGATGACTCGAGACGTAAGCTATTATCTGATTGTTTGTGTATGTTGTGGTATTTTTTGGTTTCTCCGTTTCTGCTTATTGTTATATATATTTATGTTATGATTGTGTGTTTGTTTTCCTCTTTGAGCCTAAGTTTAAGTTAAAATGTTAAATCAGAGTGGTTGGACATAAATATTGGGGCCCATTATAATGAGAAATATGATTTGAATTCTCACTGTCAACTAAATATACTTCATATAATTTGCAGGTATCTGATGAACATGGGTTTTGGAAATATAACTTCAATAGATAGTTTAACTACCAGTCAACTAAAATAGGTCTCAGTCAAATCCTGGTCCTAAATCATGGGAAACTTCTATGGAGGAGCTTGGTGGCTCCCTGAACGTATGAATCTGAATTGTTTTCTATCTATTTTTTTTCATTGAAGGTTTTGAGTTGGGTAATATGAATCTTATATTGATGTATTTTTCATGTATAGGTACCGTGGAGGTCTTCTTTTAAAGCAAAGCTGTATGGGTGATGATATATATATGCTCATTTTTGTGGAAGTTGGGGTCATTATTGCTGTTTGTCTTGGCTTCCTACTTATTTTAGGTAATAGCAATAAATAATTAAATGTTTTTTTGTCTTGGCTTCCTACTTTATGCCCACTCAAGGCATATGCTTGAATTTTAGGGCATACATAAGGAGTTTAGAAATATACACTTGGTATTACTAAGTAACGATAGAAAGCATAATAAAAAAACCCATCCTCTTCATATTTATGTTTTTGGTATTGAGGTTTATGATTCAACTTATCTTTTCAGTTTGCTTTGTTGCCAATTTGTGTAATTGTGTTATGGTAAGTGATTGTATTTTTGTTTTCACATGTGTGCAGAGTATTACTCTTGGTGACGATGAAGCAAGAAAACGGAAAGTACAGAAGACTATACATGGGAGAGGGTTGAGTACAACTAATGAACAACAAAATGGTTTTATATTTGTTTTTGCTATACGTTAATCCAAAAAAGTGGGTTGTTCGAATAAGTTGAGGGTTAGGAAGTAAGCATCACATTAAGATAAAACAAAAGAAGCATGGTTTTATATTTTTATATGTTTGACAAGTTCCAAGTATTTCTTTATCTATTCACTTTTTATACCTAAAGTCTTCATGTTTGCCGTTAGATCATACTTGTTTTTAGGTAGGGTAAAACTATAATTATAGGTTTACACTTCTATAAGCTCGTAATTATACACTCTTTAGATTATCACGATTTACACCTTAATATTGCATATACAAGTATTAGGTGTATCCGAAATAACAAAACCATCTTTTGCATTCCGACATTTTAAATTCTTATTGACTAAAGCATGAAACTTATCCCGTATAAAAAGTATCCTTTTAAAATGCTTTCGTTTGTTTCCATTAGTTTTACCCATCAAAACTCTTACGCAACAAAACTCTTACCGTTATTTTGTTTCTAAAACGCTTTCGTTTGTTTCTATTCGCTTGTCATGGGGCCGCATCGTGCTAACACAAACGGATATCGCGTTGTAAATTGTCGTCGCCATTGTTTGATTTTTTTTCGCAGCCTACATCCTATGAAAAGTTTTTGCAGTTTTGCTTAGAACCAATCAACTAAACATAGATGTCTTGGGACAAAAACATTTGCAACATGTAACATGTAAAGATGAATTTGAATCGTTTTGGAACAAGCTAAAAAAACGAATACCTCGATGTAAATTGTCGTGTCGCCATAACAAGCGAACAGAAGACGAATAACGCCCTATAAACCGTCGCCGCCGCAACGCGCGGGCACACGGCTAGTATATATATATATATATATATATATATATATATATATATATATATATATATATATATATATAGGGTAAGGATCATGTAAAAACCACATCTTTCTGCGAACCTAAAAACTAATACTAAAATCTTCATAACTTTTTTCATACGATCATATTTTTTTAGAAAATTTGCACCAAAAAACTTAGAATTATGAGTTCTTTAATTCTGGAAAAAATTTCAAAAAAACTTTAACGTCTCGTCGTTTTTTTATTAGTGCACATGTGCACTAATAATAAAACTCATACATATAGTATGAGTTAATGTTTTTTTAAAAAAAAATCGCATCAAATACGTTATAATTTTGTTAGTTTTTCGTGGTTTTTTATTAGTGCACATGTGCACTAATAATAAAGCACTTCATACGTGTCGTATACATTAATATTTTAAAAGAGAAATTGCACCATCTTATAATTGTGTTATCTTTAACTCTGAAAATATATTTAACGTTTTAAATTTTTTTAAAGTTTATGCTACACATGTGCACTATAATTAATAGTTATAGTGCATATGTAGAATTATCATTAGTTCTATGAATATTTTAGTTTTTTTAAATGTTTTTATCCTAAACAATATGTTTTCACATGACAATTCTCATTTGTGTAGTACTAATGAATGGTGCACATGTGCACTAATAATACACATGTGCACTAATTTTTTTTCTTTGAAATATCATTTTCTTTTCCAGAATCAAATACAATAGAATTATAAGATTTTTGGTGCAAGTTTCATAGAAAAATATTAACGTATGTAAAAGTTATGAAGGTTTTAGTGTTAGTTTTTAGGTTTTCGCAAAAAAAAAAGAGTTTTCGCAGGATCTTTGACTGGAGGAATATACCATTAACTTGTAATCGAGTTGTTGCGTTATAACGTCGCTTTAAGAATGTTTATCAGCAGAAGACCAGCCACCATTTGGAATCTTAGGCTGATTCACAATCTCCACGATCAATCGTCTACGAGGAGTACGAACGCCGTGGGAAGGTGCCACTGATAAACAAACGAAATGGTATAATGCCACTTACTTACGGGGTCCCTCAAACCGGCCGACTTACCTTACTCGACAAGCCGTCATGAACCAGCAAGGGAACAACCCTGCGTGCCGGATTATTTTATTATGAAAATGCTCTTTTTAAGGGACTAAGGTCCGTTTCTTCCGTACACCGCTCTCGCGTATGCACGTCTGGCGTAACCAGAGCCAAGTTCACAAACACATACCATCTCGGCTTTCGTGAAGTGACTAAATATTACCAACCCCCATTCCCAACCAAGTACTTTCAGCCTGCACTTGCGTGGTCAGTCGAGTTTGCTTACATAGACATAAGGACCTCGAACGTATCATGTGGCATGGAGCACGGGTCACCTTTCGGATCATGTATCGTCCCCCGACCGGGTGTGTCACCAGTCCGGCCTTTCGGATTTCGACTCCACAAATGGTCTATGATACGTAGAGCACGCTTGGTTCAGAAAATCAGTAATACACTTTCAATAAAAAGGGTTCTCACAAAGTCATTAGACACACCTTAAAACGATATTATAAAGACAACTCGAATACTCATTAGATGTTAGTTACCTCCCATCAAGTGTAAGAGTTGAGCTAATCATTGCTGACTAGCTTAAAGATGTGTCAGGTAGTAAACGAAGAATTTCATAGACAAAATGCTTTCATTTACTAATACTGGTATAGTTCTTACAGACTCTGACATACTTAAAGACTCGAAAACGCCAAGTGGCTCGACTAATCTAAAAGTTAAAGAGGAGAGGAAAGAATTGAGCGACTTGAGAAATGAGATAAGGCAAGCTTTTATAGGCAAAATCTGGTTAGTGGCACAGGGCGTGCCAGGCTGACGACAGGCTTTTGTCTTCTTCTGTCGTTAGTGACACGGGCCGTGCTAAGCTGGGCACGGGTCGTGCCATGTCACGGAGGTCAGCGGTATGGGGCGTGATGTGTCAGGAGCACGAGTATGCTGAATCAGAGGCGGATCCGGGTCGGGCACGGGGTGTGCCGGGTTGGGCACATGCTGTGCTGATGCTAGTTTTTCCAAGGTTAGCATTTTCTTCACTTTTCTGCAAGATTCTGCTTCTTTTTGTATTTCAACCTCAGAAAACCTGAAGCACTTAAAAGAAAACAAAATCCACTTGTTTTGATGTTAGTAGTTAGGTTTATTTCCGATAAGTGAGTAAATTTGATAATAAAAATATATATAATTTGGTGTTTATTAGTTTGTGTGTTTTCGCAGGATCCTTACCATATATAATATATATATAATATATATATAATATATATATAATATATATAATATATATATATATATACATAGGTTAAAAATAGTGACGAACCTAGGAAATACTTTTATTGGGGCCGAAATATTTTAAGGTTAATTGTATACCGCTAAATATTAAATAATTAACTAGTTCGAGTCGGACCGGATCGGATCACATAATAAGTTCTTTTATATTCACATTTACAGAAAGACTCAAAGAGATTATTGAAGTGCCCCACTATATTAATCAAATAACCATTATTTTGTATGTGCAAAGTATATCATCAAAAATTTAAATCTTCACAAATTTTTATTTTCACTTTTTTAAATATTGAAAGGAACATAGAGAACTCAATAACAAGAACTCAATGACTCTAGTGTAACTTTTTTACTATGATACATTAGAAAAATTAAAAAGATATTTTGTTCATTAAAAAATAAAAATCAATCAATAATTTAATATATATCAAAACAAAGAACGAAAGAAAAAAAAAGTAGTGAACATTGTTTATTACTATATTGATAATGATAATTTATGATAAATAAAACATTGGGTGTTTTTTCACTTTGTACTTTTTAATTTGGGATAATTTGTAATTTTTTTATTAGGGAATACAAATAGGATTAAAAAAATATTAAGAAAAAAATTATAAAAGTGAAAAATAGGTATAGGTAAAAGTAAGAGAGTTTGTAGTGAGAGTTGTGTCTATCCGCTTATTAAATATTCAACATGACTATTTTTTTATAACAATGTATTCCTCATCTTCTCCCTCTTTCTTCTTCCAATAAACCTATAACGTCTTCATTAAACATGCATCTTATTAAAAAAGATTATTTTTTCATATCAAACTTTTCTATTATCTTTTATGGGGTCATTGATAAATTTTTTTGTGTCGGTCAAAATCAAATCATATATATAACATTAAAAATTAAAAATGAAAAGCTCATGGGTGTCGAACGACCCACATGAGTTGGTCCTAGATTCGCGTCTGGTTGAGAAACAAATAAAAGCTACTATACATATTTTGAGAAAACCAAAATAACTATGTGCCCGTTTTGTCATAAAGAAATTCATGAGTTTCACCGGAATTTTTTATTTCCATTTCATAATGCATTTGGTTCGTTGTATTTGATGGAATTCAGATTTAAATTTCATTTTCAATATGTTTGAATGATAAAAAGAATTGGAATTTAATTAAAATCAATCAGATTTTTTAATTTAATGGATTTCACATTCCTTCCTAATAATAAAGGATTTCATATTCCTTCCACACTGATAATACTACGGTACCAACCCGGCTGCATCCGCCGCCTGAATCAGACTGGCTGGACTCCCCCCCCCCCCACCGACCGGATCCCCCGCCTGAACTGACCGGACCCAACCCACGTACCGCTAAGGATGGCAAAAAAACCCAGACCTGAAGTGTATACCCGAAACCCGAGTCATCCGGGCCGAGTATAGACCCGAATATTCAGGTATGGGACCGAGTATGTAAATGGTAAATAAAAAAACTTATGTTCAGGTACGGGCATGGGTTAATTGATATTCGCCCGATACCCAGCCCGGGTACAAGCAAACTACAAGCAAGGGAACGGGTACAAGCAAACTACAAGCAAGGGAAATGGAAATGTTAAATGCGCATAAATCAACTGCTCAATTACAAAATCCATAATTATATCATGGTCAAAATTTTGCAAGTATAAATGCAAAGTCTAAGTCGAGTGTGTTTGGTTTAACACCTACAACAACATTTCTTGCTGGGAATAATTCTGGAAATTCTGAAGATTACGGTTACTCAAAAGGTTGCAGTTTTACTATTCCGAATCAAGCAAGTTTAAGTGCATTTTCTGCTAAGGTAGCTGATGAATATATGGCATTGTTTTGTGCAATTATGTCATCATATTTCGGTGTTCTCAATGGTGGTGTTCTTTGTGCGAACCTGATTGAAGAAGATTATAATCAAATTGATCCGGATAATTTTGAACAGATGAGTCTGAATTGGCTAGATGCTATGTTGATTCGAAGAATGAAAAGGTTTTTGAAAAGACCAGGAAGAAAAGATATTAATCTAGAAGCAAACATTGGTCTAGATAAATCAAAAGTGAAATCCTACAAGTGTTCAAAGTTTGGAAATTTTGCTCACGAATGTTTTAATCAGCTAACGATAAGTCTAACTCTAATAATCAAGCTCCGACATCAAAGACTTCAACAAATAATTCAAGTCAAAAGGCATTGGTTTCTCAAAATGGTCACGGATATGACCGAAGAACATATTTTGGTGATCAAACTGCATTAACTGCAATTCGTACTCCAATGAATGTAGATGAATGTTTGACTGATTATGATACCGGTTCAACATCAAATCAATCTGAGAAACTTGACGTCAAAGTCGAAACTTAAGCTGCTTTTGTGGTCAAGGTTGATCAAAGTGATTCTTTATGGAAAAATGTAATAGTCTTCATGAGACTTGTGTTGAAGTAGCTGAGGATAAAGTCAACTTTCAGTAGGAAAACAAAGTTTTGCATGAAGAGATTGAGTAGTTGGTGAAGAAAGTTTAGTAGTTATCTGAAGAAAATGATACTTTGACAAACGAAGTTGAAAAATGGAAGAATAAAGCGAAACAAGCTGAAGGCAATTTTCATGATTTATTTGAAAAATCAAAAAATAAGCTTGATGTTCTTAACAACACTTCTGATGAACTTGCTGCTAAAGTTGTGGGTTATCATAGTGATAATCTCAAGTTACTTGAAGATCAAAAAGAATTGGTTTGTGAAAATAAGCTACTGAAGGAGAATATTGAAATTCAAAAACGAAATGAAGAGAAACTTAAGAAGGAACTGTTTGATGAGCTGGACAACATGCCATTGCAAAAATCAAAAACGTATCGAGTTGCAAGAAAGTTAATCGCAACTGAAAAGGAGTTATCTGAAGCTGAGCAAAAGATTTCTGCTCTGAAAATCGATGTCATTTATGTTAATCGAAACCTAAATAATATCACAAATTCACAATGACACATTTGTTATGGGTTCTGGTGAAGCAAAGGAAGACGCTAACGTGATTACTGGTAAGTTCCTCCTCAACAACTACTTTGCGAATGTGTTATTTGATTCGGGTGCCGAGAAAAGTTTCATTTCAACTAAGTTTTGCAAATTGATTAAGGCCAAGATGGAACCCCTAGGAGCTAAGTACACCGTTGAACTAGCTAACGGTAAGCTTATTGACGTAACGCATATAGTCCAGGATTGTACCTTAGAACTCTCAGGTCATAAGTTCGACATAGATTTGATGCCTTTTACAATCGGTAGCTTCGACGTAATAATCGGTATGGACTGGTTGTCCATGCACCACGCAGAACTCGTCTGTCGAGAAAAAGTCATACGTATACCCACCGTAAACGGAGAAGTACTCTCGATTCAGGGTGAGAAGGAAGGCACTGTCTCTGGAATCATATCATACCTCAAGGCACAGAAGTACCTTTGGAAAGGACACGTGGCCGTTCTGGCAACGGTTACGGATCAAAACCTCATAGAGAAGAAAATTGAAGATTTTCCGATAGTTAGCGATTTCCCCGATGTATTCCCGGAAGAAGTACCTGGTCTACCTCCACATCGACAGGTCGAGTTCGGAATCGACCTTGTCCCCGGTGCAGCTCCGGTTGCCCGAGCTCCGTACCGTTTGGCAGTGAACGATTTACACGAGTTATCCACTCAACTGCAAGAGCTGTTAGATAAAGGTTTTTTCAGGCCTAGCTCATCGCCATGGGGCGCGCCAGTTTTATTCGTCAAGAAGAAAGATGGGACGTTCAGGATGTGCATAGATTACCGCGAGCTCAACAAAGTCACTATCAAGAACCGATATCCACTCCCTCGGATCGACGACCTCTTCGACCAACTGCAAGGATCCAGCTACTTCTCAAAAATTGACTTAAGGTCCGGGTATCATCAACTCAGAGTCCGCGAGGAGGACATTTCAAAGACGGCTTTCAGAACGCGCTACGGTCATTACGAGTTCCTAGTCATGCCTTTCGGCTTAACGAACGCACCGGCGGTGTTCATGGACCTCATGAACCGCGTGTGCAAACCTTACCTAGATCAGTTCGTAATTGTTTTTATCGACGACATACTCGTTTACTCGCGAACGAAGGAAGAACACGAGGAACACCTACGGTTATTACTAGAGTTGTTAAGGAAGGAGCAAATCTACGCCAAATTCTCCAAATGTGACTTCTGGATCCGAGAAGTTCAATTTCTGGGCCACATCGTCAACGAGTAAGGTATTCATGTTGACCCAGCCAAAGTAGAGACGATCAAGAATTGGTCTACACCACGAGCACCAACGGAAATTCGGAAATTTCTAGGGTTAGCGGGTTACTACCGTCGTTTTATTAAGGGATTCTCTCAGATAGCCCAACCGCTAACCGCTCTCACGCATAAAGGTGTTTAGTACCGATGGGGTGAAAAAGAAGAAACAGCTTTTCAGACCTTGAAAGAAAAACTTTGTACCGCGCCTGTATTATCTCTACCGGATGGTGTTGACGACTTCGAGGTCTATTGTGACGCTTCTCTCCAAGGACTTGGATGTGTTTTGATGCAAAGAGGTAAAGTCATCGCTTACGGGTCAAGGCAGTTAAAGTCTCACGAAAAGAATTACACAACACATGATCTGGAGTTAGGAGCTGTTGTATTCGCCTTAAAGTTTTGGAGACACTACCTGTACGGTACCAAATGCACGATATTCACCGATCATAAAAGCCTCCAGCACATAATGGGACAGAAAGATCTCAATATGAGACAGCGTAGGTGGATCGAGGTGCTTAACGACTACGACTTGGCGATAAAGTATCACCCGGGTAAGGCCAACGTTGTGGCCGACGCATTAAGCAGAAAGGAACATACAAAACCTAGAAGGATTCAAGCTCTACAACTCACGATCCATGCTGGGTTACCGGATAGAATTCGGGATGCCCAGAAGGAAGCTTTGAAAGAAGAAAACTATGAGGCAGAATCTTTGAATGGTGTGGATGGAGCATCAGAAGTTAAGACTGACGGGATACGTTACTACAAGGATCGCATTTGGGTGCCTCTCCATGGAAGCCTTCGAGATCTTGTGATGGACGAAGCTCACAAGTCTCGATACTCGGTCCATCCCGGTTCGGATAAAATGTACCAAGATCTGAAAGGATTATACTGGTGGCCCAAGATGAAAGCTGACATTGCTACCTATGTCAGTAAGTGTTTAACATGCTCAAAGGTCAAAGCAGAACATCGTAAGCCTGCGGGATTATTGCAGCAACCGACGGTTCCTGAATGGAAATGGGAGGAAATATCGATGGATTTCATCACGGGACTGCCCCGTACTCCTCGTGGAAATGACATGATTTGGGTCATTGTGGATAGATTAATGAAATCCGCCCATTTCATAGCCCTCAAGGAAAGTGACAAGACCGACAAGTTAGCACAAATCTACATTGACGAGATCGTCAAGCTCCACGGAGTGCCCTTGTCTATTATCTCTGATCGAGACCCCAGATTTGCTTCACACTTTTGGAGATCACTACAATCAGCCCTAGGTACTCGTTTGGATATGAGTACCGCATACCATCCGCAGACAGACGGCCAAACTGAACGCACAATCCAGACCCTTGAGGATATGCTCCGAGCGTGTGTAATGGATTTCGGAAAGAACTGGGAAACACACTTGGCACTGATCGAGTTCTCCTACAATAACAGCTACCATTCCAGTATTGGAGCCGCTCCCTTTGAGGCTCTCTATGGACGGAAGTGTAGATCACCGGTCTGTTGGGCTGAAGTCGGTGATAGCCAACTTACTGGACCGGAGATGGTGTACGAGACAACGGAACGGATCGTACAAATCAGAAACCGTATGAAAGCTACAAGAGACCGACAAAAGAGCTATGCCGACAAACGTAGAAGGCCATTAGAATTCGAGGTGGGTGACCGTGTACTGTTGAAAGTCTCGCCCTGGAAAGGTGTTGTATGTTTTGGAAAGCGCGGGAAGTTGAACCCCCGCTATATAAGACCCTTCCCGATAACGGAAAAGATTGGAACGGTGGCGTATCGTTTGGACTTGCCACCTGAGCTGGATGGGGTACATAATGTGTTTCACATTTCGAATCTGAAGAAGTGTCTGGCTGACGACACTTTAATAGTTCCGCTGGAAGAGCTCCACATCGACGAACAACTCCGATTTATAGAACAACCTGTTGAGATAATGGGACGCGAAGAAAAAGCATTGAAGCGAAGCAAGATCCCAATTGTTATAGTCAGATGGTATTCAAAACGTGGACCGGAGTTCACGTGGGAACGGGAAGACCAGATGAGAAAGAAGTATCCTCACCTGTTCGATCAAGCCTCCGCATCAACCCAAGGTACTAGCTAATTTTCGGGACGAAAATTCCTTAACATGGGGAGGCTGTGACAACTGCAACTTCCCAAGTTAACTCCGTTAAGTTTTTCCGTTAGTTCCGTTAGTCCCGTTAGCGAAACCGAGACCCGTTATTTGAATGATTTCGTATTTATTTATGTTTACTTGTTATTTGACCTTAGTAACTTGTTTCGTGAACTTGTTTCGTAACTTTATGTGTTATTTGAAAATTTCGCGTTTTCGGGTAAAACCGGACCTCGCACGAAATTAAAATTTTTATGCGTAAATGTTAAATTTATGTAACCCGACTAAATCTTGCATGTTAAATGAGTTAAAAACAATTGGAGATGTTTTTAAAATTTTTACGTTACAACTTTTAGTTAAAACCCCGCTTAAAATGAGTTTTATGCTTGTTTTGTTTAAAATGAAAGTTGAGGGGCCATTCCTGTAAATTTTTGTAAAAGAAATCTGCTCAAAACCTTCTTCCTCCCCCCATTTGCACGTATTCTCCTCCTCCTCCCTCTCTTCATACGGTTCACACACACACCACTCCCACACTTCAAATTTTGGTGAAATCAAGCTCAAGAAAGGAAGGATTCAAGTGTGTTTGGCTACTACAAGGCACAAGGAAGCTCCCTTTTCTTCTCTTCATCTCAATCCTGCGATTTTCCCCTAATTTTGGTAAGCCCTAACTCTTGAATTCGAAATTCTTGGATTGCATGTGTAAGTGTTGGTGTTTTTGTGCTAAATGTGTAGTTGGTATGCTCATGAAACTTGATTTAGGTTAAGGTATGCTCACTCTTGATTTGGGGCAGATTTTAGATAAGTTTTAGATCTGGAAATTGAAGGATAAGTTATGTTCTATGTGTTCTTGGTGTTAGTTGGGTGTCTGATTATGAGATTTGAGTGAAATATGCTTGTATGCTAGCCACATGTTCACATTTTGCTATGATCTTGATATGATTTTGATATGAACGTGTTTAGGACAGAAATTACATGTTATCTTAATTATAAACTTGTTGGTAGGTGTTAAATTGATCAAATGTTATCATAGAATTGAAATTCTAAACGTTTTGCGAACTTAAGAATTTTGACAGCTTTGACCAGAATTTTTGGTCAACTTGCAGCTGTCATAACTTGCTCAATTTTCATCGAAATTAGTTGATTCGTTTTCCCTAGTAAAGTAGGATGTCTTATCTTTATAACGGCTACTCGCACACTTTCTAAAACCCCCGTTTGGTTAGTCAAAACACAGCTGCAAGTCGGGTACTCAAAGCTGTCATTTTCTGTGAAAAGTGGACTTTTCAATTTGGTTGAGCATGTTAACCTTGTTTTATTGACGAGTTTGCTATTTGTAAATGGTGTTTATATATTGAAAGTAAGATCTGGAAAGTTGGGTTCATAAATTCAAAGTTTTGAGTGAGTTATGCAAGTTTTCATTTTACCTTGACTTGTTTGCTAAATGCCAAAAGTGCCAACTTCGGACGTGCATAACTTTCTCATACCTTAACCTTTTTACTTGATTCTTTTTGCAAAAAATCCTAATTGATATGTAGTATATGCCTGTAAAATTTAAGGAGTTAACTCCAAGAATTGTGGATTTTAGCTATGCCATTAGTTAGGTGTTTGAAATTTGACTTTCTGGGTCAACTTTGACATAAATTGCAATTTCTTGATTTTCTCCCAATTTGGGACTTGTATGGGCATTGTGTGACTTGTATGATCACATGAAACATGTTTAGGTGCTTATGTGCTAGTTTCGTCCTCGCGACACCTTCTAATTTCATTAGGCCATATTTATCCGAATAGGTCGACTTTGACCAACCTGTTGAACCAAGTGCTAGGTACCAGTGCACCCTAAGGTGAGTTTCACTTACAATTATTGTTATATCCGGTTTAGGATGATAACGCACAGATAGTTGCATCCGGTAAAGGATGGCAACCAAACGGTAAAGGTATTTCTTTACTTGAGAAATTTTCCGACAAAATATGATATGTTGCACTGAATTGCTTTATTTATAAAAAGTCCTTACATTCGGGCCGTTAATATACAGTAGCGAGGTAATGTTGAGTAGTACTACTGGGGATTGACACCCACCGCTCAGCAGTGCACGGGATGCACCCTCCCGACTGGCGGTCAGACTGAGATCAATGTTAGCCTAACCTCCGTGATCCGGATAGACACGGGAAGGCAAGATTCATAGGTATCCCCTATCAAAACATTGTCAGCTTCGGTTACGAACAATTCAGGTGGACATAACTATAGGCTAGCTACCTACGATATGGAATCTTACTGGTCCTATGATTATTGATTGTGTTTTACCTTTCTTTATTCATACATTAGGTCTACATGTGACGTGTAGACCGCTTTAGTGAACTCACCAGCCTTGGCTGACACTTGATTGTTGAATGCTTTTCAGGTCGCTAGATGGATCACGGGCGGCATGGGCGGCGGCAGTACACATTACTATTTTCACTTGGGACTTATGTTTTTAGACATTAAATTCATCATTTTGAAAACCCAACTGTAAACTTTAATTACGCTTCCGCTGAACTGTTAAACTTACTTTTTGGGACTGTAACTTAAGTTTTATGTTAACTTATAAACTCCGTTATGGCTTGGTTGTAACTGAAGTCTGGGATCCTGGTCTGGATCACACCCCACACGGTTATACTCCGTTAGTGGAAATTGGGGGTGTGACATTGATTCAATCAGAAAAGGTTCTTGCTGATGCTCAAAAGACCATAGCTGATTTGAATGTTGAAGTCTTGGATCTAAATCGTCAATTGCATAACTTAAAGAATTCTCATTCTTTTGCAAGTTACTTGTGTCAAGACGATAATTTAAAGAAGGTGTTTGGAGGCGATGATTTCAATGAAATTCCGCATCCAGTGATTCAAACAGAGTCTGTTGTTGATTTGAACACTCCGGCTAGACAGCAAGATTATTCTGAGTTAGTTGTTGAAAATTCTGATTTGAAAACATCAAGGAAATCAAAGAAGGTGAGAGAAACAGATGAAAGTTTGGTTAATAAAACACCACCATCGTTTGTTTTTAGTGGCTTTATGTCAGAAGAGGGAATTCTTTCTGCTGGCAAGACAATTGAAGAAGATGGCAAAGAGTTGAATGAAGCCGAAGTTGCTGTAAAGTTGGTGCAAGCTAACAGATTAATAGACATTAAAGCTTCCTTTAACCAGGTTGCTAAATCTGGTAGTTCCAGTTCTCAAATAAATCTATCCAAGTTACCCGGTTACAAACAGTCTGGATTGGGAAGTGAAGGCAAGAATTTTGCAAAGAAGAAGAACATGTCAAAGAAGGTTCAGAAAGCAAAGAAAGATACAAACTTGGATCAATTATATCATTTGGCTCAAGTATTCATTTCAACAATGGAGAAAGGATTTGGAGGAAAGCAAAAGAAGAAAGTTTCATCTGAAAGTTCTCCGAACGAATCTTCTTCTTCCGGTTCTAATGCTACACCTCAAAGTCCTACATCGAAATGGGTACATTTAACCGATTTCAAGTTTTTGATGATATTTCTGATGAGTCTGAATTTTCTGATAAATATCATCCGGTTCAGACAAGCCACAATTTAAATGATCATATCGTTTGTGCTACCAATGTCGCCAAAAGGGACATCTAGCACAAGATTGCCCTGTCAATGTTAAAAGAAATTTTTTCTGGAAAAATTGCCATGATAATTGATGAATCTAGCAGAGTTTTTACTGAGTCACCAACATCACATTTTAAATCAAATAGTAAATCAATTTTTAAAAGTGATTCTGGTGTTGGTGATTCCTCACAAGATAATCTTTCAGTAAAAACTGCACCTACAAAAATGCAGTGGCGACCTAAGGTGGTCAGCAACGCTGCAACTGATTTTGTGGAAGACACTGGTCGACCAGAAGCTGTGTGCTGTGGGTCTTTTGAATACTAATAATTAAAACCAGTGTGCAGGTTTCTTCAAGAAGTCCTATTGGTAATTGTGAATTTCATGCTTCAAGAAGTTGCTGATAGTGGAGTTTCCTGCTTAACTTAAATTGAATGTTTCATATTTCAAAACTGAAAGATTTTCTAAAAGGCTTAACCTGACAGGTATTAGTATCGATTGGTCAATTTTCTTTCTTTTACATTCCGTATGTAGTTTAGGGGGAGAAAATTGAAAAACCAAAAATAGTGTCTTTATGTTTTTGTTTTTGTTAAAATGAAAATCCAAAAATAGAGTTTTCATTTTAAGGGGGAGAAAATGGAAAAATACAAAAACATCAAAAAATAGAAAAATGCAAAAACATTGAAAAATAAGAAATTGATCCGACATGATTGGGAAATGATGGTACATTGGCTTACGTGTCTGACTCATGGATAAAATAGATGAAAAAGCCAAAAGATCATTGTTTGATATGCTTGGTAGGCTCGGCATTAAATCAGAAAGTATTCAGATGTGATAAACATTAAAATACTAATGCTTGACCAAGTAGACAACATCTTGATGCATATCTCATGATATCAAGAAACAAATATGTGAAAGAGAAAATGAGAAGTC
Organism: Deinandra increscens subsp. villosa; assembly: GCA_039602395.1. NCBI lineage: Eukaryota > Viridiplantae > Streptophyta > Magnoliopsida > Asterales > Asteraceae > Deinandra > Deinandra increscens. The sequence goes on from JBCNJP010000025.1 coordinate 31,953,482, forward strand.
ACTGTGTATACATGTGTTCATTTTGCAAAGATTTAAACTTGTTTGATTTTCTTTATTTTGTCAAACGATCGGATGTCACACCCCGCCCCGCCGCGCCCTGCCAGGCGCGGGGGAGAGGAGAGTGGGACCGGCCGCCCGTATCAGAACACACGGAAGCAAACAGATAGATGCAAGATCACAAGGTCAACACACATAAACAGACGACCCGTCCAATACAAAATCAAATACAAACCATAATGGACTTAATATGTTAAGTCTTAAGTATTGCACATTAGTCTACGCCCAGGCAGAACCTAAGGCTACCAACACAGTTGAAGGAAAAGACAACAATAACAAAGGATAGTCATGACGGGAAACAAATCCCAAAATCAACCAAATCAACCCCAACGGGTACAAAACCCAACTCGTCCCTAACATCCAAACGTGACATCCACCCAAAGCTTTACTTACCTGCACATGAACCAAAAATACGTCAACAACAAAAGTTGTTGGTGAGTCGTAGCGCGTTTGACTCAAATACAAGTTTCCACAAATCAAGTAACAATATTGTGCCTGTTATAAATTCCTATGGTTAAACCAGCACTCCGGGGGTACGATCCTACGGCTGCACGCCTCCCTTTGTGGACTAGGCATATACGCCATCACCCGACCCTAATGGATCCAACAAACGGGTATGAGACACCTTGATCTACCTCTACAGCTGTATTGGTGCAATATATGTCTTTGTGGCCTAACACTAAGGCCCAAATTAACCATACTAATCAACATGAACGTCTCGTAACATGCGAGTTTAAATTTATAACATGGTAATAAATACCTAAGCACAGTAACAAACAAACAAGCAATAGTTTGACATGGTTCTTATACACCCCAAAACGTTAAAAAGTTAAAGTAAGGGAAAAGCTATCAACTCACAAATGAACAAGCGGTGGATCAAACAAACGTCACAGGGCACGAGAATCCAAACGTCCAGGTGTATCACAGTGGCAAGTCTATTATAATGATATATGCATAATTATATCAGAACCTATCTGCAACTATAACCGCTTAAGCAATTTGTAGCAACAATAACTAACCAAATGGGAGACGAGATCATAGGGCCCAACGGGGAAGTGAAATAACTTTACTAGAAACCAACATGCCCATACTCGTGAAAATAACCAAACCGGGTCGCTCGATATTGCCCAAAACACAAAACAAAACAAAACAAAACAATGAAACTGTCCAGGGACACATGAGGACCGTGCGTAAACCAGAAAAACATCCCATGCGGTCCTCATGGATGGTCAACAGACCACGTTGACTTTCCAGGCTATGAGGACCGCGAGCATACCAACAAACGAAACCCATGCATTTAGTGAATTTTTCCCATTTTGCATTTTTAGCTCGTTTCGACAACGGGGTTTTGTTCTAACATGTTCCAGTAGCTAATACTTAAATTTTAAGGCTTTGAGGCCGTACCAAAACAATGTTACAAGTCCCGGTTATACACAAAATGTCCATATATAATTCCATTGCAAAACCGACAACCAAAATCATGTTCCAAACCAATGGTCTCCACCTAGGGACTGATTAAATCAGTTCTCTAAGGTTCTTAAACACTCCAGTAGCTGAATCCACCCTTGCATACATCATCAAAACTGATTTTAGGCAATGGATCATCCAAAAACTTGATATAAAGTAAAACCCAACACAAACTAACCTTGGATTGCAACACGAACACTCCCACAAGCCTTTGATCACTCTTGATCAGTCATGCAATGCCTTTAGAAGCCCTAGAAACTCCTTGTCAGTAGAGGATTACAACAAAACCCTGCTCAAAATGGAGAAATGGATGAACTAGAGGCTTACCCGAGCCTCGTGTGACCTTAATATGCTTGAGACTTGAAGCCACAAGCTCCCTCTGGCCGGAATTAGGCTTCTCAGGTGAATGGTGGACGAAATGAGAGAGTTTTTCCAAGTTAGAGTTGTGCAAATGAGCAGAAAATGAGCAAAACTCGTTTTTATAGTGCTGGGTGTCGATGAGGACCGCATGCAGTTTCCAAACATACACCTATGCGGTCCTCATGGGTCAAAAAAAAGTACGCGGATCCTGACCCGGAAACCTGACGGGTCATGAGGACCGCGAGAGGTTGGACCAGAGAGGGCATGCGGTCCTCATGCCCTCCAGAAAAAAAAATAATTTTTTTTCTTTATTTTTCTTGTGATTTTATATTCCGAGATCAAAGTTTTTACCATAGGTGTTACATCCTTCCCCCCTTAAAAGAATTCCGTCCCGGAATTCACTTAGGATCAAAAAGGTGCGGGTATTTCCTACGCATGTCCGCCTCCGATTCCCATGTATGCTCGGGTCCACGCCGAGCATCCCACTTAACATTTACCATTGGAATCTTCTTTCGGCGTAACTTCTTCACAATCCGTTCCACAATCTCTACAGGCTTCTCTGTAAATTTCAGCTTTTCATCCACGCGAATTTCCTTCAACGGAGTTGCTAGAGCCTCATCAACCAAACATTTGCGCAAGATCGACACATGAAACACATCGTGAACTCCACTGAGTTCTTCGAGTAAATCCAACTGATATGCCACCTTGCCGACTTTGGATATAATCTTGAGAGGTCCAATATAGCGAGGACTTAGCTTTCCTCTCTTTCCAAACCGAATAATCCCTTTCCAAGGGGATATTTTAAGCATTACCATATCTCCTTCCTTGAATTCCAATGGCCTACGACGACGATCGGCATAACACTTCTGCGGATCCTGTGCGGGTTTAAGCTTTTCTTTAATTTCTCGAACCTTATCATTCGTAGCCATAACCAACTCTGGCCCTGTAAGTTGCCCTTCTCCAACTTCAGACCAACACAACGGGACTCTACATTTCCTGCCATATAGAGCTTCAAACGACGCCATTTCTATACTAGAGTGATAACTGTTGTTATATGAAAACTCTACCAACGGTAGGTGGGTGTCCCAATTGCCACCAGATTCCATCACACATGCTCTCAGCATGTCTTCTAAGGTTTGGATGTTCTTTCACTCTGCCCATCCGTCTGCGGATGATATGCCGTACTCAATTTTACTTTAGTTCCTAACGCTTCTTGAAGACTTTGCCAGAAATGATAAGTAAATCGGCCATCTCTATCAGACACAATTGATAATGGAACTCCATTCCTTGACACTATTTCATTTACATAAATCTTGGCCAATTGTTCTGTGGGGTAAGTTTCCTTAATCGGCAAAAAGTGAGCTGACTTGGTTAATCGATCCACGATTACCCAAATAGCATCATTACCACTCCTAGTTTTTGGAAGCTTGGTTACAAAATCCATAGTCACCATGTCACATTTCCACTCGGGTATTTCTAAAGGTTGTAGTAAACCAGCGGGCTTCTGATGCTCAACTTTTACCTGCAAACACGTATGGCATTTCCGAACATACTCGAGAATTGCTCTCTTCATCCCCGGCCACCAATAGTATGGTCTCAAATTCTGGTACATCTTATCATTACCAGGGTGCATCATATACTTAGACTTATGTGCTTCACGAAGGATCATTTCACGGAGACCACCTCCCTTCGGCACCCAAATTCTATTTCCGAATCTAAGGATACCATCGGGTCCCTTGGTAAGGCGACCCACGATGGTCATCATTTCTTCTTTTCTATTCACTTCTGGATCGGTTATTTGGTTCTTCTGAGCTTCCAAAATTTCATCTATCAGATCAGCACGCACATCTATTCTCATTGCACGAACCCTCAGAGGCTTGGTCCTTTCCTTTCTACTTAATGCGTCTGCTACTACATTGGCTTTCCCGGGATGATACTTTATCTCACAATCGTAATCACTTAACACTTCCATCCAACGCCTTTGACGCATGTTTAATTCCTTCTGATTGAACAAATGTTGAAGACTCTTATGATCTGAGAACACCACAAACTTGGTGCCATAGAGGTAGTTCCTCCAAATCTTTAGGGCAAACACTACCGCACCGAGTTCCAGATCATGCGTAGTGTAATTCTTCTCATGCGTCTTTAGTTGCCTTGATGCATAGGCGATCACTTTGTTTCGCTGCATCAGTACACATCCTAACCCGTTGATCGATGCATCACAGTAAACAACAAAATCTTTTGTTCCTTTAGGTAAGGAAAGAATAGGAGCGGTGCTCAACTTTCGCTTCAGAAGTTCAAACGCATCAGTGTGTTTCTGCTTCCAATTCCACTTTGCATTCTTCTGAGTTAATGCGGTTAACGGTGTTGCTATTTTAGAGAAATCGTGTATAAATCGCCTATAGTAACCTGCTAAACCCAAAAATCTTCTAATTTCCGTCGGAGACTTAGGCTGCTCCCAGTTCATTACCGCTTCAACCTTAGCTGGGTCCACTTGAATTCCAGCATCACTCACAATATGACCCAAAAATTGAACTTCACGAAGCCAAAATTCACACTTGGAAAATTTTGCATAAAGTTTCTCAAATCTTAGTACCTCTAAAATCTTTCTAAGGTGTTCTTCATGCTCCTTCCTTGTTCGTGAATAAATCAATATGTCATCTATGAAGACTATTACAAACTTATCGAGGTAGGGTTTACACACTCGGTTCATTAAATCCATAAAGACTGCAGGGGCGTTTGTCAATCCAAACGGCATCACGGTGAACTCATAGTGCCCATATCTCGTTCTAAATGTAGTCCTTGGAACATCTTCCTCTCTAACTCTTACCTGGTGGTATCCAGACTTCAAGTCAATCTTTGAGAAGTAACTTGCTCCTTGGAGCTGGTCAAACAAATCATCTATGCGAGGGAGTGGGTATCTATTCTTGATCGTTACCTTGTTGAGCTCACGGTAGTCAATGCACATGCGCAAAGACCCATCCTTTTTCTTTACAAACAAAACGGCGGCTCCCCATGGGGATGAACTAGGCTGGATAAATCCTTTGTCCAAAAGGTCTTGCAGTTGACTCTTAAGTTCTTGCATCTCCGATGGTGCAAGGCGATAAGGCGCTTTAGCTATCGGTGTCGTCCCTGGTGTAAGCTCAATTTAAAATTCCACTTGCCTCTTTGGTGGCAGTCCCAGAAGTTCTTCGGGAAACACATCGGAAAACTAAGAGACAACGGGTACGTTTTCAACCTTTTCTTCTCGTGGGACTTCTACTAAGTTAGCCAAGAAAGCTTGGCACCCTTTCCTCATACACTTTTCCGCTCTAAGCATTGAGATTAAATTTAAAGGTCGTGCTTGGCGATCTCCAACGATAGTGTGCACCTTGCCCTCTAACGACTCTACTTCCACAACCTTCTTATCACAGTGGATCTTGGCCCGATAGCGGGTCAACCAATCCATACCAAGTACAATATCAAATTCACTCAAGGTCATGGGTAACAATTCAAGATCAAATAAGGCATCATCTATTCTTAGTTGGCAACATCTAACAATTTCAGGAATGCTAATCTCATGCCCACTAGCAGTTTTTACAACATAGGGTCTATCTAACGCATGTAAAGCACATTTCAATTTGGGTAAACACGAAGTGGCCACAAAACTCCTATTAGCTCCAGAGTCAAACAATATACTAACAAACACATTGTTCACATAGAACATACCAGATATAACATCATCACTATTACGAGCCTCTTCAGCAGTCATGATAAATAGGCGAGGTTTACCTTTGGGACCCCCGCCTTCTCTGTCCCGGTTTCTTTCTTTAGCAGCATCCTTGGGTTTTGGGCAGTCAGCGATTCTGTGTCCTCTGTCGCCGCAGTTGTAACAGGTAGCAGGCTTTGTGCACTGATTTGCAAAGTGACCAACCGTATTGCACTTATAACATGTGGGCCTGTCGCCCCTGTAGTCTCTGCCTTTCTCATCCTTGCCTTTCTTTCTATCTCCCCTGCGATTTCGGTCACGGTCCCTTCTCTTACCCTCAAACCTCTTACGGTGCCCTGACAATTCATCCTTTCTCCCAGATTGGCGGTTCCACTCATCACATAGAGTGCCAGTCAAATTCATGGCAGATTTCAAAGTGCGAGGTCGAGAAGCTCTCACATCTTCCCTGATTACTGGGCTCAAACCATACAGAAATCGACGAATCTGAGTTTCTTCCTCCTTTGCCATATGAGGAACAAGGTTCAACAGCTCATTGAACCTGTTAATGTACGACATGTAATCTGACCCCTTCATCTCCAAGTGAATAAAGTCATTTTCCAACTTCTCAGATTCATTTTCTGGCAAAAACTTTTCCAACACTAATCTGCGGAACTTATTCCAACCCATCGAGTAAGTTCTGGTCTTACCTCTTTTGTTCAGCTCCGCTTTCCACCAATTCAAAGCGGGTCCTATAAATGATTGAGAAGCAAACTTGATTTTGTCTCTCTCTGCACACTCGCTTATATCCAGCGCGCTTTCAACCTCATCCAACCAGTTTAGTGCCTCAGTGGCACTTTTTTCACCCCTAAAGATTCATGGTTTACTCGCCATGTACGTCTTGTAGCTGCAACCCCTCTGGTATGCTTTTCGTTTCTCCTTTCGCTCTCTCTTTGCTTCGCGCTCCTCAAAGCTGTCAGAATCTCAACTGTACTTGCGACGCCTCTTAGGCTTCTCAGACCTTGGCTTTCGGGAACTTGCGAATGATTCATCTCTCACTATCTTGCGTTTTTCAGACTTAGATTTCCTATGATGGCTCGATTCGGTTCTTCCTTCAGTTCTTGATTTCTGTCCTTCAGGTTCAACGTGTTTCTTACCCAGTCTTTTCTCCTGGGCAACTAAGTTTGGGAATGCAGTTGCAATCCCATCAGCAATCAGTTTCTGGAACCTTTCTTCCTGCTCTTTTTCTCGCCTCTGCTCGGAGGTTAGAGGGTTTTCATCCACAGTACGCAAGGAGTTGTCGTCATCTTCATCATTGCTTTGTTCAACAGTATTCTTTGGAATATCACCACCATTCTTGGGATCGTCAGTAGCATGACGTGTCCTTCTGGTAGTCCTGCTAGTAGTAGCCTTCGTCATTGGCTGAAATTTGGATGAAACGCAATTAGAATTCCCACAAAGGTTCAAATAGACTCCCACAAACGCAACTGTGATACGGACATAACTCCTTAGGAGTTATTCAAACAGGGGAACAAACGCTTGCTTCGGTCTTTCCCCTAACAAGTGTGGACCATAGGGAAGCATAGCTTCGGTCCAAGTCATCGGGGATGCGCGGAGGATACCTATCGGATACACCCGGAACAGGGGGCTCACGAAACTAAGCAGTGTCATGACTATCAAGGGAAACAAAGGATAATTGAGTTCTAAGCAATTCCTACACATTAGGAAATCACTTACTCCTAGCCTCAACAAGCTATACAATCCCTAGTGCAATCGAATCCACAATCGACAAATCACAACAACACTAGGATTTATTAAACCACAATACCATAACAAGTCTTACATAAGTTCCTAGCATAAGGACTATGACCACAATATCCAGATCACAATACATCAACCACTAAAAGTACCATAACAACAACACAGATACAAGTCTGAAAGTACAACAGAACTACAACAAGTACAAACAGTTGACAATCAAAACACATCAGAAACACAACCACAAGGTAGAATGACAAGAATCACAACATCCACAATCATCAACAACGATCGATCCTCAGTGCATCTTCTTCTTTCCCATGCCAAATCCCATCCTAGTTTCCTCCCCAATAGCAGTGGATGCCTTCGATAACATTGTAGGGATATGATCATGTAATAGTAAACGTATGTCCGGAAATTATTTAAGCCTACGGGGTCACACGTCTCGACACCAAGTGCATTAATATTAATTAATGGTTAATTATTATTTATCACGAACATTTAACGAGGTTTCGTTAAAAACTGACAGTTAATTGTTAACAGAGGGGTGTTAGTTGTAATTAGAGAGAGTTGTAATTGGATTACAATTAAGAAAAGGCTTTGGGATAAGCCTTAAGGCCGAAATTCGGTTGGGCCTATCCCAAGCCCTAACTTGCTTATCAAGTTCCTCTAAACCTATAAATAGACCATCTTGGTTTGAGGTTTAGTTGTTGGTTGCATTTATCAGAAAAGGTGCAAACCCTAATTCTCTCTCTCTCTACTCTCTTGGATTCGGCAACAAGAAAACCCAAGGGGGGGGGGGGGTTTCGGTTCTTGTGTGGTTCGACCAAGCTACATCAAGAGGAGTTCGTGATCGGTTGCTAGCACATAGCATTGGTGTGTCGTGTGTGCGATCGTAGAGGGATTTATATCAAATCCTCCAAGAGATCAAGTCTTGCCGAGCTAAAAAGGTACACGTTCTAAAACCGGTTAGTTAGATTAATTCATAGGATTCTTTCCGCTGCGTACTCGTGTTTTGATAAATAGTTATACAACCCAACAGTGGTATCACGAGCCACCTATGATTTTAATTAATTACCGGGAATAAAACTTGGAAGGGGGGTAACCAAAACAAGATTCTAGCTTTTCGATTCATTTAAAAATCGTGTTATACAATTGGAAAAGGTTTCGCAATTGGTAAAAACGAAAAAATTCGATGAAATAGGACTTTTCGACTCGATCGAAAAGTCCCTGATCGAAAAACGCTTCTCGACCCGATCGGAAACCCTTGATTTCCGATCGGAAAACCTATTCCGGTGCGGAGACCCTTGATTTCCGACCGGAAACCCTACTTTTCGATCCAAATCGTAAAGTGTTTACGAACTGGTCAAAAAGTACCCAATCGAAAAGGCTTTTCGACCCGATCGAAAAGTATCCGATCGGAAAGGTTCTGATCGGAAAGGCTTTCCGACCCGATCGAATAGTCCACGATCGAAAAGTACCCGATCGAAAACACTGTTTCAATCGGAAACCCCTGCTTTCCGATCGTAAACTCTAATAATGGATCGAAAACCTCTTGCCGAATCGGAAACCCTAATTTTTTGCTCTAAAATTTGATTTTTGTGATCTAAAATTATAAATCCAAGTTTTTGTCATTATTAGATAATTGTTATAAACAACATGTTGTACCTTTAAGATTTTAAAGTGTTAAAAAGAAGTAAAAACCATGATGTTTCATGCAAATCGTTCATGGTTATTACTTAAATGAAAGAGGATTAATTTAAAATTATATTAGATAATTAGAAACCCTAAGATTATGTGATTATTTGATAATTGTGACATAATAAAAGGTTTTAACTGCAAATTTGTTTTATGAAAATCGAAATTTGCTAAATGAACTATAGAAATATGATTTGGTTTATAAAATAAAATTTGTGTCCTAAAAGTCAAAGGAAACACCGGCTCACCCGTTTGAACACACTCTAAGAGAGGTATAAGTCGGGTCGCTCTGCTTCCCTAAAGTGGGTAGGTTTTTAATTGCAAAAGTTGCAAACCTCACCCCTACGCTTCTTTGTGTGTTGCAAATGGAGCTACCGAGCTCTTTTGATTTGGAAGACAAAACTAAGAATTTTATAAACATATTATGTGGTGAAGGTATGCATGAACCTTCACACATAACTTTTTTAATGACACATCAAAATTGCTTTGGCCCATTAAAACTTAAGTCTTTGCCATCCACCTTGTAAAGGACACTTGTGAATGTCATCTTACTCATTGGTACACAATGGTAAAATGGCATTTACATGACAAATTCCCACTCATTGGTACACAATGGTGGACAATTTGTGCGTTCTTGGCTGGCCGACTTAAAACGAGCTAGGCGGTGAGACCCTTGGCCCGTGGCAAAAGATGGGATGAAACATGACTACAAATCACTTGGTGCAAGTTGTAGGTCCCATAAAATCTAGGAATTGTATTTGGAATACAATTAGTGATCGTCACTTACCATTTGAATGCATCATTTCTAGCAGATCAACTGATGAAATGATGGCATGTCAATTGGATCCTAGCCTTAATAAGCTTAATTGTTTAAAATGTTTAAACATTGGGTAGTTAAATTTATTAAGGAAAAGATTATCGAAAATACTGATTTTTGAACTTAATCTGTTTTGTAGATGGCAACAAACCCTCCTCAAAACAATGTTGGTCATGCTTTTCGTCAAATGTTTGAAAGAGAAAAGCTGAATGGATCTAACTTCAATGACTGGTACTGTCAACTGAGGATTGTCCTTAGAGTTGAACGGAGGACCGATGTCCTTGAACATCATTGGCCGACCGAGCCAGCTGCTGATGCTTCTGAACAAGAGAAAGCGTTCTACAACGCAGAGTATAGCAGATACGATGAGGTTGCTTGCATGATGATCTCGAGTATGACTCCCGATCTTCAGAAGCAATACGAATTTCATACACCTTGTGATATGATCAAAGAGTTGAAAAAGATGTATGAAAAACAAGCTGGTGTTGAATTGTTCGACCTAGTTGTGGAACTCCATGACTTAAAGCTTGAAACTGGTAAATCGGTCAGTAGTCATGTGCTCAAGATGAAGAGCTACTTTGACAAATTGGAATCGCTCAATTATGGGTATAATCGTGCTGTTACAGTTGGCATGATCCTCAAATCGCTTACGAAGGATTTTGAGGGTTTTGTGCGCAACTACAACATGCATAGTATGACTAAGACTATACCTGAGCTTCATGCTATGCTTGTCGAGTATGAAAAAACGATTCCTAAAAAGGCCACTGAAACACCCCAAGTTCTTATGATCAAAGGGGGTAAGATCCAAAAGGCTAAACGACCGCAAAAGGGGAAGGGCAAGATTGATGGCAAGGGTAAAGGCAAGGCTATTGCCCATATCCCTAAAGCCAAGCAAACCCCTCCGGCCCCTAAAGAGCATCAGGCTAAGGACCAAATCTGTCACCATTGTGGTGAAGTCGGACACTGGGAGAGGAACTGTCCTACCTACCTAGCTGAGTTGATGAAGAAGAGAAAGAATACTAGTGGGACTAGTACTTCAGGTATCTTCACAATTGAATTATTTTCCTTTTCTAAGAGTGATTCATGGGTGTATGACACCGGCTGTGGAACTCACATCTGTAATTCGTTACAGGGTCTTAGAAAGAGGAGGAAACTGAAGCCTGGAGCTTTGCAGCTGTTCGTTGGAAATGGTTTGCCAGCAGTTGTGGAAGCTATAGGAGAATTTCATTTAATTCTGCCTTCTGGGTTATCCATTGTATTAGACAATTGTCATTATGCACCTTCTATCACTAGAGGTGTTATTTCAGTTTCTTTGTTGAAAAACCAAGGATACATTAATGTTTTTAATGATATCAGTATTTCAGTTTCTAAAAATAATGTTCAATATTTTGATGCTATTCCTTGTGATGGCATTTATGAAATTGATATGCGTGGTTGTATTTCAAATAATTCAATGTTCACTGTTAGCAAACGAGCCAAAACTAGTTTGGACTCTACCTATCTTTGGCACTGTCCTCTTGCCCATGTTGGCAAAAACCGCATTGAAAGACTTCAACGTGAAGGGATCTTACAATCAAATGATGAATCATTTGATCAATGCGTTTCCTGTATTTCAGGAAAGATGACTAGAAAACCCTTTCCGAACAAGCCGCAAAGGGCAAAAGAGCTACTTGGACTCATCCATACCGATGTATGTGGCCCATTTAGGCATGTGTCAAGAAAAGGTGCTAGCTACTTCGTGACTTTCACGGATGATTTCAGCCGTTATGGTTATGTTTACTTGCTTAAACATAAACATGAGGTTTTTGAAACATTCAAAGAGTTTAAGAACGAAGTTGAAAATCAACTCGGTAAGACCACCAAAGTCCTTCGATCAGATCGTGGTGGAGAATACCTAAGCCAAGAGTTTAAGGATTATCTTAAAGCGTGTGGAATTGTCCAACAGCTTACTCCTCCTTATACTCCCCAGCATAATGGAGTGTCTGAGAGGAGGAATCGTACCTTACTAGAGATGGTGAGGTCGATGATGAACCTTACAACTCTCCCATTATCATTTTGGGATTTTGCTCTAGAAACCGCTGTACGCGTTCTAAATATGGTTCCAACCAAGAAGGTAGAAAAGACACCATATCAATTATGGCATGGAGAAGTCCCTGTGTTGTCTTACTTAAGAGTCTGGGGATGTGAGGCACTTGTGAAGCGTGATACGCCTGACAAACTACAACCCAGGACTACTAAGTGCATCTTCGTGGGATACCCAAAGGAAACAATGGGTTACTACTTCTATAATTCTTCAGAAAACACTGTTCGTGTTGCTCGATATGCTGAATTCTTTGGAAAGAATTTTATAGCTCAAGAGAACAGTGGGAGAATTGTAGAACTACTAGAAGATGTGTCACCTTCTGAAACAACTAGCAATCATCAACTTGGGGGGGGGGGATGTTCAAAGAGATGAACCTCAAGTCGATGATGTTGCGATTCCACTTCGTAGATCCGAAAGGGTCGTGCGTAATCCGGATAGATGGATTGGTCTAGTCGAATCCGAGGATAACGTATCAGGAGATCTCAATGAGCCTCCGAACTTCAAAGCTGCATTATCAGATCCGGAATCTGACAAATGGCTTGAAGCTGCGAATGTGTAAATGAAATCCATGCAAGATAACCACGTTTGGACCCTGGTTGATCTTCCTCCTAACGCAAGAACCGTTGGGAGCAAATGGCTCTTCAAGAAGAAGACCGACATGGATGGAAATGTGCACACCTATAAAGCTCGTCTCGTGGCGAAAGGTTATACTCAACGTTTTGGCATTGACTATGATGAGACCTTTTCACCAGTTGTAGACATTAGAGCTATTAGGATTCTCTTAGCCATAGCAGCGTACTATGACTTTGAGATATGGCAAATGGATGTTAAGACTGCCTTCTTAAATGGTTACTTGGATGAAGAAGTCTATATGGATCAACCTGAAGGGTTCATTGATCCAAAACATCCCAACCAAGTATGCAAGCTTCAAAGGTCCATTTATGGACTAAAGCAAGCATCGAGAAGTTGGAATAAACGGTTTGATGAAGAAATCAAAAAGTTTGGTTTCGTTCAGAATCCCGATGAGCCATGTGTATATCGCAAAGCTAGTGGGAGTAATGTTACTTTCCTTGTCTTATATGTAGATGACATATTGATAATAGGAAAACACATTCCAATGTTGCAAGATGTAAAATCCCATCTTGGAAAGTGTTTTGCCATGAAAGACTTGGGAGAAGCAGCATTCATTCTTGGAATCAAGATCTATAGAGATAGAACTAAGCGGTTGATTGGACTAAGTCAAAGTGCTTATATTGATAAGATCTTGAAGCGATTCAAGATGGAGAATTCCAAGCGTGGTATAGTACCAATGCAGGAAGGACTTGGTCTGTCGGTCAAACAAGGTGCTTCTACACCTGATGAGGTGAAGCGTATGCAGAGAGTCCCTTATGCTTCGGCTGTTGGCTCTATTATGTATGCGGTGAGATGCACTAGACCCGATATAGCGTTTGCGCAAAATATCGTTAGCCGTTTTCAACAGAATCCTGGTGAAAGTCACTGGACTGCTGTTAAGACCATTCTCAAGTACCTACGGGCTACTAGAGATTTGTTTTTGGTATATGGGGGAAATCCAGATCAAGAGCTCAAAGTGACTGGATACTGTGATGCTGGATTTCAGACTGATAGAGATGACACGAAGTCTCAGTCTGGGTACGTCTTCGTTATGAATGGAGGCGCTGTGGATTGGAAAAGCAAGAAACAAACCACAGTTGCTATGTCTGCAACAGAGTCTGAGTGCATTGCTGCTTCGGAAGCTGCAATGGAGGCTGTCTGGATAAGGAAGTTTATTAGTGGGCTAGACATTGTCCCCACAAGTAACTTGCCGATCGATATGTACTGCGATAACTCGGGTGCATTGATCATCGCCAAAGAACCTGGAGTTCAGAAGGGCGCCAGACACTATGCCAGGAGATATCACTATGTTCGTGAGCAGATCGAACTAGGTGAAATCAAATTACTCAAAGTTCACACAGATATTAACTTAGCTGATCCTTTCACGAAAGCTTTGTCGAGGCCGAAGCTTGAAAGGCATGCCGAGGGCATGGGACTTAAATTAGCTAGTTAAATCATGTATGTCTGATGTTCGGTATTTGGATAAGGGATGTTAAACAATTTCTATTTATATAATGAAATAAAGTACTTGATATGTTTGATTTCATTTAATGGTTAAGTTGTGTCCTATATTTGCATGTTTAATCCTTGAGTACTTGTCAAGTATTCTAAATTGTCCATTGTCGATTAACTATATGGGAATATAGTTAAACTAAGACAAAATCTGAGTGATTGGTTAGGATGGTCCCACCAAACTCACATGGTATTCATTGGATGCATACTGGACTGACCCACTAACGAATTGTCACTTTATGGATCGGCGTCATTGAGTGAAATTCGTAAATGGTTGCTTTATTTATCCTTAGACTTGAGATACAAGCAGGTCATGCATGTATGGATTGCACCTACTTGATATAGGTCTAACTATCCTGAATAAGGTAGTACAAAAGGGCTATTTTCAGTAAGTGTAGTGAAGTATGTGACTTGACACGTGTAGTCAAGAGGATTTGTTCCTTCAGCTTTGTGCTGAAGCAGATACCACTGGGCCCCTCATTGGACTAATTAAGATGTTTGCATGGCCGTGCCCAAATGAAATCTAGAGATGTCTCGATTTGCAATTTGGTAATCTTAAGTTAGTTGTGAGAATGAGAAACAGAATCGTTAAAATATGGAATGACTTTGATCCATATCCATATTTAACACGGTATCGGTAACAAAGGGATAATAAATGACTGTACCATTTAAATACACTTTGAGAAACTGTACTTAAATATTTCTAGGAGCATTGGCGTGTTGCTAGACGCTAACCAATGTTATTACCTTTACTATTGCAAGCTCAAGTGGGAGCTGTAGGGATATGATCATGTAATAGTAAACGTATGTCCGGAAATTATTTAAGCCTACGGGGTCACACATCTCGACACCAAGTGCATTAATATTAATTAATTGTTAATTAATATTTATCACGAACATTTAACGAGGTTTCGTTAAAAACTGACAGTTAATTGTTAACAGAGGGGTGTTACTTGTAATTAGAGAGAGTTGTAATTGGATTACAATTAAGAAAAGGCTTTGGGATAAGCCTTAAGGCCGAAATTCGGTTGGGCCTATCCCAAGCCCTAACTTGCTTATCAAGTTCCTCTGAACCTATAAATAGACCATCTTGGTTTGAGGTTTAGTTGTTGGTTGCATTTATCAGAAAAGGTGCAAACCCTAATTCTCTCTCTCTACTCTCTTGAATTCGGCAACAAGAAAACCCAAGGGGGGGTTCGGTTCTTGTGTGGTTCGACCAAGCTACATCAAGAGGAGTTCGTGATCGGTTGCTAGCACATAGCATTGGTGTGTCGTGTGTGCGATCGTAGAGGGATTTATATCAAATCCTCCAAGAGATCAAGTCTTGCCGAGCTAAAAAGGTACACGTTCTAAAACCGGTTAGTTAGATTAATTCATAGGATTCTTTCCGCTGCGTACTCGTGTTTTGATAAATAGTTATACAACCCAACATACATCTTCGCCATACTCTTCTCTCTCTTCTTCGCCTCTGCATTCTCTTGTGCCAGTGCGCGGTTCCGCTCCACGAGAGCGGCAACGTCTAGGGAACTAGGTCCGGCGACCTCACGGTATAGAGAATAAGGAAATGGGTAACCAGGACCGGAAAACGAAGAACGATGAGGCTCAACATAGGGAACATATGGGGCATAGGGATAGGAGGGCATCATATAAGGTGGGGGTGGTGGAGGATGAGCAAAATATAGGTCAACTGGTGGGGGGTACATGGGGACATGAGCACTGTACGATCTCTGCAGCGCTGGGAAGGAGTAACGATCAGAAACATGGCCTGGCTGTTGTGCCTCCATGCGTGCAGTAACATAGGGATCACGCATATCGTGGGAAAACGGTGGGTATGGTGGGTGAACAGGGTGTCCGGGAGCAATGGCAGCTGCAGTGGTGGCTGCTGTAACAATAGGGACCTCGACCATGGGCTCGGACTCGTCCGGGCTGTTGCTAACACCGGAGTCATAGCTAGCGGGAGTGTAAGCTGGAAAGGAATAGACGTGGTGCTCATGGTACTGAGAATGGTAGCTGACTGAATGGCCTGCTGAAAGTGCGATAACCAGATGGTTACCGGACTGCTGCTGATCCGGGGGCTCCTGCTGCTGTGGCGGCTCAACCTCATATGCCTGCTCCTCAGGTTCCTCGTTGTCATCATCGTCTAGATCCACGAGTGGGGCTGCTGCTGCTACGGCAAACCCGGCATTAATCTCCTCCTGAGTCAGTTGGATCTGTGGCTGAGGGCGAACAGACATACGAGCTCCAATGCGCTTCCGCGGCAGTCGCGGAAGTTCCTGTGGCTGCTCCTCCTGATGCGGCGTGTTCCGAATGAACGCTGAAGGAGATACGACATAGCCCGAAGAATCGGGGCTCAATGGAATAACCGGTCGGCTGGGACCTGCTTCCACCTTCTTCTTTCCTCACCCGCTAGATCGTGAGGATGATGATTTGCTTCGACCGAAAACCATACTTTCTTCAGGGTACCTGTCAAATTGAAAGTCAGTACAATATACAAGATATCAAATCTCCCATGCATGCCTAGGGTACCGTTACCCTAACTCACACTAAGTACGATGTGTCCTATTACCCAATGCAAAAGCACACAAGGAGGGATTTTTGGTTTACGTTAGTCTGCTAGGATTCAGCAAGTCTTAGTGTACCTGTGGGTAGGAATGGCAGTCTGCAGTTCTGTAACTACTACCAACCTTACACTAATCCTTGAGATCCTCCTAACACACAAGCCCTTCACCTAGGTCCAAACAAGGGAAGACTATCAGCTTTCGTATGTCTACTAGGGTTCACTGAGTCTTAGTGCACCTGTGGGTAGGAATGTCAGGTTGCAAAGCTGAAACTACCACCGACCTTACACTAAACCTCAACTACTCCCTAGCACACAGACGTCCACCTAAGTCCTACACTTAGAATCGAGCTTAGCCTTAAAGTTCTTTCTTAGAGGTTCAAGCTTAGGGGCTCTAAGAGTCACCTAATCTGCTGGAACCTTGGGCTCTGATACCAACATGTCACACCCCGCCCCGCCGCGCCCTGCCAGGCGCGGGGGAGAGGAGAGTGGGACCGGCCGCCCGTATCAGAACACGCGGAAGCAAACAGATAGATGCAAGATCACAAGGTCAACACACATAAACAGACGACCCGTCCAATACAAAATCAAATACAAACCATAATGGACTTAATATGTTAAGTCTTAAGTATTGCACATTAGTCTACGCCCAGGCAGAACCTAAGGCTACCAACACAGTTAAAGGAAAAGACAACAATAACAAAGGATAGTCATAACGGGGAACAAATCCCAAAATCAACCAAATCAACCCCAACGGGTACAAAACCCAACTCGTCCCTAACATCCAAACGTGACATCCACCCAAAGCTTTACTTACCTGCACATGAACCAAAAATACGTCAACAACAAAAGTTGTTGAGTCGTAGCGCGTTTGACTCAAATCCAAGTTTCCACAAATCAAGTAACAATACTGTGCCTGTTATAAATTCCTATGGTTAAACCAGCACTCCGGGGGTACGATCCTACGGCCGCACGCCTCCCTTTGTGGACTAGGCATATACGCCATCACCCGACCCTAATGGATCCAACAAACGGGTATGAGACACCTTGATCTACCTCTACAGCTGTATTGGTGCAATATATGTCTTTGTGGCCTAACACTAAGGCCCAAATTAACCATACTAATCAACATGAACGTCTCGTAACATGCGAGATTAAACTTATAACATGGTAATAAATACCTAAGCACAGTAACAAACAAACAAGCAATAGTTTGACATGGTTCATGTACACCCCAAAACGTTAAAAAGTTAAAGTAAGGGAAAAGCTATCAACTCACAAATGAACAAGCGGTGGATCAAACAAACGTCACAGGGCACGAGAATCCAAACGTCCAGGTGTATCACAGTGGCAAGTCTATTATAAAGATATATGCATAATTATATCAGAACCTATCCGCAACTATAACCGCTTAAGCAATTTGTAGCAACAATAACTAACCAAATGGGAGGTTTAACAACATTCCTGGGAACATACCGAGCGGACAACAAACACCCGACGAGATCATAGGGCCCCAACGGGGAAGTGAAATAACTTTACTAGAAACCAACATGCCCATACTCGTGAAAATAACCAAACCGGGTCGCTCGATATTGCCCAAAACATAAAACAAAACAAAACAATGAAACTGTCCAGGGACACATGAGGACCGCGTGTAAACCAGAAAAACATCCCATGCGGTCCTCATGGATGGTCAACAGACCACGTTGACTTTCCAGGCTATGAGGACCGCGAGCATACCAACAAACGAAACCCATGCGGTGCTGATCGACTATTTTGTCATTTAGTGAATTTTTCCCATTTTGCATTTTTAGCTCGTTTCGACAACGGGGTTTTGTTCTAACATGTTCCAGTAGCTAATACTTAAGTTTTAAGGCTTTGAGGCCGTACCAAAACAATGTTACAAGTCCCGGTTATACATAAAATGTCCATAATTCAATTCCATTGCAAAACCGACAACCAAAATCATGTTCCAAACCAATGGTCTCCACCTAGGGACTGATTAACTCAGTTCTCTAAGGTTCTTGAACACTCCAGTAGCTGAATCCACCCTTGCATGCATCATCAAAACTGATTTTAGGCAATGGATCATCCAAAAACTTGATATAAAGTAAAACCCAACACAAACTAACCTTGGATTGCAACACGAACACTCCCACAAGCCTTTGATCACTCTTGATCAGACATGCAATGCCTTTAGAAGCCCTAGAAACTCCTTGTCAGTAGAGGATTACAACAAAACCATGCTCAAAATGGAGAAATGGATGAACTAGAGGCTTACCCGAGCCTCGTGTGACCTTAATATGCTTGAGACTTGAAGCCACAAGCTCCCTCTGGCCGGAATTAGGCTTCTCAGGTGAATGGTGGACGACATGAGAGAGTTTTTCCGAGTTAGAGTTGTGCAAATGAGCAGAAAATGAGCAAAACTCGTTTTTATAGTGTTGGGCGTCGATGAGGACCGCATGCAGTTTCCAAACATACACCTATGTGGTCCTCATGGGTCAAAAAAAAGTACGCGGATCCTGACCCGGAAACCTGACGGGTCTTGAGGACCGCGAGAGGTTGGACCAGAGAGGGCATGCGGTCCTCATGCCCTCCAGAAAAAAAAAAATTTCTTTATTTTTCTTGTGATTTTATATTCCGAGATCAAGGTTTTTACCATAGGTGTTACATCGGACTTTCTTTGCGTATCGAAAGATCGACCTGATTGTTGTTCGTTTGACGTTCTGCTTTATTTTCTTTGGTGTTTCGTATAACTCATCGGACTTTCTTTGCGTGTACGGGAGTACCAACCTGATTGTTGTTGGGTTATACAATTTCAACTTGTTTTATTTTCTTATTTTGTTAAATCTGAGGCCTTATCTGCGTATCGAAAGATCGACCTTAAGGTAGACGATTTAACGTTCTTATTTCTTTTTGCATGGAACACAGTTGACTGATTCATGATTACAATCATTATGTGACTAAATCACAAATGAAATCACAAAGTGTGATATAAAAGCAAAAACATATCTGAGTATGTCTGATAGTGTGGGGTACACTGGTCAAAGCAAACCTAATCAATTCAATAACATATCCAGATGTTATGAGTATGATTGTGCCTGAGTTTAAGATGGACAAATTATACCAGTAATCGACATGACTTATGTGCTGAAGTAATCGAAATTGAAGTGTAGTTCAGCATGTCATGACTAATATGATCCCAAGTTGTGATCTTTCTCACAAAATACAAAAATAGTGTGTGATTCAGTATTTCATTTCTGTATTGCATTTATGTTTCATATCTGAAAAATCCAAAAAGATTTTAGGTGTGTTTTAGCATAAAGTTTCAAAAAGCCAAAAAGATTTTGTTTCTTATTTGTTTTCGACCGATCGATACAATGATACAAAATTCAAAAATCAAATTTATATCTTGGATTCTCGAAGAGAAGTTTTATGCCAAGATTAAATTATTTTTCAAAAGAAAAGGAAAGTCGCGTTTCTGTCTTCTGAAATTGCAGGTCATCTATGTGAAAAGACTCAAGCATGGTGAAAGGGGGAGTTTGTTATATATTTCACAAGTGGATCTTGAAGTTCAAAGACTGTTGAAGATTGATCCAGCCATGTAAGCTCTATTTCTGACAAGATTTCAAGTTGATGATCGGACGCAGTGATGCAGAAGATTGAAGACTGTAGTTTTGTTAGATAGATAAATATGTAGATACACTACACGTTAAGGGAGAGTTTGTTAGAGCATATTCCTATGCTAACGTGTGTCTCGTGTATTGTATCTAATTTAGAGCATCTGTGTGAGTCATATAGTCACTGGCCGTACCATATGCACCAGCGTACCAGATGGTACGTGGGTGGTCCGCCGGTCAGTTAGTATGTGACTATAAATAGTTCGTTAGAGAGAGAGCTAGTAACCAGTTCTGTCATTCTACATCTCTTAAGTGTGTGTAACTGAGTGTGTAACTCTCTCTCTCTAGACTTTGTGTAATTCTCTTTGTGAATCAATAAAGCGAAGCTTTATTTACTTCTTGTTGCTTATACGATTACCAAATCATGCAATAGTGAGATCGTTCAGTGGTTTTACAATCTCCCCCTAAGTATTTGAAGAAAATAAACAAACACAGAAAGTAATATAAAATGCAAATTTTTTATAGACCAATAGGATGCATGGAGCTGTGAATAATTTTTAGGAAAGAAATCTGGTTACATAGTCTTCTTTTACACATAATTTCTTGGGAAGAGGACTCCAACAGGCTCTGTGAGTTCCTTTTGTAGCATTCTGTGTTGCTTTAGATCTTCTATAGTTTTGATCATAAGTTCCCTTCTTCTTGTAGTCTCAGGCTCAGTTTCTCTGTTTTCATTTAGTAGGAATCAGATGAATTTTAGAGATGCATCGGAGTAAGCACTCTTCTGTGTATTATGATTTCTGAAGCAGATCCCTATTTCGCTAGTGCTTAGAATTATTTTGGATGGTGTCCACTTTAATTCAGAGGGAAGCTTTTCATTCACAGTCTGAATGGTAAGTTTCTTCAGATTTGTGTGTATGGCCAATTCACAGTCAATCAGATCAAACCTGTTGTATATCTTCTTTCCTGCTTCTCTGAGTCGATGTATTGCTCTTCTGTTCTTCAGAATTGTTGAACCATTTGCTATACAACTTTTGATGAGCGACAAGATGTGCATTTCACTAAGTTGATCAAGATTTGCATCAGTGAATGTATAAGGTTGACGATTGTTCGCAGTGGTAGTGATTCTGTAGGAGTTAAAGTAGTGAGTGAAAGGATTTCCCTTTTGTTGTCTTTCTTTAACTTCATCTCCTCAAAGATCTTTTTGCTCATTGGACTCATTTGAGGAGGTTGTTCGGTTTTTTGAAGAAATATGTCTTCACATCTTCTCTTTTCATGCCATAGTTCCTCCTCAATCCTTTTTTTCTTTTTCATAGTTATCTTTAAATAAAGAGTGAGAGGCTATTGAGTTCTCATGGGCATTGAGGTCTCCCCCTAGATTTGTGGTTTTCTCCTTGCCTTTTTCAGATTCCTTGGTAGGTTTTGAGGTACCTACAGTACGAGTTTTGATGGAAGTACCTGATAAGGGTGGAACCACTGGCCAACTGGACTTCTGTGCAGGTGGTCTTGGTGGTGGTGGTGGTGGTGGCATCGAGTGACCAGGAGCTAGATTGGGCTTGCATTGATCATGTTTGTTTCTTTTGGGAGAGGACTCGATTTCATCAGGATGTGTCTTTCGCTTTGAGCTGGGAGGAGAGTCATCAAGATTTACGACTAGAGGAGCTGTGGTCTCCTTTTCTGAAGACTTCTTAAGTGGGTTGGCTCCTGTTACTTGCTTGGATAGATTCTTCACTCTTTTCTCTAGGAGCATCTGATCTGAATTTATCTTTATAAGATTTGAGCTTTCTTCTTTTATTTCCTTGTGTAGAAGGCTGAATTCTCCTTTGATCTTATTCAGCAACTATTTTCCTTTGGCTTCATAGAATTGTAGTGCCTTTTGAGCCATCTTATTCAGTTCCTTGATCTGATTTTATAGTGATTCTTGTTTTGCTCCTTTTAGCTGCCACTCCTTTTCTTGTAAGGCTCTCAGCTGGTTAGAAATCTGATTGAATTGTTGCTTGCTGTTTTTCTTCATCACTTTCACCTCTTCTTGTAGTTCAGATATTTTATGATTGTTGCTTGCTGTCTATTTTGACAATTCTTCTATTTGTACATAACTACTGCAGAAATTCTGATGTAGTTCTGTACTTTGTTGTTTTTGCTCATTCATGAAGTCATTGAACAAATCAGAGAGAGACTTGGAAAAATTCTCGAAGTTAGATTTCAATGCAGCTTCAGGGGGTAATATACCAGAGGACAACACATGTCTCTCTGTTGGACTGGTTGATTTCTCCTTGAGAATTTTATCCGAGCCTGTTAACTCAGCTATGTTGAGTGTGTACAGGTCTTCCACATTCATTGGTTGGACCAAAATTGGATTTACCTCCTGTGTTTTTAGAGGATCCTGAGACAGATGTGTTGTTTGTCTTTGTGAGCATGTCTTTTGTGAGCTGACACTGAACACATCAATGTTGCTCGTTTCCAAGTTTCCTTGACTTCTAGAGTCTCTACGTGTTGTTACATCATCTACACTGACTGAGTCAGAGAAGATATTGTGATTTGTGGCTATGATGGGAATGTTAAGGTGGGGTGAGTTGATTGTTTGGGCTTGAAATTAGACAAAGGCTTCTTGGAGGGATATTTGTGGTGATGAGTGCTAGCTTTTGGTTTGATTTGGAGAGTTTTGGTTTTCTGGAGAGTGTTGGGCTGAGAATGTTGGCTCATGTGGTGTATATGGGGGACTTGTGGGGTAAGTAGGTGACTGATCAAGGTTAGATTTGAATTTGTTGGCTTTGATGAGATATTTATGAAGGATTGGGGTTGTTGTATTCTAACTTAACTGTCATACCCCATGGAAAATTACAGAAATCTATATGTGTACCTGGTCTATAGATACCTTTGATGTGATACATTTCAGTTGTATGGATTTCTTCATTTTCATCTGTTCTCACTTTATCTTTGATCATTTGTGCTAGAAAACTGACGTAGGGCACAAATTCTGACTTCTTGCCTTTTGATTTTTCTTTGACTCTTTTCTCCATATCTTTCCAGATTAACAGGGCCATGTAAATTTCTTCATTGAAGCATAGACTGTATAGAATGGTGAGAAGGTTTTTGTTGATTTGATCCATGGAGCCCTTCTTGGATGTCATGGTGTGGTTGAGTAAGCCAGTAGTGAATCTCCAAGCAGGCTTTAGTTGACTTACTCTGAGATTTGAGATTTGACCATTTTCTGCAAACTTACCTCCGGTGATTTCAATGATCAGTTCTATCAGAGCTGGATCTTCTGGGTTAGTGGAGAAGGATGAGAATTTCTCTGGTAGTGGGAAGATTTTTCTCAGATCAAGTAGTTGGAGTGTGATGTTAGTGTCTGTGTTCACCTTTCCTTTCATGTTCCCATCTATCATCTTGACAGTTGCCCAGAAGTTTAGAATGGCGGATTTTGGGCATGGTTCATTGATGGTTAAAGTTGTGGCAAATTGAGATGAATTCTTCAGAGCTTCTATGATCAACTGGAGGTTTGATGAGTATGCATATGGTTTAGATCGCACGGTTGGTTAAGGGTGTCTAGGGTGAAATTTCGTCTGGGTGGTGAGTCAGAGGATGAGGAATCTAGGTTTAGGGTCCGAGCAGAGAGGTTTCGAATGATTTTTCCTTTGGACCGAGTGTTCATCGCATGGGTTGCAGATGAGGATGCCATTAGTGGTTTCTAAGGTTTGTGATATGAACAGTGGGATTTGGATGAGAGGGACGATGTCCTTTTATAGGTATCCCCTGATTCCGTTCCGTTTTTCAAGGTTTTCCTATAACGGCTATAATTAATTCGAACGGACACTTTTATTCTGAACGGTAACAAAAATTACCGTTGCCCATTATGTGAATAATTAGCGAATTAATTATCGAATTTATCAGAGCCAAATTTTCATTCATTGCTCAGATATTTTGGACAATTTTATTTTTTAGGAGACATTCTGCAAAATTTTTTATCAAGAGAATAAGAATTTATTTAATCAAGAAATCTAAACAGAGAGTTTAAGGCAAGTACAGATGTCTGTACACGTGCATCTATTCTGGTCTCTGTTTTGAGCAGGAGTTTTGAAGGCTTTGAATCTCGCTTCCATTTGAAGAGAAATATAAAGATGCAAAGAAGTTTGCTTTCCTGTGGATGGAAGAAAATATCCATTGGAGTCTGGAAGTCAAGAAATTGATAGTCCACCAAGAGATATTCCCTTTTGAGATACTACTTTGCTTGTCTTGATTCCCCTTGGTATTGTTTCCTAGTTTAAAGCTTGAAGGATTAATTTTGTGGAAAATCTAGGGTAGAGAACGAATCTTTCATTTATGGGTCTGTTAAGATTGCTTTGCATGTGTCTCATGAGGTACAGAGAGAAATTCATGTTGTGACCTTGAATGAAAGCATGCATGACACATTGAGTGTCCTCATCTAAGAGATGATGATCAGAATATTTTGATGAGAAACAAATTTGAAACTGAGAGAAAAAGTTTTGCTACAGATGTGGAAGGTGAACTCTGTCAGCTTTTCCTTCATATATATTTCCTTTGTATCCCATATCAAGAAGAGTTTTGATCACAACATCTTGGTCAAAGTGACTGGGAGCAGATGGACTGTCTTTGATTTGAAGTGCTTTTCTGATCAGATGTTGATTAAAGACAAACAATACTCAACAAACGGATGTTCTTATTAAGACATTGTCTCCATGCTTAACAATGAGAACAACATTCCTCTAGAATTCTTGAAGTAGAGAGTAGTTGATTGGAATATCAAAAGTTAGTGCATATCCTATGGGGCAATTTTTAAGGAATTTCATCATTGGTTGATAGGACCAAAATCAGTTCCCACAGGGTGTATAGAGCATGAGGTTGTGAAGGAGAGGAACAGGGAATGTTGTGTTTTCAGGTAATGGTGGAGAAAGCTCTTTGAAAGACATGCCTGAGTTTATCTTTTTTGATAAGGTATTTCAATTTTCAATGAGGAAGAAGGATGTTGGTTGGGAATTTTACTTTTGTGCTACTTTTAAAGACATGGTGAGATGATGAAACGAACAGAAGAGAGGGCAGAGGGATTTGACAGCCTATTTTTATAGGTCATTATTGATGTTTTTGGTTCTAGAAATTTGAGCTTTTTTTTAAGAAGTCAACTTTTCAGAGAGTTTATTTGGGAGTACAGGAAGAAAAATGACAGGTAGTTATTGAACTGGCTCCCCCCCCCCCCCCCTTATGTATTTATTTATTTATATATTTTTAATTTGCTGTTATGTTTAGCATCCCCAGCTTGCTTGGTAAAAATGAGAATCTCTTTTCATCTAAAGGTTTAGTAAAGATATTTGCAAGCTGTAGTTCAGTTGGAACAAAGTACATTTCAATGTGTCCTTTTTCAACATGATCTTTGATAAAATGATACCTGACGTCGATGTGCTTTGTCCTTGAGTGATGGACAGGATTAGATATGATGGCAATAGCACTCTTTGAATCACATAAAATCGGTATTTTAAAGAGATTTATCTTGTAGTCTTTGAGTTGCATCCATATTACTTGAGAGAAACAGCTGGCAGCAGCAACATATTCAGCTTCAGCGGTTGAAGTTGATACACAGTTTTGTTTCTTGGATGTCCAACATACTAGCTTACCTCCTAGCATCTGACAGCTTCTTGATGTGCTCTTTCTGTCTAGTCTACAACCTTCATGATCGGCATCTGCGTAGGTTGTTAGGGAAAAATCAGTTTCCTTGGGATACCAGAGAGCTAGGTCAGCTGATCCTTTTAGGTATCTAAAGACTCTTTTGAAAGCTAATAGGTGAGACTCCTTGGGTTTACATTGATATCTAGCAAGGAAACATGTGCAGAACATGATGTCAGGCCTACTTGCTGTGAGATACAAAAGTTAGCCTATCATTCCTCTGTATGTGTGCTCATCAACATTTTTACCATCTTTGTCAGCATCATTTTTCACGTTTGTAGCCATTGGTCTTTTGAATGAGGAGCAGTTTTAGAGAGAGTACTTAATGAGGAGATCTTTGATGTATTTTTCTTGATTTATAAAAATTCCTTCTAGAGTTTGTTTAATTTGGATTCCCAAAAAATAGTTTAGTTCTCCCATCATGCTCATTTCAAAGTTTGTTGTCATAAGTTCTTGAAATTCTCTACAAAATGATGGACACGTGGATCCAAAGATGACATCATCTACATAGATTTGTACAACCAAGAGATGACATTTTCTTTCCTTTAAAATTAATGTGGTGTCAATGGACCCCTTTTTAAAGTTAGCAGACAAAAGAAACTCAGAGAAGGTGTCAAACCATGCTCTAGGTGCTTGTTTAGACCGTATAGGGCTCTTTTGAGTTTACAAACGTGATTTGGAAATTTTTCATTTTCATATCCTAGTGGTTGTTCAATGTAAACTTCTTGATCAATTTTTCATTTAAGAAGGCACATTGAACATCAATTTGATAGACTTTGAAACCTTTGAAGGCTGCAAAGGCCAGAAATATCCTGACAGCCTCAAGTCTTGCGACTGGGGTAAAGGTTTCATCGTAGTCTAATCCCTCTTGTTGACATTATCCTTTTTCTACAAGCCTACCTTTGTTTCTAATTATGGTACCTTCTTCGTCTGTTTTATTTCGAAAACTTCATTTAGTTCCTATAACAGATTTGTTGTTAGGTCTTGGAACTAAATTCCACACATTATTTCTTTCAATTTGTCTTAGTTCTTGTTGCATGGCTAGGATCCAGTGGGGATCCTGAAGGGCTTCTTCATAATTTTTTGGTTCTATTATACTGAGGAATCCAGCATAGAGACACTGATTGGCTGAGGCTGATCTGGTTTGGACATTTTTGTTTTGATCACCAATGATTAAATTTATGGGATGATCTTTTGTCCATTTTGTTGTTGGAGGAAGAGTGGCTAATTCTTCACTCCCAAGCATTAGGTCGGTTGTGTTAGTGTCTTGACACTCCCCCTCAATTAATGGACAGTCAGCTGAGTGCAAGATCTCATTTACAGAATCATTTAGGAGCTCCGGAGTAGAGTTCTGTAATGTTTCTGTAGTTGCACTTTTTCCAATCAAGGGGTGAGAGTCAAGGATTTCATTATTTTTGTCTTTTGAATGAGAAATTTCACTTTGGTTCACAACCTCTTTGCTAACTTTGCAGTGATCTTTTGTGATAATGTTCTTTGAAAGAGAAGAAAATATGGGAAAGTTATTTTCATCATCAGAGTTTTCCTCGAAAAATTTGTAAGATGCTTCTTTTTCTTTTTCTGAGATTGTTAATGATATGACCTGTTGTATAAATGTATCATTTAGTGATGATAAATTGGCTATGCATGTTAGTACCACATCACCAAATAATAAAGATTGATCTATTTTGAGTGAAGCATGGTGTTGCAATAGCTTCAGCCCAAAAGTAGATGGGAAGATTTGCCGAGGAAAGCATGGATCTGGCGGCTTCTACTAGAGTATTGTTTCTCCTTTCTACTACCCCATTTTGTTGTGGGGTCATTGGTGCCGAGAACTCATGAGATATGCCTTTTCTGACTAGATATGTGTCTAGTTTTGAGTTTTTGAATTCGGTTCCATTGTCAGATCTTGTTCTCCTTACTTCTAAGTGCATTAGATTTTGTATTCTTCTTATAAAGTTAATGATAAGATCTGTTGTTTCACTTTTTTATTTCAAAAATTCGACCCATGTATATCTGGAGAAGTCATCCACCATAACTAGGATGTACTTCTTTCCACCAAGGCTTTATGTGCTTATAGGTCCACAGAGATCCATGTGGATTAGCTCGAGTGGTTTACTTCCAGATATTTCTTAAAGACTTTTGTGAGAAGTTTTTTTCATTTTTGCCATTTGATAATCTTCGCACATTTCTTCAAATTTTGAAGATGTGGTCGGAACACCTTTTACCATCTTTTTATTTGCTAGTTCAGCAATTGTTCTAAAAGTTAGATGGGATAGTCTTCTGTGCCAAAGTTCAGATTCCTTGTTAGAGGATTTTGAAACAACACAGGGAGACTCATTTGAAATCTGAAATCAGATTGTTGAAGTTTATAAAATAAAGACTATGATTTATCTTTTTCCCGTTAAGTAAATTTCACTATCGTTTAGTCCAACAAGTTCACACTTGTTAGAGTAAAGAGTAAGTTTGAAGCCTTTATCACATAATTGTCCACAACTTAATAAATTGTATTTTAGACCTTGGACATGTGACACATTTCCATTTGTGACTTCACCATTGGTAATGATTCCATACCCATTGGTTTTGTATTTTATACCATCACCAAAAGTTATGGATCTTCCTTTTCTCTTCACATAATTGTTTAACAGTTTTATTTCCCTAGTCATGTGGGTAGAGCATCCAGAATCATAATACCAGATTTGTTGTATGTGATGCTTTTAGCATTTAGTTTGAACCTTTTGACTGTTGTGTAGAATTTTTCTATAATGAGGCATAAAAGAGGTTTAAGAGTTTCCTTTTTGTGCCTTTTCATTTCAAAAAATTTCATTTCCGAATGATGGGATCTGTTGGCTATGCAATCCATCAAGGAATCATTAACTTCTTTTGGAAGGTTGGTAATTCTAGATTTCCACTGTGGATGTTCCTCCCTAGCAATCATAGGGAGGTTAGCTAGTGAGCCAATAGATTTCCCATTATTCTGACTTGAGGACATTTTTAAAGAGCAGGATCTTTGAATATTGATTATTCAATCTGCTCTGATACCAATTGTTGGGTCCCGTGAAGGGCTCTTTAACAATGTTGGCACAATTTGATCTAAACAAGATAAACAATTTACGGAAAGTAAATCAATTTGGAAGATAGCAGTTCGTAAAAAGGTTATTCTGTATATCTCAAATGTAAATAATGGTTTGCACGAGTTTATAGTATAACTATGTATCAACAGAAATAACTTTTCTATAGGAGTGATGTTGTAATTGCTTTAAGAAGATATTGAATTGTATGCTTGGTGTCTTGCTTTGTTTTGGTGAAGTCAGCTTGCTATTTATAGGAAAATGTAGCAAGTTGTATTTGGATAAGGTGGTTGAGGACGGTTGATGTTGGAGTGTGTCAGAGTATATAGAGATAAATTGAAGATATTCAATTTATCTCTTTTTTAATTGTCTTCAGCTGCCTTCATGATTAACGCCATGTTCGCATTCATTTTGCTTGCTCTTCACACAAAGGTAGAATTTGTTCTTCTCATAATCGTTATCTTCTGATAGTCCAGAACTCCTTCAGGACTCTTCTTTGAAGAATATTGATGCTTCCCATTAGAAGCCTTCTCTAGAAAAGAGGATTTCTGTAGAATTTAGTCTGTACAGAACTACTTCGGAATTTCCGGAGTAGTTCTGTATGAATACAGAAATCGTGCAGAAATCTGTAATTCATACAGACTTTCATATCCTTTCTCTTTAAAGGATGTATCTTATTTTTTCTTCTAATACTTAACTGTTTTGTGTTACAATTACATTTTGTTCTAACAATTAGGCCTAATTGACCCTAATTGATTATAGTTGATCCTAACTGAGCCTAATTGGTCACAATTGACCGTAAGTGATCTTCATTGAACCTAACTTAGCCTAATGGACTATAGTTGGCCTCATTGGCCCTAATTCATCCTAATTGAGTGTTGACTGGTCCTCATCGGACCTTATTTTGACCATGATTGACCGCAATTGAGTCTTGACTGGTCCTCGTTGAGCGTAATTGGCCCTCAATCGGCATAGTAGACCCTAATTTCCCCTAATTGGTCATATTTGGTCCTCACAAGTCGTAATTGAGCATAATCGACCCTCTTTAGCTATAATTGGTCTTCATTGACCCTAATTGATCCTCATTGAGCAAAATGACTCCAACTGACTAATTGGACCTCGTGTCTTCATTGGTCCTAAACGGTCCTACTTGATCCTCCTTGGTCCTCATCGGTCTTAATTGACCCTAATGGATGTGGATTAAATTAAAATAAATTAATAATATTATTTTAAACCAAATTAAATTTCAAAAATTTTCTCTATTCCTTTCAACTCCCCCCTCCAAATTTCAACTCCGATAACTTCCTCTGTTTCAATTCTTAAAGTTCATTTTCCAAAAACAGTTACCCTCTAATCTGTCTTCAAGTTTCTTGGTGATTTAAACCTAAACCTTACTCTCTAATTTCTCATAAATAAGGGTGAGCAGAATGTCAGGAAACCCGACTTTTCCCAAAACCCAACCCGTAAATTCCTGATGACCGGACCGACCCGGTAAATATGTTTTATGTTTCAGTCCCTGTTTTTAGCCAAATTCGGTCTCGGTCTCAGGACGAACCGAAAACCCACTAGAAATCTCGATTTCCCGAATAATTTGAAAGTCCACCCCATATTTATTATGAAAGTGTAGCTTAAAATCATGTCCACTTCAGCCCAACTTTGGGCCAACAGATAAATAAATTTGTAGTAAATAGACTTACGGACTTCTGTAGATGCTTCCGAACTAGGTCAGGCTTATCTTTAAATACGTCATTAATAACTATACAAGATACTAGAATAATAAGGATTTCGTTATTTTTTTACTTTACTTTCGCGAAGGTACTAGAAACATTTTTATTTTAAGACTAGTTGAAAATGACCTGAGATGCTCCGCATATTTTACATACATATGTGTGTGTATATGTATACATATATGAGAGTATCAATGTGTATTGGTTTAGACGTTAGTTTACTAAGAGGAAGTAAAATGACTTTTGAAACCATTACTTTTCACTAGTAAGACCGTTTATATGCACAATATACCCTATTCAAGATTCGGTCTCGGGATATACTTAAAACCCGACCGAACCCGATATCATTGGGACCGAATAACCGATATCAAATTCGGTCTCGAGACACGGTCAAGATTTTGCCAAAATTTGGGATTCGGGTCGGGATTCGCGGTTTCCCGACTTTGATCACCATACTCACAAATGGCACCCAAATTGAAGGGAAAGGTCGCATCAAAGCCTACTCAACTCGTCTTCGCCGAACACAATGTTTTAGGGTACTACGAGAAGTCTGCAATATGCAAGGAGAGAATTGTTGAATTTTGGGAGTCAGCCAAAAAATCTGTTGATAGCAACTGGGTTGATCAAGTGGACACGAAAGTCAATGGGAATGAGATTAGTGTGACTGAAGAAAGGATCCGGAAGCATCTGAAATTGAATTATCTAGGAGGTGATACGGATTATAACTTTAACGTATACATCAAGACTTATGAAGCAATTGGTTATGGGGGTGACTTAACCTGCAGGACCATCAAAAGGGGACAACTACCCTATATTTGGCGATATCTTGCTCATACTATTCCCCACTGCCTATCTCACAAGAAAACTGCGTAGGATGAACTTGTTGCACCTCAATCTCCTGCTTTTCATGGATTAGTAAATGGGCTCAACTTTAACTTTTAAAAAATGATATTTGATGGAATGCTGGAAAATCTAAAACCTAAAAGGATCTTTTACATGTACCTCAGATTCATCCAATACATTCTCAATTGTGAATTTCCAAATCTGCAAATCTCTGATCAACATCTTGAACTTAAATCTTTTACAAATAAAACATTTTCAAACATGCAAGTGAACAAAACTGTTTTTCTTGGTAAAGACACATCTCACCCTATGCCTAAGGCTAGGACTGCTCCTAAGAAAACTGCTCCTGGTGCCTTTTTATACCAACAAGTGTTGAGCCCACACCAGAGCAAGCATCCTCTTCCACTGATATACAAATTCCCACTAAAAGGAAGAGGATGTCCACATCAAAAACCACACCCACTCCATAAATTCTAGTGAGTGAGAGGAATAGGTCTCCTTCACCAACCACCCGAGCCGTAGACCCTTCCTCGTGCTCACGAAAGCATAGGAAGAAGAAACCAAAAGGGGTCTCAAACTAATTATGAATCACTAGATTTGGATGAACAATCCCCATCCATAGGATAACCTCAGAATGAGGGTGATACACTACTCATGATGTCCCACTAGACCCTGAGGACAGTGCCAACAGACCCTGAGGACAGTGGCAATAGGAATCCTAGGTGCCAAGAAACCATGTGTGCTGAGCATGAACAAGGTCGGCTTGTTGGCTCTTCGTTGCTCAAGGATGCTGGCAACACACCAGTTGAGTGCAACAAGAAACTTATTAAATTGACGGTTTCATGTACAAAACTTGAAAATGAATTGGCAGCTCTCCGTGCAATTGTCAGAGCTCAAGGAGAAGAACTTGAACGGTTGAAGGCAAGACAATCTTTAAAAGCCACTGATAGGTAAGTTTGTCAACCATTGAAATGCAATTCACATGTCAAACTAGATTTAATTCAAAATAGGATCTTGCACAGGGTTGAACAATTTGTGTCGGTTGAACAACTTGATCCGGTTGAACAACTTGATCCGGAAGAAGAAGGCCATGTGGGTGAACAAGTTGATCTGGTTGAACAACTTGATCCGGAGCAACAAGGCCATGTGGTGAACAAGTTGATTCAGAAGTTAAAGGCCATCCGAGTGAACAAGTTTATAAAATTGAGCAATGTCATCTGGGTGAACAAGTTGATCCGGAAGTACCAAAAGCTCTGCTATTGCTTAAGGGTGTTGAATCACAAATCTCCACTTGATGCAGTTTGATCAATAAACTGTAGAAGGATAAACTGTAGAAGGGTAAACACTAGGATTAACTGGAATTGGATCCAAGAGCCAATCATCATTCATGTCACTCATGTACTTGAAATTGAAGCACCTCAAACTGATAAGTTATTTGAAGGCCATCTTGATGAACAGGTTGATCCGGAAGTAGAGAAGCTTTTTGAGAAGTTGCTAGAAGAAGGAACTTCTGATGTTAAAAATGTTGAGAAGAAGGTTGTTGAAGAAACAACAGTTATTGAAGCTCCCAAACCTGCTGATATTGAGAAGAAAATAAGGAAAAATAACTTAAAGGTGTAAGAACAGGGGAAGGTTATTGGATTCCTTATGGTCCAAACTTGTCCTGTGCCAAAGAACCAAGTGAGTTGGTCCCAGTTCCTGTAGTTGGAGACAAGGAAATTGTTTGGGACATGCTGAAGAGGTATAATCCAGTTGAGGGGCAGTTGATGAGAAGAAAATTTCCAAAAAGAATTAAAAAACACTTCTTTAGTTCAGTTGTGCACCAACTCTACCCTATTGGCCCTAATGGATGTCTTGTATATGATTCAAAAGGTAAAGCCCCATGTTTGACTACCAATTAGCAGATGAAGCATTGAACGGGAAATATCCTCCAGATTCACTAGTGGTTGCATCCAAGGATGTAATTGGTTGTTCTGGAAATATCATGTTCTCTAGAATTGACAAGTATGGAGAAGATCCTGATGGTAAGAGACAGGTAGATGAACACTTTGGGATGAAGTTAGGAAAAGGAGAAAAGAAAAGGGCGATATAATAGGTGGATTCTTAGGCATGTATCTTGACAGAGTAACTCCACTTGCTGAAGATAATGAAGTTTTAGCAACTGAACTCTTAGGAAACGATATTAGCAGAGTTTAGCAGAGTCATTCCACTAGTTGAGAGATCTGCTGAAGATAATGAAGCCGTAAGGAGAGTGCTTGAGAAGGATGCTATGATGGATGCAGAGAGGAGAGCTAAGGAAGAACATGATGGTCTTGTTTATGCATTAAAACTTGATGCTGAAATGAGAAAGTACGAGGATAACAAGGTTATAGTGTACAAGATTACAAAGATAAGCAGGAGATCAATTGAACAGGAAATGGTTAAACTTGATGAAGCTGGTTCTGAGAAGCTAGAAAAGCTATGAAGGGATTCTGAAAAAAAAAATTAAAGGCTGATCAGGAAGCGAATAGGCTGAAGACTAAGCCTACACTCATTACAGAAATGAAGGATGCAATATTAGACCATGGTTGGCTAAAAGAAGATGTGTTAGAGATGCGTCTGACAACACTATATTAGACCACATGGATCTCTTACTGAAGGATAAGAGTGAATTAAAATTGGAACATGATATAGATGATTTAGTCACCAAGTCGACAAAACTATGGTAGAAAAAACATTTACAACTGCAAAGTGCTCCCTTAAGCAATGAAGATCAACTGAAGGCTCTTAGATGATACTTCACTAAACATCTAAATAAAGATCCCAAGAGCATTAATCACACTTTTCTTTCCAAACTAAGATTGATGTATTATAATGTTAAGAAAAAGATGGTTAGAGATGCAGAACAACAAGGATTGCCAAAGCCTCCTAGTGCATTTGATCTCTACAAAGATACACAAGTTCCTTCTTCTCTTAAACCTCATAATCTCATAGATTCACTTCTTAATTCCACTACCCCTAGCGAAGCCAAAAGGAAAAACCCTCATAGAACCACAAGAGCAAAGCCTCCACCAATAAAGAAGCCTAAATTAACAAAACCTTTAAAACCCTTACATCCAAAGTTTAGAGCAGACAACTTCACTCCCTTTCTTCCTAGGGAACCAAAAAAGCCTAAAACTTTAGAAACTCCTATTCTTCCTAGTGAACAAGAAAAATCATCACCACAATCAGAATCTACCTCAAGTGAATCAGATGAAGAAAACAGAAGAAAGGTGATTAGCTGGGAGTATATTGAAGAGAGTGAAAAGTATCAAATTATCACTAGTGACGGCAAGAAGACAGTTAGAAGCGTCAGTGATGCTCTACAAGGTTTTCCTGAAAGTGAGCTACGAGATATGGTGAGGATTGGTGAAAGCAGAGGAAGACTGACTTTTAGGGAGAATATTCTCTATCACAAGGCCAAATTTCGGGTACCGAGTGGGAAAGTTGTTGCTGCTTCTCTTGTTGGTACTACCAAGAAAACAAAAGCACCAATTACAACTTGGGAGTTCAATCTAGATGAGGAATTGTACTATGTGTACCGAAGAGATGGATCCCACTCGACACATAAAGAAATGATTCCAAGTGAATGGGATCTGTCAGAACAGAGTGTAATCAAACTCATTGTTCTTGAAATAAAGGATGGTGATTTGTTAAAGAAGGCAGTACAGAAGAAGATTGGAACCAAATCAACACATAACAGTCACCATTCCTAACCACATGTATTTAAATATTTTTTCATTTTAACATACATTTTCAATGAATTAGTTAATACGATAGTATATCTCTATTTTACTCATAATTGTTTTTACATGAAGTAATCTTGTGTTATGTTAATATGTTGACATTTTGAGACAACTGTTTGACTGCCGTGTTTAACTGAGATGATTTATAATTAATTAAACAATATAAATTTGAGTTCTTCGATCGATAGAGAAGAAGAAGAATAGTACCAGATGAACTTGAGTTCTTTAGGATGAAGAGTTAATCCGGATAGGGGGTGCGGGATTTTGGCGGAAAGTAGTCGAAATGTCGGGCCACGCTACCGTGTTAATTTATTACCTTTAGCCACGCATTTTATATTTTTACCCATTTATATATCTACTAATAATTAGATAGTTTTTATCTACTTATGGTGCATACAAAAACAATATTTAGTCACTGTTTCGTCACACAACCTAATATCGTGGCCATATGTACTAGTTTATGCATATATTCTATTTTGTCAATTTCACATACACTTTCAAGGTATCAGTTAATACGATAGTAGCACTCCGTTTTATTCAAAAATTGTGCTCTTACATTAAGTAATCATGTGTAATGTTAGTATATATGTTGACATT
Source organism: Deinandra increscens subsp. villosa (assembly GCA_039602395.1). NCBI lineage: Eukaryota > Viridiplantae > Streptophyta > Magnoliopsida > Asterales > Asteraceae > Deinandra > Deinandra increscens. Next base: position 31,989,380 of record JBCNJP010000025.1, read on the forward strand.
TTGAGGCAAGTGCTTGACTTGCATGGTGGGCTGAGAAGATTTTCTAAGCAGACTAAATTTGAGTTCTTCGGTAAATTAGAGAAGCAGAAGAAGGTAAATTAGGATGAACTAGAATTCTTCAGGAAGAAGAGTCAAACACACATTAGATGCATAACACATAACAATTACATATATAATCCAAAAGATATGATTCCATATATATCCTTTAATTAATTACAAATATGATATGATACAAAAAAGAAATAAAACTTAAAACATGCTACCTTCAGAGGAGGAGGTATACACCTCCAAATCTCCATTAAGGTAGATGGAGATGACCTCCTCGTCCTTGACGTGCAGGGCTAAGGCCCTGACATCCCTCAGATCATCGGTGAATCGAACCAGTCAATAATCCAAAGACAACCCTGGGATCCTCAGGTAGGGGTCAAAATTGTTAAAGTCATAACCTAGGTCAAACACCATTTGACCTAGGTCATCAAAAGAGAAGGAGGTAATCTAAACCTCATCGAAGTAGCGAACCCTCCCATCGATGTATTGTATCCGGCCATTACGGCTCGTAAAATACCCTTGGTGATAGATCACCAAAGTAAACAGTCTGAAATCTTCCCCTGTCCAAGAAAATAACCAAACAGAGACGCGAATTCCATATTAAAGCATTCGAATTTCAGTGCTTTAGATGATTACTTACGATATTCGGGGCTGTCGTTCACATTCAAAGGACGCAAATGCCACATTTTCAGAGAGTGATGATAGACCAAAAACAGAGAGAGAGAGAGAGATAAACGGCATATATGGTGATGATAATGATCAACAATTAGTTATATCCAAAACTCGAAGTTGTAGATAGAGATTAGACCTCAAGTAATCATATATATCCACCGTCGCCTGTTCATATATCTTCTTCGCTTCATCTTGCCGGGAAAACAAATTGTTTCCTTTCGCCATGCATGTAATATTATACCATGACCTTTACTTTTCTTTAGCCACACATAAATTTTTGAACAGTCACCATTGATAACTTTTGGTGTCACAAACAAAATTAATATATGTCGCCATAGGTAATGGATTTTTTGTCACTTACAATAAATAAGCAAAGGGCATTAACACTCTACTATTTAGTCACACAACCTAAAATAAGTGGCCATATGTACTAGCTTTTAGCCACATAACATTGTTCCTTACATTTAGCCACGCATACTATATACTTAATAGTTTTGTTTTTTTTTAATTTACTAAGTACTAAAATTCACTCTTCCGTCACACAACATTATATAAGCGTGGCCAAATGTATCATATGTTGGAAATATGGTGTCCTGACCCGACAGATTAACGTACCCGACCCGATATTGACCCGTAAGAGTTACACCCGGGTCAACAGAACGATTTCTCTCTGACTTAATTAATTAGATGAATAATTGATTATTTATTTAATTAAATGACAAAATGATTTCGCTCTGAAACGCTCCAAATTTAATTAAACGGGTAAATCAGTTGTTACCAGATTAACAGACTGATTAGTTTGATGGAGCGGATAGGATCGCGACCGTGCCCAGTCCGTGTAAGCCCCGGTCCGCGAATTTAATATTAAAATAGGGTGGAGAGTGGATTGAATAACAAGTCACAAAATCACAACCCTAATTCTCCCTCTCTCCTCCCTCTCCGTCGTGAACCCTAGCCGGCTCCTAAGCCGCCGCCGACTGGATCTCTGACGCCCGTAACCGCCACCGTCGATCCCCACCTCATCCCAAGGGATCCCCGTTTAGCAAGCGTGTGTTCGAGATTAGAGAAAGAAGCCGAACGAGCCCGAGTCGAGCCGCCGCTAGCCGAAGCCGCAGTCGCGGCTAGCGCCGCCGCTGACACCGCCCGCTGTCCACCACCGGTCGAACGCCGGCCAGTGATTCTCGCGTTTTTGGCGCAACCGAGACCACCGTGCCCCGTCCTCTCGTCGTGGCCCGCGCCGCTTTATCCGCCGGTCACCACCACTACCGAACCGCCGTTGCCGCCTCCTGCCGCTGATGAGTTCGTCATGGGAACTATTCTTGTGGCGATCCCGTTGTCCAAGGAAGATCCAGTTTTGTCGTCGCCGCCGCCCGTGGCAAGTCTGCCACCATCTCCGTTGTTACCGCCACCGCTAGCGAAGGTAGCGGAGTCCGTCGAAGATCTGACTCGCAGATTCAAGTCAGACGTGTCTGTTTGTACTAGCGCCTATCCGTTGAATCCAGGTGTCTCGAGCGGTTGCTTGGATCCTGCCAAGGTATATCTAACTCGTTTAGATATTTATTTTATTTATTTTATTTAAATAAATATTTTTCTGTGTTTGTTACGATCGGTGACAGATCCTGTTTACAGTTTGTATTCGCGATGTTTTAAAATCGTTTTCGCTGCTAAATTAATTGTGAATTAATTTAAATAAATATAATTAGTTTTAATCAAAAATTAAAATCGGTTACCCGGATACCCACTGTAAATCCCAACAGTGGTATCAGAGCTGTGATGCCCGCTCCCAGACTTGGCGCCAGGAAGGGTCACGTATCGGATTTACTCATGAACACAAGGTATCAACAGAGATATTAAGCAGCAGAAATTTAAAACTTTTATTTATATAAGCCAAGTACTACAGTAAGAGAGATATTGTACCTAATTATAACTATTTATAATAACAAAAACTATAACTAAGCCAGCTTTCCAGAAATCCTTCCTCGATAGCTTTCCCGATTATCTCGTCCTCACGAAATCCGTGCCTTTACTTCTAAACGTCTTTGCAGAACCTAGCATACATAATTTTAAAAGTCAGCTTACGATGGTGAGTTCTACCATTTAGTTCAAAAATCGTTTAAGTGTTTACCTGGTTTTCACAACACACATATATATATATCACATATAAAAATACTGACACATAATCACTACGATAATATTTCACGCTATCTTAACCGTGACCCTCGGCTTAACTTCTAGGTCACTATATTTATCTGATGACCGTACCTATGACCCTAGGCTTAACTTCTAGGTCACTATATTCATCTGACGACCGTAATCGTGACCCTAGGCTTAACTTCTAGGTCACTATATTTATCCGACCCTCCTATTATGAGAAGACCTGCCACTGCATTCTCTAGGGCACCCCCATTGGAGATGTAGTGTCGTACGTACACGCTACTCTAGGCCACCCCCATTGGAGCAGCAGCGACTCCTCATTCCTACCAGTAACCCTAGGCTTATCATCTGGGTTACCAACTCTTCCTATGAGAAAACCTGACACTACATTCTCTAGGGCACCCCCTTTGGAGAAGCAGAGTCGTCCGTACACGGTACTCTAGGGCACCCCCATTGGAGCAACAACGATTCCTCAACTCTAACCACCAACTTTATGCTTAACTCTATTAGGTCATTTTCTCGTCTTAATGACTTACTCTCTGATCATGTATACTACCTAACCCTAGCTAAATAACCAGATGCTTTAGGTTTGTTATTAAACAGTGATAAGGCATTCATATACTGCAACAAATGAACATCCCCCAATTTACCTAGGTGTATGTATACAGGATGTACCAGCGGTGTATCCTCCACACTTTCGATATACTGGGTAACTATACTACCATGCTTGTATACAGGATGTACCAGCGGCGTATCCACCACATAATAATATATCAAATGCATCACATGTTCTCATATAAACATACATATTCACTAAACGTTTACTAACAACTCCCTTGTCACTTGGCTACCTAATTTCAAGCAAGTATATACACATCACATTATAATCAATATAATTGCATAACACATATAAGCAATTCAGCAACAATTTTCATATAACACGTATATATCAAGTCACAATTATCTTGAATATATTTTCACAAGTATTGAATGTATACCAGCCCGAAAACATCTAAAATATCTAAAATATTTAAAAGTGGGCTTGTAGAAACTCACCTGATATCATTAATCAGTTATTCAGACAGAATCTCCGTTACGGTCCACAATTAACCTAATCACGTATCGGGTCGCATTAATGCAAGGTTATTATCAATAATACCTATGTTTATTTATATCTTATCATCTTAAAGATTTATTAGGGTTTATCTCTTTTAAGGCTAAAATGACCAAAATGCCCTTATATGCATAATAACATTTTTATTGATAATATAGAGACGCGCATTCCTATAAGTAAACGCTCACCCCAGGATCGCCCAGTGAGGTATGTCAGTTCCCAGTTGGGATTTATGCGACACCTCCGCTTTGCAAAAAACCCCAAAGTACAGGCGCCTACCCTCCCGGTCTACACGAACTTCTAAATATCCGATTAACTTGGCATCTTTAATACTTATGTATTTATCAAATTTAAACTCATATAATTAATATATATATATATATATATATATATGTATAAACAGTGTTATAAGACCAAAAATATCCCCATACCCTTCGGGTTATTTTATATTAAATAATCATATTTAGAAACCCTAATTTCATGTATTTCTCGTTTTATTATCAAAACTCATTTTCTTTTCAAACCAACTTAGGGTATTATCCATTATAACATTCTATAAATATACTTTAAAATATGAAACCTTAATTCAACATCGTTTACTCAATTTGGGCAGAACAACGTTATGAAAACACTAATTTTGACCCATTAACAAAACTTTAACCAAACCTTTTCCAATTGTGAAATAAACTTAGAGCTTTCTTAGAACACATTATTTTGTGATTACCTACAAAAATTTAGACCTTAATTCCAACCCGATTACCCAATTTTATAAAATCAAGCTCAAGAACCCAAATTTAACACATTTTTAGAAAGCACACTTAGAGATCGATTTAGCCAAAACTGAAAGAGGTTATTTTAGATCATACCTAATGATGCTTGACTGCAGAAGATGGCATCTAAACTCCTCGTCATTTGCTTCAATTTTGCAGATGAAGATTCGGTTGTGGTTTAGGGTTTTTAGATCAAAGATCTCGAAATTAGCAAGGAATTATGGACGATTGAAGGTCCTATTTATTGCTACTGAGGTCCCGTGATGTCCCTCCATGTCGTAGGGTGAGTAATTCGGGCGAAATCAACACCTAAGGGGTTCATTCGTGGGCTGCAAGTTGGTAACTTGGCAAAATCGCGACCTGTAACATGTCGTGTATCGCGAACACTTTGTCTGGAAGGCTTCGCGACCTGCGAGGTAGTTTGGCAGATTGTCACTTTTAGTCCCTCAAGCTTTTTAATTACGTTTTAACCCCATACTTCTACCGAATGTTATTTTATGCTATAAAACACTTAAGGGTATATTTCTAAATGTTTATAAGGCTCGGGACATGTACGATAATATACATATACATACGTATTTATGTTTACATAATCTAGACTTTTATTCCTCCAATTTCTATTTAATGCATATTAAGTCTTTATCTTTCGATGTAGTTATTGTTTCGAGTCCTAAAACATTCCTAAATATATTTCTAACATTCTTGAAGGGTCGGTTACGTATAAAGAGGAATATAATTATATATTTATGTATAAATACTATATATTTATATATATTTTTCACTAATTTATGTTCTAGTTTCCTCAAACTTTACAATACTTATCTTTTTATATTAGGATGTATTTTTACTAATTTTCAATCCTCGGAATACTTATAATACGTATAATACTTGTATACGTTTATATCTTTACATAAATTACGCTCTTAGCCCTTTAACTTTTCGGTTAGCTATTAACACATGTATCTACACGTATATATCTATCAATGATTCATTTATCATCATGCTATTCATATAAACACACATTCATCTTATATTTTACTTTCTTTAACGTTTAACACATTCGTTAATGCACATTTCATCACTTTGGCTATCAAACGAATAATTCTAACACATGCAACCTATCTAATGCATAGTCTGATCATGTTCATCAATCAAGCTCACGTATTTATAATATAAACACGTATTTACTATATATATTATGTATCTATGAATTTTGGAATGTTACAAGAGCCATTGTCACCGCGCGCAAACCAGAACCGGTCTTTTAGTAACCGGTGGTTCGTAATTTCGATTCATATCCAAATTGCAAATTAGAATTAATTTTACTTGTTTTACTTTTAATTCTACATATATATATATTGTGTGTTACGGTCGACCCCTTATTATAATTGCATGGATGTATGTTATGTGGCGTGGTTGTTTTTCTCTGGTTGGCCCAATGTTATAGACCATGTATTTTTCGTTTTGGTTTTGTTGAACCTGCGTTTAGGGTTTCAATGTTGTATCAAATTTAGAGCTAGGTTACTACTTGTTTAGTAATTGTAAATTTTGTAAAAACCCAGACTCGAAGACTTGACGCACGCTAAAAGGGATGTCGAAGCAAGTGGGAGCTGAACTAGATCCAAGAACGCACTATTTTGCCTCCTTGGTTGTTCACCGTATATTTTGTTTAATTTATTTAAATATGTACCTAATAATCTCGCTTATGTGGCTCAAGCGAGATCGATACCAAAAGCCGTTTAACACACAATATACCATTCGCGAGAACTTGCTAATTTTAATTATGTTTAATTAATTTACTAGTCCCGAGTGGTGATAGGGTTTATCGTTCGTGTCTGAAGATAATTAAAAATTAAAAGTAATTAAGATCCCTATCAGGTAATTATTAAAAACTAATAGTTCGTGTCATCCTATCTCAAGTCGAACTTGGAATGTATTTACCATAGCATCAGTGTTGGAGTATTTTTCACACCGCACTTGGTGCCGAGGGTACCTTCTAAGGTGAAGACATTGGAGTATTTCAACACCGTGTCCTTCACATCGACCATTTAGGATTACTATCGCTTTAGACGTATATGTTCGTAGTGTTGGAGTATTTCAACATCGCGCTACGGGTGTGTATTGCTAAAGTGGGCACTGATGAGGCTAAAAGTATCGCAAAATACACTAGTATGTATATAGCGACCTCATATCGAGAGTTTTGACTTGAGTCTCACAATTGACACCCGTTGCCAGTTTGTTTACACGGCCTTGCTCCTGAGGCTCATTTGGCAGTCTCAAGTAATGTCGCCTAAACGAGTTCTCAATTTCTTAAAAATAAACCTTACCAATTTCTTTTAAGAAAAATAAAATATCAAAAATACTAATTTAAATCCACTTTGTGTTGATACACGAAATGGAAATTAGCTGGATCTGACGAAGACACGAAGTTTTGGTATTTTAGTCTGGTGGCCGAACTCCGGCCGAACCTTGGCCGAACCTGAGGTTCGGACAGGAAGAGGAGTTCGGACATCTGTAGTTTATATATAAGTGTTTGTGTCTTTGTAATTCAGAGGTTTTTGAGAGAGAGAGAGCGAATTTTGTATGTGAGATTTCCTCTATGTCTCTGTGTAACTCTCATTCTCTGCTAATACGAGATTGAGTTTTATTTACATTTGTGTGTTGATTTCTCACTTGTTTACATTTGCATTCGATCAATTCGTCCAAACCGATCCACGATCAGTCACTTTCAATTGGTATCAGAGCAATCTGGTGCTGTTTGGTTCGAATTGTTGTAAATCGTTACTCAAAGTTCATTTTTCGTGTGTCTCTCTGGAATTTTACGTGAAAAACACCATGTTTTGCCTCAAAATTCATTGTTTCTGAGTGTTTTTAGTCCTTTGAGTGTTTAGAGGTCAGCTCTCAGTGTTTTCGGTGAGATCCAAAAATTTTCCGAATTTTATGTTCGGCCGAACTCCAAGTTCGGTGAAACCGCTCCGAATCCAGAGTTCGGAGTGAAGTTCGGTCAGTTTTCCTGATTCGGTGAGAGTTCGGAGTTCTATCGGAGAGAGTTCGGTGAGAATCTTGTCTCGGAGGGAGTTCGGACTAGGATCGGAGATAGATCGGAGTTTCTGAGTTTGGTGATACGTTCGTTGAGAGTTGGGAATTTTTATTTTCAGTTCAGTGAAAGTTCGGAGCTAGTTCGGAGCGTGTGAAAAGTTCGGAGTTAGTTTTGAGTTCGGACCAAGTTCGGCGAGATCAGAATTCAAATTTTCGATTATGTCGGACTATAACGCGCTTGCTGCTATTCAAACGCAGATGCAAACGTTACTCAATTACGACAATGAAATTGGAACAACACAGAAAGTTCCAAAGATGCTTAAATTTGAAGACTATGCCAACTGGAAGAAACGGTTTGAGGCCTATATCGGAACAACGGATCCAGATCTATGGATCGCTATGGATGCACCATATGTGTATCCTGTTGGCGTTAACAATGTTCCTATTATGCAACGGAATCTGGATCTTACACAGAAAGCTGATTTTGTTCATGAACAGAAAGCATATGGTTTAATCACTCAAGCTTTGCCAAAGGAATTATTACACCAATTCAAAAGTTGCAAACACTCTCATGAGTTATGGACAACACTGAAAGAGAGGTGTGAGGGCAACGAACAGTATAAGAAAAGTAAGAAGAACGTGCTAAACAAGGAATTTGACAACTTTAAACATTTTGATGGTGAGGGCGTTCCTGAGCTAATTTCAAGATATTGTCATTTATTGTCTGAAATGGATAATGTCCAAATTAAGAAAGATGACGAAGAGCTGAAGGAAAAATTGTTGGAAGGTCTGCCATCGAAATGGGAATCTTATGTTTTGATGATCATAAATGATAAAGACTATGCCGATTTAACATTTGTGAAACTCTTGGGTAAACTGCAAGCTCGTGATTTAGAAATGAAGAATGTTAACACTACTCCGACAGCAATTCAGAATCCAGATGTTTATTATGGGTCAAATGCAGCAACTATTTCTAGAAAATCAGCAAAGATAACAAGTACTGCACATGCTACAGCATTTGTGGCTGGAAACTTACCTGGATATGTGTCAAGTTCAGGAACTGGAACTGGTTCACAAAGTGCTGATTACAATTATAGTTCTGGAATAAGTGGCACGTCAATTCCAGCAAGTAATCTGGTGAACACGGGAAAGATGGTCATGTCAGTATCTACCACTGAAGATTATATGGCTCTTGTTTTCTGCATTAGTGTCATCATATTATGGATTGATAACTGGAAATGTCAGTAATGCAGAATTAACTGAAGAAGACTATGATCAGGTGGATCCTGATGATTTGGAGTTGATGGACATAAACTGGCAGTTTGCTATGCTGGCGAGAAGAGTGAAAAGATTTTTGAAGAAGACTGGTAGAAAGGATTTGAACTCTGGTGGCAGAATCGGATTTGATAAATCCAAAGTCAGATGCTACAATTGTTCCAACTTTGGTCATTTTGCTCGTGAATGTCAGCAGCCGAAAAAGCAAGAATATCAGAAGTTCACTCCAAAATCAAATGTGTCTGGATCTAACAATTCTTCGAGTTCAAGGAGTACTTCTAGTTCAAAATCTGAATCCACAAAAGCTCTTGTTTCTCAAGTTGACAAAACTTATAATTGGGGAAACCAGTTCGCTGATTCTTCTGCTTTAATTGTTTCTCATGTGCAGGATGAAGAAACGATGACTGAATCCACTGACAATGAAGAAGAAGTGCATGGTGAAGCGACTGCTGAAACTTTCGATGGAATTAATGATGAAGATGAAGTCTCAAATTCAAGGAGTGGTCATAAGTCTGTGATTGAAGAAAAATTTGCATTTATGGCTGATGTGTCTGAAAAGATCGAGTCTGATGCAATTCTCTTGTTGGAAAAGCAAATTAAACTTCTGACTGAGGAGAAAGAAGTATTGATTCGAGAATGTGATGCAGCGAAAGCTGAAGCAGTTGATGCAGCAATTGATTTTGAAAATCTTTATCAGAAGAGTCTTCCGCTGAAAGAGAGATATGAGAAAGCACAACAAAATGCTGTTGAGATTGCTGATAAGATGCTTGCATTGCAGAAGGATATGCAGAAAATTACTGATGAAAATACAAGTCTGAAACAAGAAACCGGTTCATTGAAAAGGAGCAATCTTACTGAAACAGTTGCTCTGATGGCCGATTCTTCAAAGGTAGTTTCATATCCTTCGATGTGTAAATCGTGTGATGACTTTGCTACTGCTAAGTCTGTGCTCTTAGATGAGAAGACAAAGTTTAATGATCTTCTAGCAGTAGCAAAAGCTGATAAAAACATTTATAAGGAAAGACGGGAGGGGATAACCCAGGAATTACTGTCAGTACATGAGCAATTGCGTTTGCAAAAATTGATTTTTCGAATCAGTCTGAATTACTCGTGTCTGTACAGAAGGATTTGGCTGCTAGTCAGAAACTTGTCGCTGATTTGAAAATCGAGGTTTTTGAATTAAAACAAAAATTGGATTCTGTTCAAATGGCATCTTCTTTCACGAATTTTCTTTATAAAACTGAAAAAGAAGATGTTTCTGAGAATTCTTATGCTAGAAATCAGGCTGGATTTTATGATGATTGTTCAGGAAACGTGTCTGGATATGAGTCAGGACGTAACGATGAGTTTGGACATCGTTATGTGTCTAAAAAGCAAGGTGTAAAACCCAAGTTTCAAAAACGGGTTGTTGAGTCCGAAGTAGATGACAATGCGAGTGAAAAAGTCATAATTGACAAAAGAAAGTGTTTTAAATGCAAAACTCGTGGTCATACATATCGGACTTGCCCGTTGAAGAAACCCAAATCCACCAAATCTGACACAGAAAAGTCTGACGATATGTCTGAAGGCTATCAAACTGATACTAAGAAAAAGGTCAGATTTGTGGATGAGCAAGGCAGAATTCATTCTAATGAGAAATCATCAGATTTTCATAAAAATGAAAAGAAGTCAGAAAATGAATTTTCAAAGACAAAATCAATTTTGAAAAATTTTGCTGCAAGCTCCAAGGGTTCTACAACTGATGGACAAAAACCTAAGGGTTCGTCCATGGCAGGTAAAGATTTTTTTGAAGATGACGGTCGACCCAAAGCGTCAAGCTTGGGTTCGTCCCGAAACTAATCTTCTGTCGTAATTTATGCAGGGATCTTCGCGACAACTGATGAACAACATCTGGGTTGTTGATAGCGGAGCATCTCGGCACATGACCGGAGACATATCTTTGTTGCATGATGTGAAATACTTTGACGGAGGTAAAGTAACATTTGCTGGGAACAAAGGATGTCAAGTAACCGGTATTGGTAAACTTTCAAATGGTGCCGTCACATTTGACAAAGTTGAATTTGTTCAAGAATTGGAGTATAATCTTTTGAGTGTCTCCTAGATTTGTGATAAGCGTTTCACAACTGCTTTCACTGGGAGTGAATGTTTAATACTGAAACCTGAATTCAAGATTCCTGATGAATATGTGGTAATGCGAGCACCGAGATTCTCAAATTTGTATATGCTCGACATGAATTCAGCAAAAGCAATGGTCGCAGGTCAATGTTTTTTGTCAAAGGCATCCGAAAGAGATTCCGTTCTGTGGCATCGTCGCATGGGTCACATCCATTACAGAAAGATGAACGAACTAGTGCGGAGGGGTCTTGGTGAATGGGTTCCAAAGCAATAGTTTGTGTTTAATGATGTGTGTGTGAGCTGCAAGAAGGGTAAACAGAAAAGAAAATCCCATCCACTGAAGAAATATCACTCTATTGAGGTCCCGTTAGAGCTACTTCATATGGATTTATTTGGTCCGGTGAATCGAGCAAGTATTTCGGGAAATTGGTATTGTCTTGTGGTTACTGATGAATTTTCAAGATATTCGTGGGCTGATTTTCTGGTCTCTAAGGATGAAACGCCAGGAATTCTCATCAATTTGATCACAACACTTGAATCTTTATACAAATTGAAAGTTAGGAGAATTCGGAGTGACAATGGCACGGAGTTTAAGAATATAACCGTGAGGACTTTTTGTATGGAAAAAGGAATTGTGCATGAATTCAGCACACCATATACACCTCAGCAAAACGGCGTGGCAGAAAGAAAGAATCGCACAATTATTGAAACAGCACGTACAATGTTGGCTGATGCTCAATTACCTGTTCCTTTTTGGACAGAAGCTATCAACACTGCGTGTTATGTGCTAAATCGAGTGCTTACCGTAAAGCGACTTGGAAAGACATGCTATGAACTTCTGAAGAATCATAAGCCGAATCTCGATTATTTAGAGCCGTTTGGGTGTCCCTGTACCGTATTGGCTGCTGCAGGAAAATTTGATGACAAGGTCTTTGAGGGACTGTTTGTTGGTTATTCAAATAAGAAGAAACGTGTTTTCAATAAGCAGACCGGTACGGTGGGTGAATATCTGCATGTGGATTTCCAATCATATACTTTACCACCCAGAGGTGTTGGACCGGACTGGTTGTTCGATTAAAAAATGTTGTTTGAAAATTTTGAATTGACGCCAGAAGTATCTGATGAACAACTTACTAGAGTTTTCATTGAATTACAAGATGATACTCCGGTGTTAAACATTCAAACTATGCCAACTCCGATAGTGCCTGTTGCTGATGAGTATTTGACAGAGACATCTAATGATACGACTTTTGCTGCTGATGATATGTCCTCTGAAGATGATAGTGAATTTCATGAAGCCATGACACATCAGGTGGAAACTTCTGCTCAGCAATCTGATCCACAAGTTGAATCTACGTCTGGTGAAGCTGATGTTAATACAACTGAGAATGTGGTGGTTGAGGAAGATCCTGTTCCTGATTTACCTGAAGCAGTGGTTGTTCCTATTCATCAAACACTCCGGATAAATACCATTCATCCATAAGAAAATATCATTGGTGATTTAAATGAAGGAGTTCGTACAAGACATCAAATTAAGAGTGGTGCTTTACTATCTGTTCTGGAATCTGGTATTCAAGAGGAAGTATTTCATTCATGCTTTATATCCCAGATCGAACCGAAAAATGTTAAAGAAGCTTTATTAGACGGTTCGTGGGTTGAAGCAATGCAAGAAGAATTACTACAATTTCAAAAATTGGGTGTGTGGCATCTGGAAGATTTACCTGAAGGTAGTAAAGAGCCGTGTGGTACACGGTGGGTTTACAAGTGCAAACGGGATGATCGTGGGATTAACGTCCGAAACAAAGCTCGTTTGGTTGTTCAAGGTTTTTCTCAAGAAGAAGGGATAGACTTTAACGAAGTGTATGCTCCTGTTGCCAGAATTGAAGCAATCAGAATATTTTTGGCGTTTGCTGCACATCGTGGGTTTAAAGTCTTTCAAATGGATGTAAAGAGTGCATTTCTGTACAGCAAGGTTAAAGAAGAGGTGTATGTCAAACAACCTCCGGGATTCTTCGATCCTGATTATCCGGAGAAGGTTTATAAGTTAGACAAAGCCTTATATGGTCTCCATCAGGCTCCTCGAGCTTGGTATGAGACGTTGTCTACTTATTTACTCGACAAAGGGTTTAAGCATGGGTTGGTTGATCCTACTCTTTTCTGTCGTAAAACGGGGGAGGATTTGCTTCTGGTACAGATTTATGTCGACGATATTATTTTTGGCTGTTCAAACGAGAAGTTATCGAAGGATTTCGAGACTTTAATGCAAACAAGGTTTGAGATGAGTTCGATGGGAGAAATATCTTTCTTCTTAGGATTGCAAGTTCAACAATCTGATAAGGGTATCTTCATACATCAGTCGAAGTATGTGAGAGATGTCCTGAATCGGTTTAAGGTGGAAGACGTTCGAATTCCTGGAACTCCTATTCAGCTGTCGCATGGCCTATGTCCTGATGAAAACGGTGAAGAAGTTGAAGTCACTCGTTATCGGGCCATAATAGGTTCACTGATGTATTTAACAACTAGTCGACCTGATATAATGTTTGCTGTTTGTTTGTGTGCCAGGTACAAGGCGGCTCCTCGTGTTTCTCATATGAATGTGGTTTTGCGAATTCTTGCTTATCTGAAGGGTAATTCAGATCTCGGGATCTGGTATCCTCATGATGATAAGTTCGACTTATCGGCATATACGGATTCGGACTACGACGGTTGCAAGATTAACTTCAACTCAACCACGACCGGATGTCAGTTTCTCGGTGATAGGTTGGTATCTTGGCAGTGTAAGAAGCAGACTTCTGTTGCTACATCCACGGCTGAAGCTGAATACATAGCAGCTGCTAGTTGCTGTTCTCAGGTTTTATGGATTCAACAGCAGATGCGGGATTACGGTTTGAAGTTTCTTACTACTCCAATTTACATAGATAATTCGGCCGCTATTTGCATAACAAAAAACCCCGTACACCACTCTAAAACGAAACACATTGATATTCGTTATCATTTCATCCGGGATTGTTTTGAGAAACACCTGATTGATCTGCAAAAGATCCATACTGATTTTCAAAAAGCGGATCTTTTTACGAAAGCTTTTGACAAAACCCGCTTTCGTTATCTTTTGCAGATCAACGGCATACAAAAGTTACCGGTCGAGTAACTTTCGGTTGATCATTTTTGCTTATTGTTTTATTTTGTTTCTTATACAAAAATCCAAAAATAGTGTTTTGTAATTTAGGGGGAAAAATATCAGAAAATATATAAAAAAATGGAAAAATGCAAAAAGTAAAAAAAAAATGAAAAAAAAAATTTGAAAAATTGATCCGACCAAGCGAGAAATGATATTACATCGGCATGTGTTATCAACCATGGATAAAGTAAAACAGAAAAGCTGTAGGTTCTTGTTTGGTTAGTTAAGTGCGTAAGGGTAAATCTGATATATGCTAGTATGATATAAACATAAAAATATTGCTTGATTAATTGTGAGACACATCATGATGATTACTGTGTGATTTTGGCATTAAATAAAATGAAAAAGCAAAAACAGAATAAGAGATGTTCTGGTGTACGCATGCTTTCATTTTGCAAAGATTTAAACTTGTTTGATTTTCTTTATTTTGTCAAACGATCGGACTTTCTCTGCGTATCGAAAGATCGACCTGATTGTTGTTCGTTTGACGTTCTTCTTTATTTTTTTGGTGTTTCGTATAATCCATCGGACTTTCTCTGCGTGTACGTGAGTACCGACCTGATTGTTGTTGGATTATACAACTTCTGCTTTATTTTACATTTCTTATTTTCCTAAATAATCGGACTTTCTCTGCGTGCCTACCAGCCGACCTAATTGTTGTTTGTTAAGGGTTCAGTGTTATTTTTGCATGAAACACCATGAACGATAAATCTCTGTGAGAATCAAATTCTGTGAAAAGTACAAAAATAATAAGAATAAGCCAGATTACCGGTATTTCTGATTGTGTGGGTTTTCACATTATCAATGCTTGCTAAATATATCTTAACATATCAGAAAGCTATAAAAATTGATCTACCCAAGCTAAAATAAATTGAAAAATTGTATTTGCTGCCAACTTGCATGCTGATTAAAAATGAAATTGAAGTGTGTCTGATACATATTGGCCGATATGATCTCGTGTCTGGATCTTTCTCACAAAAATACTTAAGTTATATCAATTCTGAGTAATTTTTGTTTCAATTCTGTTTGGCTTGTTATGTGAATTTCTGAAAAATCACAAAAAGATTTTAGGTTTGTTTTAGCATAATTTTGAAAAATACCAAAAAGATTTTAGATGTGTTTGAAAATTTTACAAAAATCAAAAAGCTTTTATTCTGCGTTATTTTCGATCAACCGATTAGTGAAAGATGTCACATTATGCCAGAAACAACCAAATGGACTTGATTCAAGAAATTTCATCAGTAAAATTGAACGAAGTTTGAGAAAAATTGATAAATTTTAAACTTTGGATGTTCAATTTGAAAAATTCATCGAAATCAGGGGTTAATTGTGAAAAATTTCAAATCTCCAAACCTGAAATTCGGAGGGCCGAACGTGGAGTTCGGAGGTCCGAAGATGGAAGTTCGGAGGTCCGAACCTCGCCATCGGACAAAGTTTGGAGTTGGCCAATTGGAGAGTTCGGTGTTCTTGTTCGGCCGAACTTGGAGTTCAGAGGTCCGAACGTGGTTGGCTATAAATGCGCCAAACTTGACGTTCGGAGATCATTGTTACTGTTTTTCTCCGAACGTGCACCGAACCTCTGCCCAAATTTTGAATTTTCGTTTTAACGCGTTTT
The DNA here is from genome assembly GCA_039602395.1 of Deinandra increscens subsp. villosa. Classification (NCBI taxonomy): domain Eukaryota; kingdom Viridiplantae; phylum Streptophyta; class Magnoliopsida; order Asterales; family Asteraceae; genus Deinandra; species Deinandra increscens. The sequence goes on from JBCNJP010000025.1 coordinate 32,005,360, forward strand.
TGGCGAATTAACGACTGATTTCAGGTAGATCTTGATATTCCGAATGTACTGGTTGTCTTAGATTAGGTTTTTACCCATGTTTTGTGAGGTTTTAACTGGAAAAACTCGTTTGGAAATAAACCAGTTCTAGATCTAAAAATACGCGATAAAAACCATATTTTTATCAATTAAAATTGGTTCCAATGGGTTGCTTGTCATATTCCAACTATAAGTGTTGCTTGACAGTGTCTAATTTGGTCGTTTTCATCAAGTTTGAGATTCAAACCTGTCGGAGTTCTTTAAGCTCCGAACCTGGGGTTCGGAGACTCCAAACGTGGGGTTCGGAGGAGGCTTGGACAGAGTTCGGCGGGTCTTAGATTTTTTGTTCAAATGTTGTTCGTTTATGCAAACGATAATGATTTGACAAAATCGATGATGATATCTGTTAATCACATTGAATTTAATGAATGTTTTCTTTTATGTATTTTCAGATATGGCGAACGATTTAAAGATTGGCGACAAGCATAACATTTGTGCACACATCGGGGTTGCAAGAAGCAAATTAGATAAATTTGGGGGACCTGGAATATTTGAGTTTCTGAGACGTTCAAGAATACATTACGCTATTACTCAATAGTGTGATGTATACAGAGATATTATTTTGGAATTCTGGAGTACGGCACATACAATTTCTGATCCACCGATTAGAATTGTTGCTACTGTTCAAGGCCGACCAGTTCAAGTCACAGAAGCAGATATTCGCAGGGTTTTACAGTTAGAGTCTGATTCACCAAATGTAAGGATTGAATTTCCACATGAAGATAACGTGGCATTCTTAAAGCCGATTTGGTATACGGACGATCCGAGCAAGGAGTGGGTATACAAGTCATCATTGAGTGTGCCGTACAAGTATCTTGCCCATGTGCTGTTAGTCTTTTTGGGACATCGAATTTTAGGGCATGATGAAGTTCAGCAGATCATTCTATCCTTGATGAATGCATTGGTGATGAATCGACCTTACAACGTGTCTGGGATGATTTTCCATTATATGAGAGATAATCTAACACAACGTCAGAAGAAGGCAGCTATCTACCCCAGATTCCTCCAGATGGTGCTGAATGACTTATATACGGATTTGACAAAGAATGCAACACATCGAATGGAATTAAAGCATATGACTGAGGCAAGTGTTGGGGCTTTGGCATCTTATCAAAAGAAGGCACCAGAGTTTCAGCCTAAACTGAAGAGATTGATTGGCCATCTAGCCAATGTAAATTATGTGGCACCAGTCACAGGTGCGCCTCGTCATGATGACGGAAGCGACTCAGAAGAACTGGATTATAGTTGGATTGAAGAGTAGAATCAGATACCTCAGCAGGGAAGGGTAAAAAGGCCTAAGAGGCAGATTCCAATCGTTCAGGAACAAGTTAATCAAGATCCACAACCAGAACCAGTAGTTACTCAACCGCCAATGTCTGAACCGGTGGTCTCAGCTCATGCTACTGTGACTGAGACACCAGCTGTCAATACCCTGATTGATGAATCCGAATTTGATGATGATTTTCTGGATACTGGAGTTGACTCTGAGGACTTATCGGAACCAAACGATCCGTTTGTCCGTGTCCTGATTAATTCCAAGTATGTGAAGTTGAGGAAGGGAAGTGATGAGCATATTGCATACAGAATTGGCTAGAACAAGAGTGTCGATAGATACAAAGATCGAGTATATGATGTAGTGGCCTCATCTGAATCAGATAAAGATTATAATCCTAAAGCCGAGGTGGTTTCTAGTAAAGGAAAGCAGCCGGTGACTGGTTCATATGTTACTCCATCTAAAGGAAGAAAGAAATCAGTGGTTGGGGGCAGAACGAAGAAGAGAAAGGGCGTAGGTGTTTAGCAATTTGTTTTGCAGCCTCGTTCCAGTGTCTCTGCATCTACTGAAGCTACAACAACAGTTCAGACTTCAGTGGCTGATACTCAAGCTGATTTCTTGCATAACTTGATGAATGCAAGCTGTTCAACAACTGCTGGCACAGCAACTTCAGCAAGTGCTGGTGTGCAGTTTATTAATCAGCCAATAGGATCTACAACACCGGTTTTCACTTCTGCTACTGCAACTGCGTCTACACATTCTACACCAGATGTGACTTTTAATTTTGAAGAAGGTTCGGTTTCTTTTTCACAAGCTAGCATCTTGCAGACTGCTTTATCAGAACATCAATCTCAGATTGACGCTTTGAAAGCTAAGTCTGAAGCACATGAAAAGACCATTAATGTGCTGAAGTTGGATAAAGAAGATTTGACTAGACAAGGTGTAACTCTCCAGAGTCGTGACAGAGTCAAGGATCAAGAAATTATTCGATTGCAACGGGCTAGTCAGACTCAAACCAAAATGCTTCTTGAGATGGGTGAGCAAATAAAGTTCTTAATGGAGAAATTTAAAGCTCAGGGGGAGATAGGAGACGGTTCGGGGTGTAATGAGGACCCAATGCGTTTTCTAAACGATGATCCCGACCAGGATGATCCTGAAGGGAATGTTGGTGGCGGATCAGGCCCATCTGGAACTTCGGGTTCGGGTGCTGGTGCTTCATCTTCTCAGGGGGAGAAAGATTCGAGAGAAGCGGTACCGATTTCTTTAATTCCTTCTGATCAAGCGGCAAAAAGTTTGAATGAATTTGCTGAGATGTTACAATCACTTGAAGAAGGGGAATTTGTTGGAGATTTGACAGTTGAAGAGTTACAGCAGGTGTTCAATTTAAATGAAGAAGAGCTTAGAAAGGCATCTGAAAAAGAACCTGAGAAATACAAAGAACCTGAGCCAGAGTCTGATGAAGACGTGGAAGGTATATTTGAAGAAGAAATTGAAGTGGAGGATATTACAGAGGAGGAATATCCAGATCTGTACTCCAACTTCAATAACAATTAAACTAGTGATGAGTTTGAAGTATTTCCGAAAGAAAAAGATGCTGAAGCTGAAGAAGTGTTGAGAAAGAAAGAATCTGAGAAACCAGAAGACCCAGTGGTAAGGGAGGCAAAGACTCTGAAATAGAATCAGGCATTTAAAGAATTTATGAAGGCTTTTCATGCAAATTATATTCCGCCTCCGAAACCTATCAAGCAAAGATCATCTTTCAAGTTCAGGGGTCGAGTATCAGGAGAAATTATTAGTTGGATGTATGCTTCGAGCTTGAGGTGCTATGGAATTAAACGTGAAAATGGGATCCAGTACTTCAAGTGTGCCAAGGATTTTAGCAGTCTGCCTGTTTGGGATGTTCGTGAACTGACAAGGAAACCTTTTTGTTGTTATGGCGATGATGCGTTGGTATGCATTTTAAGAAGATTCTCGAAAAATAATGTCGTGAAGGATTTCAGTTTCTGGATCCTCAAAGGCCAAAGCGTCGTCGTTCTACAACAAGAGTTCATGAATTAACTGGCAAGAAGCTGATAATTTTGGTGTTTAGGAAGAAGCCTAATGTTATGAAGAAGATACCACTGATGACGATGCAACAAGATTTCATCAAAGGTCTGAGATGGTGGTATTATAATGAGAAGACAGGTGAAGCGGTTATTGTATTGAAGGAAGATAATCGGGTTGTGAAGATATATGATCCTATGTGGCTGATCAATTTGTCGAAGGCGGATATTGACGAGTTGTATCACAATCCAATTCTGTATCACCCAGATTATATGGATCAAGCGCTGAAGTTCCAGAGGGTGATAAGAGTTTGTTTTGCGTTCAACATTTTTGCTGGAAATAACCACGACTTGGTTTGGAAAGGTGATGGGTCTGCTACAGATACTCAAGGCTGATGAAGAACGGTCCAGCTATTGCCAAGGGGGAGTTTGTTGATACACGAAATGGCAATGAGCTGGATCTGACGAAGACACGAAGTTTTGGTATTTTAGTCTGGTGGCCGAACTCCGGCCGAACCTTGGCCGAGCCTTGGCCGAACCTGAGGTTCGGACAGGCAGAGGAGTTCGGACATCCGTAGTTTATATATAAGTGTTTGTGTCTTTGTAATTCAGAGGTTTTTGAGAGAGAGAGCGAATTTTGTATGTGAGGTTTCCTCTGTGTCTTTGTGTAACTCTGATTCTCTGCTAATACGAGATTGAGTTTTATTTACGTTTGTGTGTTGATTTCTCAGTTGTTTACATTTGCATTCGATCAATTCGTCCAAACCGATCCACGATCAGTCACTTTCACTTTGCTTATTTCAGAAGGCTATTGAAAACTCACCTCCATTGAGTTCAATGGTACAACTCGACCCCTTAACTGAGACTGGCTTTCTCGGATGGTAGACTACTCTACGAAACCTTTTAAGACTCTTCGGGAAACTCTATGTTATTGACCGACCTGTCGCGAGTATTCCATCCTATTTGCTAAATGAGAACTCGCGGACTGAGCTCCAAAAGCACATTGACGATGATAAGGACGTCACTGACTTGATGTTATCTAACATGACTCTGGATTATCGGTACAATTTCATGGGGATGACCGCTTACGACATCATGCATAAACTCAAAGACTTATTTGAGTTGGGTCAAAGGACTGAGCGAGCTGAGGCACTTTAACAATTTGTGAACTGCTCAATGGCGAGTGAGTCTTCACCATACGATCATGTCATGTTGATGAAAGCGTTTCACGACACACTGATCGACCTCAGCTACTCCATCTCTGACGGGATGGCTCTTGATGTAGTACTCAGATCTCTACCGGAACATTATTGCATTCTTGCGATTAATTGTTTGGCTCAAACGCTCGAGGAGGTTATTCCGTTGATACCCAACATGAAGATCAGGACCACGCTGGACGTGCTCAGAGTTGCTAATACTAAAATCTCCAAGACCAAGAAGGTTCAAGAAGGAAAAGGCAAGAAACCACAGGAACTGTCACAGCCCCAATTTCCACTAACGGAGTATAACCGTGTGGGGTGTGATCCAGACCAGGATCCAAGTCTTTAGTTATAACCAAGCCATAGTTAAAGGGGTAAACCAGTCATGTATTTCATTTAATAAATCAGAGTTTACATTTCACAAAATCAGCGGAAGCTTTAAAAGTTTACAAGGTTGTTGTATATTAAAAGTAATTACTAAAGTATCTGAAATACAATTTTCAAAAGGGTTTCGTAAAGAACAAGTATTGCCAACGCCCGTTCCATCCATGATCCTCCAAACAACCTGAAAAGCATTCAACAATCAAGTGTCAGCAAAAGCTGGTGAGTTCACAAAAGCAGTCTACACTTACCCGTGTAGACCAATAATGCATACGAATATCGAAAGACCAATTCGTAAGTTTACAAGTAATATCCATATTGTTAGGTAGCTAGCCTATGCTTATGTTCACCTGAATGTTCGCGACCGAAGCTGACAATGTATTTGATAGGTATTTACCTATGTGATTTGCCTTCCCGCGTCATCCCAGATCACGGAATCCTAGGCTAACATTGATCTCAGTCCGACCGCCAGTCGGGAGGGTGCATCCCGTGCACCGCTGAGCGGGGGTGTCAATCCCCAGTAGTACTACTCAACATTTCCTCGCTATTTCTATATTAACGGCCCGAGAAAGTAAGGACTTTTTGTAATTAAAAACGCAATTCAGTGAATCATGTGAAATGTACCGGATATTCATAAGGCAGACAAAATACCGTTGTCTAAGCATTGCCATCCCTTACTGGATGCAACTAGAAGAAGTAGTGAAACTCACCTTAGGGTGCACTGGTTCACGGCACTTGACTTTACACGTTGGCTGTGAATGACCTATTTTGGGTAAATACGGTCTAACCGGATTAGAGGTTGTCTATAAGACAAATATAGCATATAAGCAACCAAACAAGTTTCATACATTCATACAAGTCATACAATGCACACACAAGTTCCAATTTAGGGGAAAATCAAAAAATTGCAATTCAAGTCAAAGTTGACCCAGAAAGTCAAACTTCAAGCACCTAACTAGTGACATAGCTAAAATCCACATTACTTGGAGTTAATTCCTTAAATTTTACAGAAATATACTACATATCAATTAGGACATGTTGCAAAAAGAATCAAGTGAAAAGGTTAAGAAATGAGAAAGTTATGCGTGTTGGAAGTTGGCAAAAATCAACATTATTGTCTTTGACACACCATTTGGTGGCATGCCTAATTTGCTTCATACATGGAGTTAGGTTCTAAAATTTTGCAGGCATGAACTACTCAACATTTAGGGAATGTTTCAAAAAGAATCAACTTAAAAAGTTTAGTAACGAGAAAGTTATGCGCATCGGAAGTTGCAATTTTCAGCTTTTTGCAAAATAGTCAAAGTAGGTTTAAAATTTGCATAACTCATTCAGACCTTTAAGTTTAGGCACCAAACCTTCCAAATCTTACTTTTAATATATAAAAATCATTTTAATTTAACAAACCCCTCATTATATAAAGTTTATCATGCCCGAACAAAATGTAAAGTCTACTTTTCACAGACTAAACACAGCCCTGCACACCTAACTTGCAGTAGTGCTTTGGATGACCAAACGGATGTTTTAGAAGGTGGGCGAGTAGCCCAGTCGAAGCTAAGACATAATAATTTACTAGGGAAAAAAAATCAACTGATTCCGAGCAATATTGAACAAGCTATGACCTCTGCAAAATGGCCTAAAAATCTGGCCGAATCTGTCCAAAATTGGTATTTTGCAAAAGTTTTGGTTTACAAGTTTTAAGCAAAAATTTGGTCATTCAAATTCTTGTAACATCATACACGTCACTATAACATGGATTTTCAGTTGCAAACATGATCATACCAAGTTCATAGCAAAAACCCAACCTAAGACTAGCATACAAGCATAGACACCTAGCTTTTATGTTTGACTACATAAACAACTTCAAGAACTAAACATGGCAGATTTTTGAACTCCATTTCCAGCCCTAAATCCAACCTCAAAACATCCCAAAATCATGAACTAACATAACCTAACCTAAATCATGTTTCATAGACATCATAACACCCCATTTAGCACACAAACACAAGATTACACATGCAACCTACCAATTTCGGATTTGGGGTTTTAGGGTTTACAAAACTTGAAGAGAAAACGTGAGATGAAGAAGATGAGAGGGAGATGGAGATTTCTTGAGTGTTCTTGAGGCTTGTAGTGGCTTAAAATCCTTGGTTTCCACTTCCTTGAGACTTGATTTCTTCAAAATCGTGAATGTGTGTGTGTGTGTGTGGTTGAACCGCAAGCAAGGAGGGAGGAGGAGGAAGAACACGTGAAATGAGAGAAGGGGGAGGGGAGGGCAGATTTCTACTTAAATAAATTACATAAGTGGTCCCTCAATCTTTCATTTTGACACATAAAGCACAAAAATCATTTTAAGTGGGTTTTTACTAAAACTTGAAAGGTAAAACCTTAAAAATGTTTTCTAAGTGTTTTTAACTCATTTAACATGCAATGTTTAATCGGGACAAGTATAAATATCATTTACACATAAAAATTTCAATTTACGCACGAAGCTCGGTTTCACCCGGAAAAATGTAAAATTTTCAAATAACACATAAAGTTACGAAATGAATTCACGAATCAAGTTATTAAAATTAATTAGCAATTAAACATTAACACATATGCAATTATTCAAATAACGGGTCACGGGTTCGCTAGCGGAACCAACGGAACTAACAGAAAAACTTAACGACGTTAACTCGGGAAGTGGCAATTGTCACAGCCTCCCCATGTTAAAGAATTTTCATCCCGAAAATTGTCGTGGTGCTAACCGTTTCGCGGATCGTTATGAGAGAGTCCAAGTTCTCTGTTCCAAGGGGAATGACGGTCGGTATATGATTAAAAAGCATCGAATGAACATTTCACATGAGCGTACAAAAAGTGATTTTTTATAACAAACGTTTCCATGAGTGAGTTGAATCGTATCGCATGGTTAGGTTTAACAAATGTCAAGATGACGCCATATTCAAAATCGAAATATTTAATGCGACGAAGTGACCATATCTCCGAGTAGCCTTTAGCTATAGTGTCAGTAAGATAACAGAAAGTATTGTGTCAAATGACACGGTAGAGGCAAGAAGTGCTGCAAAAAGGTTCGAATATTAACGTATCTGGAGGGTGGGTATGCGTCCTTGAACTTGGCTAAGATCGGGTGGTTCTTACAGTTCGTAGAAAAGGTATAGGAAGATGACGCTGCAAGGTATCGTAGTACCAATAGCATAGCGAGTAAGCGCGGTAATCTCATAAAGAAGTGCTCTGCTTCACCAAGCCGGTGATAATTTAGGCGTACGCGAGGTTAACAAGTCGTGGTATGTCCTGTTCGAAAAAAAAACAAGTCGTGGTATGTCAGAAATGCAATAACTAGAGGACCAATTAAAATATTTCACCAATTTCTAGGGTGAACCAAGACGAGTATGGATGTGGGACGAGTAAACATTAATAAGGGTCCTGGAAAGGTCATGGGATTGCTCCAATGAACACGTGATTTGTCTTTTATAATATAAAACTTCAGTTGTTAAAACGTTGTTGTTCATTTAGGTCGTAATCTTTATTTGACAAAATTTATATTAGGATAGTTCCTATTAATTTAGAGAGTTGGAATAAAAACAATAAGTTTCATTTGATTAAACTGTGTATGTCCCTTCTAGTGAAAAATATGCATGAGGGACATGGGAAATCACGACGGAAGTAACATAGATTTTGCTTTATTGTGGGCACTGTCCCATTAAATGAAGTTTCTCAAAATAAGGTTTTTGTCTATGATTTCAAGGTAAATCTGTGGTTCAGCACTAATCCCACCTTCCACATGCCGATAGTGCTTATGTATAGGGTGTACCGCAGCTAACCCACCACACTACTAGCACGTTGAGGGTGTACCAGTTTCCTTGCCATTCCTGGCTATTTGACAAATCTTGTTAGGTAATATACTCGAAAATAAGGTATCTTATGTTTTTTTCCCAATGCTTTTGAGTTGAATGGGAGAGAAAAATTTGAAACCATGCAATCATGTGAAAATTTTGAATTTTGCGACAAAAAGGTTTTTCCACGTTTTCGGTCGGTGGGATCTTCACCCACGGTGAGGATTATTAAGAGTTTAGCGGACGCAACGCGAATACAAATTGAGTTACTGAAGTGGATTCAAAAGATAAAGTAGTCTTTCACGTTTAGGTTTAAGATGAGGTTCGCCAACATGGGATATATCATTACGCATATTACCCTCCGGTAAAGATCCAAAATAAGGGTGACATTCTAATGACCGAAAGGTTCTTTGGAGAAGCATAAATGATATCAAGTATGGGATTACAGATTCAGGATGAAGAGGCGAGGTAGCTAGTGTAAGGTAGTTGAAACTACATGTTTCGAAGAGAGTCATTCGGCACAATTGATGCGGATTCGGAGAAAACGATTTTGGGTCAACTGATATGAATGCGAGTGTGTCAATGGTTGTACCGTACAGTAGGATAAATTTCATGTAAGAATATCAGTTTATGTCGGTCCTAAAGGGTAAGTAGAGGTGCAAACGGGTCTTAAGAGTGGGTTTCCGCAACGCCAAACGCTGACGGATCCAAAATAATACTTAGCTTTCAATGAGTGTAAATACGAATCGTAACTAAGGTTTCGCGAGGTCTGCTGCGTATTAAAGAGTCGCGTTGCATATAAGATGTAGAGATATCAGGTACTTGGCTCACTTTCGGTGATCCTCGGGTAGCTCGCCCCATATACTATAAATTCAAACGTGTCTTCGTCGAATCTGGAGTCAATCTACTTCCTTACGCGTGTTATCGAGAGTTCGAGTCAATCATTTGATTCAGTCACCATTGGTTATGAAACAGGGGTTACCAAGGAAAGGTTTTCTAGAGAAGAAGGAATGAGGACAATGGGTATCAATGTATGATGTTGTGGAACTTTCCTAGCATACTGCTGCCTATTGCTGGCTGTCACTGATTGTCGTACGGGCGCTTCTGACAAAGAAGTGCATGGAAATGTCATTGAGGAGGTTAACTAGCCGTGATTGTTCAAGGCTTGAAGACCTTCCAAGTCACACAAGAATATCAGAGTAGAAAGTTCCTTGGTAGTCAAGTTCACAGACGAATCGTGTGTTTGAAGATAAAGCGGTTCGTACGGGTTCAAGAAGTAACCTACATCGCTCCGTTGGGTGAAAATTTATTTGTAGTGAGGTATAAAGTGCTTAAAAATCGTGACGAGATTACTAGTCAAGAGGGGAGAACTTCACAAGATTTTCCTGCCGAAAGGTTGGTTCCAATGGTTGAGGTGTAATTGTCCATTCAATATGTCTGGGTTTCCTTCAGAGTAGAGTTTGTGGAGTTGTTGCACAATTGTGAGGGCTTGAAGAATGGTTATAATAGTTAGGATTTCGGATAAATTAGAATCAATCTGGGAGTTATACCCCGGCTCGCTCGCAGTAAGGGGAGACCTTATCGTCGAATGGTGGGAGTAATACGGTGTCTTACTGGGGTTATCACTTGCAAAAGCATCTTAAAGAAGTTCTGATAGGTTGGGAGCCATATCTAGAAGGAACAAGATCGGGCGTGATAGAGAAACGAACATTGATAGATGTCCTCAACCATATGGTTGAGTCCCATAAGCTTGAGAATTTGATGTCAGAAGATTTTGAAATGAAAGGTTGTATTCCCTTATAATCAATGGTTTGCCGAGTAGAATTCCCTAGGGCTTCCATACACTGCAGATTACATTTACGTGTGCACCCGTAATGGTAATTTACCTTGTATGGTCATGCTGGTTCCTCTTACTTTAGCTACCAGGTTCAATGGGGTAGTATGTGGTTTCCACGGGGGTAAGTATCAAGAATGTGGTCATTAAATCAAAGGTAACTGACCGGGATTTGCCAAGGAATAAACAGCTCATTTAGGTACGATTTGGTAAGCAAGTGGCTCAGTAGGAGTATGGGCAGGGCATGCTACAATGCCCCCAACTTAACCTAAAGATATATAGTAGTTATTGTCCGACTCGATCACGTATCCGTTATACACACATATGTTTATATATATACAAAGAGAATATCATGTTATTTTTAGCCATCACATGCCTGATTTCATTTATGTTACTAAAGTCACATTCACGCTGAATTATCACACAACAACTATGTGATTTAAAATGCGAGGTCTAAACTGACCAAGGAAAAGAGTGTCAACATATTAGGGTAACAGACGCAGTTACAAGCATCCCATGAGAAATCACCTGATTCTATACAGTGCTGCCCTATACGAGGCTAAACAGCGTTCTTTACTAACGCGTTACGATAAAGGTACTCTCGGTGTGTGGTAATGGGTGTCTTAACCGAATAGGATCTGCTACTACTCAACATTACCTCGCTATTTCTATATTAACGGCCCAAGAAAGTAACGACTTTTTGTAATTAAAAACGCAATTCAGTGAATCATGTGATATGTACCGGATATTCATAAGGCAGACAAAATACCTTTGTCTAAGCATTACCATCCCTTACCGGATGCAACTAAAAGAAGTAGTGAAACTCACCTTAGGGTGCACTGGTTCACGGCACTTGACTTTACACGTTGGCTATGAATGACCTATTTTGGGTAAATACGGTCTAACCGGATTAGAGGTTGTCTATAAGATGAATATAGAATATAAGCAACCAAACAAGTTTCATACATTCATACAAGTCATACAATGCACACACAAGTTCCAATTTAGGGGAAAATCAAGAAATTGCAATTCAAGTCAAAGTTGACCCAGAAAGTCAAACTTCAAGCACCTAACTAGTGACATAGCTAAAATCCACATTACTTGGAGTTAACTCCTTAAATTTTATAGGAATATACTACATATCAATTAGGACTTTTTTCAAAAAGAATCAAGTAAAAAGGTTAAGAAATGAGAAAGTTATGCGTGTTGGAAGTTGGCAAAAACCAACATTATTGTCTTTGACACATTATTTGGTGGCATGCCTAATTTGCTTCATACTTGGAGTTAGGATCTAAAATTTTGCAGGCATGAACTACTCAACATTTAGGGAATATTGCAAAAAGAATCAACTTAAAAAGTTTAGTAACGAGAAAGTTATGCGCATCGGAAGTTGGCAATTTTCAGCTTTTTGCAAAATAGTCAAAGTAGGTTTAAAATTTGCATAACTCATTCAAAACATAAAGTTTAGGCACCAAACCTTCCAGATCTTACTTTTAATATATAAACATAATTTTCATTTAACAAACTCCTCATTATATAAAGGTTATCATGCCCGACCAAAATGTAAAGTCTACTTTTCACAGAAAAACACAGCCCTGCACACCTAACTTGCAGCAGTGTTTTGGATGACCAAACGGATGTTTTACAAGGTGGGCGAGTAGCCCAGTCGAAGCTAAGACATAATACTTTACTAGAGGAAAAGAATCAACTGATTCCGAGCTATATTGAACAAGTTATGACCTCTGCAAAATGGCCTAAAAATCTGGCCGAATCTGTCCAAAATTGGTATTTTGCAAAAGTTTTGGTTTACAAGTTTTGAGCAAAAATTTGGTCATTCAAATTCTTGTATCATCATACACGTCACTATAACATGGATTTTCAGTTGCAAACAATATCATACCAAGTTCATAGCAAAAACCTAACCTAAGACTAGAATACAAGCATAAACACATAGCTTTTATGTTTGACTACATAAACATCTTCAAGAACTAAACATGGCAGATTTTTGAACTACATTTCCAGCCCTAAATCCAACCTCAAAACATCCCCAAATCATGAACTAACATAACCTAACCTAAATCATGTTTCATGGACATCATAACACCCCATTTAGCACACAAACACAAGATTTACACATGCAACCTATGTTGGGTTTTATAACAAATTATCACTTTAAACACGAGTACGCAGCGGAATTAATCATATGACTTAATCTAACTAACCGGTTAAAGAACGTGTACCTTTTCAGCTCGGCAAGAGAAGAACCTTTAGGATTTGAAGTAAATCCCTCTACGATCGTACACATGACACACCGATGTACGTATGCTAGTACTCGATCACGAACTCCTCTTGATCAAGTAGGCTTGGTCGAACCACACAAGAAACCGAAACCCCTAGGGTTCTTTCTTGTTGCCGAAAATCAGAGAGAAAGAGAGAGATTAGGGTTTGCACTTTTATCAGATAAAGTCAGCATCAAAACCTTAAACCCAGAGGGTCTATTTATAGGTTTAAAAGACTTGGAAAACAAGTTAAGGATTGGCATAGGAGCCCTAGCCGAATTCGGCCTAGAGGCCTTATCCAAACCCTTCTCTCAATTGTAATCTAATTACAACTCTCTCTAATTACAACTAGCACCCCCGTTAACAATTAACTGTCAGTTTTTAACGATTCTGTTTCTCATTCCACAACTAATTAAAGATTACCAAATTCAAAATTGAGACACATCTGGATTTCATTTGGGCATGGCCATGCAGACATCTTAATTAGTCCCAATGAGGGGCCCAGTGGTATCTGCTTCAACCTTTAGGCTGAAGGAACAAATCCTCTTGACTACACGTGTCCAGTTACATACTTCACTACACTTACTGAAAATAGCCCTTTTGTACTACCTTATTCAGGATAGTTAGAACTATATCAAGTAGGTGCAATCCATACATGCATGACCTGCTTGTATCTCAAGTCTAAGGATAAGTAAAGCAACCATTTACGAATTTCACTCAATGACGACGATCCATAAAGTGACAATTTGTTAGTGGGGTTGTCCGATATGCATCCTATGAATATCATGTGAGTTTGGTGGGACCATCCATTATATATTCCAAGAATATTACCCATCACTCAGATTTGTCTTAGTTTAACTATATTCCCATATAGTTAATCGACAATGGACAATTTAGAATATTTGACAAGTACTCAAGGATTAAACATGCAAATATAGGACACAATTTACTATTAAATGAAATCAAACATATCAAGTACTTTATTTCATTATATAAATAGAAATTGCTTAACATCCCTTATCCAAATACCGAACATTAGACATACATGATTTAACTAGCTAACTTAAGTCCCATGCCCTCGGCATGCCTTTCAAGCTTCGGCCTTGACAAAGCATTCGTGAAAGGATCAGCTAAGTTAATATCTATGTGAACTTTGAGTAATCTGATTTCATCTAGTTCGATCTGCTCACGAACACAGTGATATCTCCTGGCATAGTGTCTGGCGCCCTTCTGAACTCCAGGTTCTTTGGCGATGATTAATGTACCCGAGTTATCGCAGTACATGTCGATAGGCAAGTTACTTGTGGGGACAATGTCAAGCCCACTAATAAACTTCCTTATCCAGACAGCCTCCATTGCAGCTTCCGAAGCAGCAATGTACTCAGACTCTGTTGCAGACATAGCAACCGTGGTTTGTTTCTTGCTTTTCCAATCCACAGCGCCTCCATTCAAAACGAAGACGTACCCAGACTGAGACTTCGTGTCATCTCTATCAGTCTGAAATCCAGCATCACAGTATCCGGTCACTTTGAGCTCTTGATCTGGATTTCCCCCATATATCAAAAACAAATCTCTAGTAGCCCGTAGGTACTTGAGAATGGTCTTAACAGCAGTCTAGTGACTTTCACCCGGATTCTGTTGAAATCGGCTAACGATATTCTGTGCAAACGCTATATTAGGTCTAGTGCATCTTATCGCATACATTATAGAGCCTACAGCCGAAGCATAAGGGACTCTTTGCATACGCTTCACCTCATCAGGTGTAGAAGCACCTTGTTTGACCAATAGACCAAGTCCTTCTTGCATAGGTACTATACCACGCTTGGAATTCTCCATCTTGAATCGCTTCAAGATCTTATCAATATAAGCACTTTGACTTAGTCCATTTAACCGCTTAGTTCTATCTCTATAGATCTTGATTCCAAGAATGAATGCTGTTTCTCCCAAGTCTTTCTTGGCAAAACACTTTCCAAGATGGGATTTTACATCTTGCAACATTGGAATGTGTTTTCCTATTATCAAGGAAAGTAACATTACTCCTACTAGCTTTGCAATATACACATGGCTCATCGGGATTCTGAACGAAACCAAACTTTTTGATTTCTTCATCAAACCGTTTATTCCAACTCCTCGATGCTTGCTTTAGTCCATAAATGGAACTTTGAGGCTTGCATACTTGGTTGGGAAGTTTTGGATCAATGAACCCTTCAGGTTGATCCATATAGACTTCTTCATCCAAGTAACCATTTTAGAAGGCAGTCTTAACATCCATTTGCCATATCTCAAAGTCATAGTACGCTGCTATGGCTAAGAGAATCCTAATAGCTCTAATGTCAGCTATTGGTGAAAAGGTCTCATCATAGTCAACGCCAAAACGTTGAGTATAACCTTTCGCCACGAGATGAGCTTTATAGGTGTGTACATTTCCATCCATGTCGGTCTTCTTCTTGAATATCCATTTACTCCCAACGGTCTTCGCGTTAGGAGGAAGATCAACCAAAGTCCAAACTTGATTATCTTTCATGGATTTCATTTCCACGTTCGCAGCGTCAAGCCATTTGTCAGATTCCGGATCTGATAATGCAACTTTGAAGTTCGGAGGCTCATTGAGATCTCCTGATACGTTATCCTCGGATTCAACTAGACCAATCCATCTATCCGGATTACGTACGATCCTTTCGGATCTACGAAGTGGAATCGCAACATCATCGACTTGAGGTTCATTACTTTGAACATCCCCCCTCCCCCCCCCAAGTTGATGATTGCTAGTTGTTTCAGAAGGTGACACATCTTCTAGTAGTTCTACAAGTCTCCCACTGTTCTCTTGAGCTATAAAATTCTTTTCAAAGAATTCAGCATATCGAGCAACACGAACAGTATTTTCGGAAGGATTGTAAAAATAGTAACCCATTGTTTCCTTTGGGTATCCTACGAAGATGCACTTAGTAGTCCTGGGTTGTAGTTTGTCAGGCGTATCACGCTTTACAAGTGCCTCACATCCCCAGACTCTTAAGTAAGACAACACAGGGACTTCTCCATGCCACAATTGATGCGGTGTCTTTTCAACCTTCTTGGTTGGAACCATATTTAGACCGCGTACAGCGGTTTCTAGAGCAAAATCCCAAAATGATATTGGGAGAGTTGTAAGGTTCATCATCGACCTCACCATTTCTAGTAGGGTTCGATTCCTCCTCTCAGATACTCCATTATGCTGAGGAGTGTAAGGAGGAGTAAGCTGTTGGACAATTCCACACGCTTTAAGATAATCCTTAAACTCTTGGCTTAAGTATTCTCCACCACGATCCGATCGAAGGATCTTGATGGTCTTTCCGAGTTGATTTTCTACTTCGTTCTTAAACTCTTTGAATGTTTCAAACACTTCATATTTATGTTTAAGCAAGTAAACATAACCATAACGGCTGAAATCATCCGTGAAAGTCACGAAGTAGCTAGCACCTTTTCTTGACACATGTCTAAATGGGCCACAAACATCAGTATGAATGAGTCCAAGTAGTTCTTTAGCCCTTTGCGGCTTGTTCGGAAAGGGTTTTCTTGTCATCTTTCCTGAGATACAGGAAACGCATTTTTCAAATGATTCATCATTTGATTATAAGATCCCTTCACGTTGAAGTCTTTCAATGCGGTTTTTGCCAACATGGGCAAGACGACAGTGCCAAAGATAGGTAGAGTCCAAACTAGATTTGGCTCGTTTGCTAACAGTAAACATTGAATTATTTGAAACACAACCACGCATATCAATTTCATAAATGCCATCACAAGGAATAGCATCAAAATAATGAACATTATTTTTAGAAACTGAAATACCGATATTATTAAATGCATTAATAAATCCTTGGTTTTTCAACAAAGAAACTGAAATAACACCTCTAGTGATAGAAGGTGCATAATGACAATTGTCTAATACAATAAATAACCCAGAAGGCAGAATTAATGATATTCTCCTATAGCTTCTACAGCTGCTGGCAAACCATTTCCCACGTACAACTGCAAAGCTCCAGGCTTCAGTTTCCTCCTTTTTCTAAGACCCTGTAACGAATTACAGATGTGAGTTCCACAGCCGATGTCATACACCCATGAATCACACTTAGAAAAGGAAAATAATTCAATTGTGAAGATACCTGAAGTACTAGTCCCACTAGTATTCTTTCTCTTCTTCATCAACTCAGCTAGATAGGTAGGACAGTTACTCTTCCAGTGTCCAACTTCACCATAATGGTGACAGATCTGGTCTTTAGCCGGATGCTCTTTTGCGGTCCTGAGGGGTTTGCTTGGTTTTAGGAACAAGCGCAACTGCCTTGCCTTTTCCCTTACCATCATTCTTGCCCTTCGCCTTTTGCGGTCGTTTAGCCTTTTGGATCTTTCCCCCTTTGATCATAAGAACTTGGGGTGTTTCAGTGGCCTTTTTAGGAATCGTTTTTTCATACTCGACAAGCATAGCATGAAGCTCAGGTATAGTCTTAGTCATACTATGCATGTTGTAGTTGCGCACAAAACCCTCAAAATCCTTCGTAAGAGATTTGAGGATCATGCCAACTGCCACAGCCTGATTATACCCATAATTGAGCGATTCCAATTTGTCAAAGTAGCTCTTCATCTTGAGCACATGACTACTGACCGATTTTCCAGTTTCAAGCTTCAAGTCGTGGAGTTCCACAACTAGGTCGAACAATTCAACACCAGCTTGTTTTTCATACATCTTCTTTAGCTCTTTGATCATATCACAAGGTGTATGAAATTCGTATTGCTTCTGAAGATCGGGAGTCATACTCGAGATCATCATGCAAGCGACCTCATCGTATCTGCTATACTCTGCATTGTAGAACGCTTTCTCTTGATCAGAAGCATTAGCAACTGGCTCGGTCTGGCCAATGATTTTCAAGGACATCGGTTCTCCGTTCAACTCTAAGGACAATCCTCAGTTGACGGTACCAGTCATTGAAGTTAGATCCATTCAGCTTTTCTCTTTCAAACATTTGACGAAAAGCATGACCAACATTGTTTTGAGGAGGGTTTGTTGCCATCTACAAAACAGATTAAGTTCAAAAATCAGTATTTTCGATAATCTTTTCCTTAATAAATTTAATTACCCAATGTTTAAACACTTTAAACAATTAAGTTTATTAAGGCTAGGATCCAATCGACATGCCATCATTTCATCAGTTGATCTGCTAGAAATGATGCACTCAAAAGGTAAGTGACGATCAATAATTGTACTCCAAGTACAATTCCTAGATTTTATGGGACCTACAAATAATACTTGTGAATCTTGCACCAAGTAATATGTAGTCATGTTTCATCCCATCTTTTGCCACGGGCCAAGGGTCTCACCGCCTAGCTCGCTTTAAGTCGTCCAACTAAGAACGCATAAATTGTCAACCATTGTGTACCAATGAGTGGGAATTTGCCATGCAAATGCCATTTTACCATTGTGTACCAATGAGTAAGATGACATCCACAAGTGTCCTTTTCAAGATGGATGGCAAAGACTTAAGTTTGGTTTGGGTCAAAACAATTTTGATGTGTGATCAAAAATGTTATGTGTGAAGGTTCATGCACACCTTCACCACATAATGTGTTTATAAAATTCATAGTTTGTCTTCCAAATCAAAAGAGCTCGGTAGCTCCATTCGCAAAACACAAGGAAGCGTAGGGGTGAGGTTTGCACTTTGCAATTAAAAACCTACCCGCTTTAGGGAAGCATGGCGACCCGACTTATACCTCTCTTAGAGTGTGTTCAAATGGGTGAGCCGGTGTTTCTTTTGAGTTTTAGGACACAAATTTTATTTTATAAACAAAATCATATTTCAATAGATATTTAAGCAAATTTCGATTTTCATAAAACAAATTTGCATTTAAAACCTTTTATTATGTCACAATTATCACAATAATCACATAATCTTAGGGTTTCTAATTATCTAATATAATTTTAATTTTAATCCTCTTCGATATAAGTAATAACCATAAACGATTTGCATGAAACTTCATGGTTTTTAATTCTTTTTAACATTTAAAATAAAGGTACAACATGTTGATTATCAAATAACAAAAACTTGGGTTCTTAATTTTAGATCACAAGAATCGAATTTTAGACCTAAAATTAGGGTTTCCGATTCGGCTAGAGGTTTTCGATCCATTATATAGTTTTCGATCGGAATCAGGGTTTCCGATCGAGAACATCACTTTTCGGTTATGGTTTACGATCGAAACACGGGTTTCCGATCCAATATGGGTTTCCGATCGGAAAACAAGGGTTTCCGATCGGAATGGGGGTTTACGATCCGGAAACAAGGTTTCCGATCGGTATTTTTCGACCGGGCCGTAAACAGTTTACGAATTGAACTCGATCGGAAACATATTTACGATCGAGAACAAGGATTTTGGATCAAAAAGTGTGGTTTTCGATCGGAAAACAAGGGTTTCCGATCGGAAAGCAACGACGGGTCGATATTCGGTTTTCGTTTTGGGAACCAAGCCACGGGTCGAGAACCGGTTTTCGATCAGGATTAGTGTTTTTCGTTTTTACCAATTGCGAAACCTTTTCTAATTGTAAAACACGATTTTAAGTGGATCGAAAAGCTAGAATCTTGATTTGGTTACCCCCCTTCCAAGTTTTTATTCCCCGGTAATTAATTAAAATCATAGGTGGCTCGTGATACCACTGTTGGGTTATATAACAAATTATCACTTTAAACACGAGTACGCAGCGGAATTAATCCTATGACTTAATCTAACTAACCGGTTAAAGAACGTGTACCTTTTCAGCTCGGCAAGAGAAGAACCTTTAGGATTTGAAGTAAATCCCTCTACGATCGTACACACGACACACCGATGTACGTATGCTAGTACTCGATCACGAACTCCTCTTGATGAAGTAGGCTTGGTCGAACTACACAAGAAACCGAAACCCCTAGGGTTCTTTCTTGTTGCCGAAAATTAGAGAGAAAGAGAGAGATTAGGGTTTGCACTTTTATCAGATAAAGTCAGCATCAAAACCTTAAACCTAGAGGGTCTATTTATAGGTTTAAAAGACTTGGAAAACAAGTTAAGGATTGGCATAGGAGCCCTAGCCGAATTCGGCCTAGAGGCCTTATCCAAACCCTTCTCTCAATTGTAATCCAATTACAACTCTCTCTAATTACAACTAGCACCCCCGTTAACAATTAACTGTCAGTTTTTAACGAAACCTCGTTAAATGTTCGTGATAAATATTAATTAACTAATTAATTAATACAAATACATTAGTGTCGAGACGTGTAACCCCGTAGGCTTAAATACTTTCCGGACATACGTTTATTAATACGTGATCATATCCCTACAACCTACCAATTTTGGATTTGGGGTTTTAGGGTTTACAAACCTTGAAGAGAAAACGTGAGATGAAGAAGATGAGAGGGAGATGGGGCTTTCTTGAGTGTTCTTGAGGCTTGTAGTGGCTTAAAATCCTTGGTTTCCACTTCCTTGAGACTTGATTTCTTCAAAATCGTGAATGTGTGTGTGTGTGTGGTTGAACCACAAGCAAGGAGGGAGGAGGAGGAAGAACACGTGAAATGAGAAAAGGGGGAGGGGAGGGCAGATTTCTACTTAAAGAAATTACACAAGTGGTCCCTCAATCTTTCATTTTGACACATAAAGCACAAAAATCATTTTAAGTGGGTTTTTACTAAAACTTGAAAGGTAAAACCTTAAAAATATTTTCTAAGTGTTTTTAACTCATTTAACATGCAATGTTTAATCAGGACAAGTATAAATATCATTTACACATAAAAATTTCAATTTACGCACGAAGCACGGTTTCACCCGAAAAAATGTAAAATTTTCAAATAACATATAAAGTTACGAAATGAATTCACGAATCAAGTTATTAAAATTAATTAGCAATTAAACATTAACACATATGCAATTATTCAAATAACGGGTCACGGGTTCGGTAGCGGAACCAACGAAACTAACGGAAAAACTTAACGACGTTAACTCGGGAAGTGGCAATTGTCACAGGAACCGCCTCCCGAGGAACGCCTGTGCTATGGGTGTAACAAGACGGGACACTGGCGTCGTAACTGTCCTGTTAACCCTAATAAGGGTTGCTCATCATGTATGTCAATACACGTTATTGAACTTTTCACTGTTTCCTCCTATTCATGGGTATTTGATACTGGATGTGGTTACCACATCGTTAATGTTTTTAAGGAACCTGAGAAGTGGAATAAGACAGATCAAGGCGTCATGGACCTCATCATTGGTGATGGGAAAAGAGTCCCAGTACTTGCTACCGGCACCTATTCTTTTTCATGCCAGACTGGCCTTGTAGTTACTTTAGTTAACTGTTTATATGCACCTGATATGTCTCTTCGTTGTTTGAACAAGGTTTTCGGTATAAATTCAATGGCAATTCAATTAATACTTACCTTAATGATATATTTTATTTCAAGGCTAAACCTCGACTTGGCATATATGAGATAGAAGTTCAAACAAATGATCATCTCTATCATGTTTCTAAAAGAAGCAAAGCTAAGAGTAACGAGTCCTCATTATGGCACCGTAGACTTGGTCACATAAGAAAGGCTCGCATTAAGAAGCTACAAACTGCCGGGATTCTCGATTCCCAAGATGCAGATTCCTTCGATGAATGCGAAGCATGCTTATCTGGTAAATTAACCAAGTCACCCTTCACCCATACAGGTGAACGGGCCCAAGGATTGTTAGGCATTATTCACACTGACGTGTGTGGACCCTTTCGAACCGAGACGAGAAATCATGAATGGTACTTCGTGACTTTTATTGATGACTACAGCAGATATGCTTACGTCTATCTGATGAAACACAAGCATGAAACTTTTGACAAGTTCAAAGAGTTTCAAAACGAAGTACAAAATCAGCTGAGTCAAACTATCAAAATACTTCGATCTAATAGAGGTGGCGAATACCTAAGCACTGAATTCCTGAATCATCTCAAGGAATGTGGAATCATTTTACAAACTACTCCTCCCGGCACACCCCAGTTGAATGGAGTGAGTGAAAGGAGAAATCGAACTCTGCTAAACATGGTTCAATCAATGATGTGCAGGACTACCTTGCCACACTCCTTTTGGGGGTATGCCATCTTAACCTTTGCTCGCCTAATAAATATGGCACCGACCAAGAAAGTAGACAAGACCCCGTATGAGATATGGCATGGATCCTCTCCTAAATTATCATACCTCGGGGTATAAGGATGTGAAGCTTATGTCACCAGCGAATCTAACAACAAGCTCGATCCCCGAGACGAAAAGGTAACTTTCGTTGGATACTATGGTAATATCTGATATTACTTTTACCATCCTGATGCAAATACTATTTCCATCAAGAGGAAAGGTAAGTTCCTTGAGAAAGAATTCCTCAAGGAAGAAATAGTGATCCAATGGATCTCGAAGAAATTCGAGATACACCTAACCCTGAAATGGTCGTTGCATCTGATCGAAAAATAATTGTCGCACCATCAGACCTAAGCACAAGCACAAGCGTTCGCAGAAGCGAAAGGACGCGCAAAGAACCTGAACTATACCTTGGCTATCATGAAGCCTTTAACTTCATATTAGTAGCTGATTCTAACGATGAGCGTACTAACTAGAAAGCTGCTATGTTAGATCTAGAATCTGACAAATGGCTTGAAGCCATGAACGCTGAGATGCAATCCATGCGTGACAATCATGTCTGGGACTTGATTGAGCTACCCCCCCCCCCATTCACGGGCAGTAGGGAGCAAGTGGATCTTTAAAAGAAAAACTGACATGCATGGAAATGTCCAAACCTACAAGGCACGGCTTGTAGCGAAAGGTTTCACTTAAACCCAAGGGATTGACTATGATGAAACATTCTCGCCCGTTTTCATGATCAAATCGATCAGGATTCTCCTTGCCATAGCCGCATGCTATGACTATGAGATATGGAAAATGGACGTCAAAACCGCTTTCCTAAATGGACAACTCGAAGAGGATGTCTACATGGTTCAGCCTGATGGTTTTGTCGATCCAGGGAATCCAAATAAGGTTTGCAAACTAAGTAAGTCCGTTTATGGACTTAAGCAAGCATCTCGAAGCTGGAATCTTCGTTTTGACCAAAAGGTCAAAGAATTTAGCTTTGGTCAAAATAAAGATGAGCCTTGTGTTCATAGAAAGGCAAGTGGGAGCGCTATATCGTTTCTTGTCATGTACGTAGACGATATACTGATCATAGGAAACAACATACCCATGCTTAACGAAGTTAAGAAATATGGCTTTTTATCTTGTTTCGCCATGAAAGATCTTGGAGAAGCCGCTTACATTCTGGGAATCAAAATTCATAGAGATCGATCTAAGCGCCTTTTGGGTCTTAGTCAAAGCACATACGTTGATAAGATCATAGCACGGTTCAACATGAGCAACTCCAAGAAAGGAGTTGTTCCCATGACTAAGGGAATAATCTTGGACAAGTATCAAGCTCCTAAAACAGAGTAAGAGATAAGCCAAATGGCATCAATCCCATTTGCCTCCGCTATTGTATCTATCATGTATGCCATGCTCTGCACACGATCGGATGTCTCGTATGCGCTGAGCGTGACTAGTCGATACCAACAGACGTCGGGACTAGCTCAATGGACGCTGTAAAGAACATACTAAAATACTTGAGAAATACCAGTGATATGTTTCTCGTATACGGAGGTGTTGATGAAGAGCTCAGTGTACGGTGCTACACTGATGCTAGTTTTCAGACTGACCGAGATGACTCTCGCTCGTAGTCGGGATTCGTTTTCACTCTTAACGGAGGGGTTGTTTCCTGGAGAAGCTCAAAACAGCCAGTAGTAGCAGATTCTACTATTGAATCCGAATACCTAGCCGCCTCAGAAGCTACTAAGGAAGTTGTATGGATGAAGAAATTCATATCCAATCTCGATGCTGTGTCGAGCATTAGGCAGCGAATCGAGATGTTGTGCAATAACACAGGTGCTATATCTCAAGCCAAAGAGCAAGGGTCTCACAAGAAGACCAAGCACATCCTGAGGAAATTCCACTACATTAGAGAAGTGGTCGACCAAAATGATATTAAAATAAGCAAAGTACACACGGATCAAACTTAGCTGATCCCTTCACTAAGCCTATGACTCAAGAGACTCATATTCGCACATAGAAGTGATAGGGCTTAGATTAGCTAAAGACATGTTTTGATTTAGTATTTGGATGTATGAACATTAACAGTTATCTATATTATTCTTATTCCATCTATTTCATGCAATAATGAATTCCATAACTGTGTTTAATATAATACGTTTAATTCTTGAATAATGAGTTGTTGTTCTAAATGTCCGTAGTCGATTAGTTTAGTGGGAGCTATTCTAAAGTAAGACTATTGTGACTACTTGAACCTTAAAACGGTTTAACGTTCAAACTCACGGACCTCATTACTGAATAACGTTGGACGTAACTTGCATCATGCAACGCAAACATGGAAGTCTTGCTTGCTTGATTAATGGATACTCTAATGTATCCTCAGACCTGAGACGCATATTCGAACTCCTGTCTACTAAAGAACATTCTTTGGTTGTAGCCTAACGTTGTCGCGTAACTGCCAACCATAACGGTTACATTTGGGAATGGCTCTGAAGTTTAGCGGGAGCTATATGCCTCAACAAGGGTTTCTATACTCTTGCTTCGGAAAAAATTATACATAAAGGTGCCCTCGTTGATTTCAAGTGATAAGTGTGAGGCCTCACCTAAACTTACTGTGTGTTTGTTGAATCACTTCGAATTATATCGAGAACGATAATCGATGAATCAAATATGAGAGTCCATATCTCATGATTCACCAATGTTTTATACAGAAAGGAACATATGACAATGAATACACAAGTCATAAATCTGTTTTGTTTTACAATCAGATATACTTTGGTTGACGACTTAAAGTGTCAACCTTGGTTGGTGTAGCCATGTTTAACTAGAGTGCCTCTAACAACGCTCGTTAAGCTGTCGCGTTCAGTCCAAGTGGGAGACTGTTGGAAATATGGTGTCCTGACCCGACAGATTAACGTACACAACCTGATATTGACCCGTAAGAGTTATACCCGGGTCAACGGATTTAAAATCTAATTATCCGTTAATTAGTATTTAGCGAACGACTTAATTAACTAAATGAATAATTGATTATTTATTTAATTAAACAACAAAACGATTTTGCTCTGAAACGTTCAAAATTTAATTAAACGGGCAAATCAGTTCTTACCGGATTAATAGACTGATTAGTTTGGTGGACTGGATAGGATCGCAGCCGAAGCCGCAGCCGCGGCTAGCGTCGCCCGCCGTACACCACCGGTCGATCGTCGGCCGGTGGTTCTCGCATTGCCGGCGCAACCAAGACCACCGCGCCCCGTCCTCTCGTCGAGGCCCGCGTCGCTTTATCCGCCGGTCACCACCACTACCAAACCGCCACCGCCGCCTCCTTTCCGGTGATGAGTTCATCGTGGGGACTATTCCTGTGGCGATCCCGTTGTCCAAGGAGGATCCAGTTTTGTCGTCGCCGCCGCCCATGGCAAGTCTGCCACCATCACCGTCGTTAACGCCGCCGCCACCGAAGGTAGCGGAGTCCGTCGAAGATCTGACTTGCAACATATCAATTTTACCATATTTGCTTTAATTACAATAGGATCATAGCCTTGACATAGCCTAAACCCATGTTGAAAACAACACTTGAACATGATGACTTCTTTGCACGAAATGGTCATTTAAACTTTAATAATAATAAAGCGACTAGCCAAATTCATTTATTAAATGTACCAAACCTTGTAATAAATACCATGCATGATCCCATCATCTTGGGATTTATCATTATTATCATTATCGTTTTACATTTGTTTTAATCATAAACTTTTATCAACCTTTTATCATTTTATCATTCACATATTTCATGGATAACTCTAATAAACAATTTTGTATTAAACTATAATGTGTTTAGGCAATGACAACAAAACAAGACTTGTGATCCATTCTCTACGTAAATGTCGGTTTATTCTACGTCCAATTCAATTATAAATAACTTCGTTAACGTTCACGAAGAACCTACTTTACATGCAGGCGATATATATATAGATGCAACGTAACATTTTTAAAATTATAATTCCGCGAACATTCTTATTATGAACCGAGCCGTTTTTATTATTTTATGTCGTCGCGAATAAATGTTTTATAAAAATATTCAAGCCCGATCCAATCTATTTATTTTCTTTCTTTCCTCTCCCTCGCGACCCGTCACCTTTCCCTTTCCCCATCTCCCTTCTCTTTTCTTGCGACCCGGTTGGCCACGGGATCGACCCGTGACCCGTCCCCTCTCTTCCTTGCCGGCTACATGAACCAAACCAAACCACCACCATTCCATTTGAATGAACTAGTTTGTTGCAAGTACTTGTGTTGACTTCCTTTATGCCATTCAAATCAACCTCCAACATCATCCTTACAACCTACACATTGTAGGTGAAACTTGTCTCAAGCCACAACAAAACTATGGACCATTGTTCCTTAGTTTCCCACCAATACACCCCTTATTTTCCCTCTCAATGTGCAGCCATCTAGCACTACAAACACACACCAATTGTAAACATTTCAAGAACCTTGAGCCCCCTTGTGGGTGCATGTGTGAACCGGCTCCAAAGGACTCGAACCCGAGCCCTCTTTCTCCTCTCTTCTCGGCCGAACACAAACACATGCACACACACACTTAACCTTTTATTAAACCTCATCATTCACTATATTTTTATCTAACATAACACCCCTCCACCTCTCTCTATCTCTCGTTCCTCTCTTTCTCTCTCGGTTCTCTTTAGACCGCCACCCACACAAGACCACATCCAAACACTCCCATTTTACTTACTCTCTCACATTTAAACACTTTAACATAACCCTAGCCTCATTTGTCACTTAACTTTTTAAGAAAATATCTCTCTTGCTCTCTCCTCTCTCCAAAATTGTAAGTCTCTATCTCTCTCTCCACTCTCTCTCTAAATTTCTTGCTTAATCACTCATGTTCTTAATGAATCATGGTGCTAGGAAGCAAGAGGAAGCAAGAACAACCATCATCATCACCATTTTCGGCCTCCATTTCCATCTAGTGAGTTCACATCTCCACTTTTCCTAGTGAAATCTTGTTCTAGTGTTTGTCTCTTGTTCCATTTCATGAGCTTAACACTCCATTAGCAAGTCTTGACCTACATTGTTGTCTAAACAAGATTTTGAACCATAAAAGTCTACTAGTTTATGATTATCTTTATGTTCACCATGAATCTTGCCACTCCAAACTCATGATAGACATTTCCTTATAATATTATGTACAAACCTTGATTTGTAGGACTTTTACACAAGTATTTGTTTAGTTTGTATTTTTAGTCACTAACTTTGTACATATTGTGTGTTGTATGTTGATCTTGTAATTTTGAACCCCTTGATGCCTATGACACGATTTTTGACTCCTAATATAGTCAATATATGTTATCTTGGACTTTAGAAAGATTTCTTGTGCTTAAACTCACCATAGGGAACTTTTACTACCCAAAAGTACACTTTAAAACCCCAAAAAAGCACTTTTAGCTAACGATCCGTTTTGACCAGAAATTTTAAGCTTTTAAACAGTAGGTTGCGATGGTTGAAATTATTTTAAAACATAGCCAAAAGATCCCTTAACAAATTACTTGTATTTGGGCACAAACCGGGACTAAAACCGACACCCGACGGGCCCGGAAACGTCATTTTTGTAATAAAATTCAAATCTGGTCAAGATGAACTTGAAGAGGTATTTTAATGGTAAAAACATGTTTACAAACTCATATGGTGAATTTAGGAACCTAACGGTGTCATTAAACGGGCAAACGGGACCAAAACGGCAAAACCGACAAAAAATCCACAAAATCGGAAAACTATTGAATACCGACACTTGAAATAACTATCTACATATTTTGGACATAAAATTAATCATATTTTATTATCCTTGATTGATTTCTAACTTAAACGGATAAATATCGTGTAATCGGTGGTAACCGCGAAATCACCCGATTTTTAACTAATTAGTCAAAATAATCAATTTCTCATATGAAAACCCTCATTTTGACTTAATATTTATTTCTGTAAATATTTACCATCTTTAAATATTATTTAGGAATTTTTGTATATTTTATTCAATTATAAATATATATATTTTACATTATTTCCAGATAAACATATAACCGGACACTTTCACTTTGACTTTCCGAATCATTTAACCCTAAGGTTACCATGACCTCAAGACTTGACCTACCTAATTGGAGTGACATTAATTGTCAACCCAGTTACTTATTTTATGCTTTATAATTATTTAGGGCTACCCTTTCGTTGATCGTGCTACCGATTCCGTTTCTGAATCATATGAGTTTTTCACGGCCCCTTTTATCTTTAACTATTTTTATCTTTAGGGGAGAATTCATACATACTTTTCCATGTTAGACAATTAGACCTTGTTATCATATCTGATACATGTGCTTTCCATTGTCCAAACTTGTTATCTCATGTTCATTCACGCTATAACCTAAACCCCACTATTAACTGAATCCGATTAATTATCATTTCAACCTAAGGAAAAGGAAGTTGTTGAAGATTTTGATGCTTTATATGCGAAATGTTATCCTCATTAACAAAAATATGAGAATATTCATAAAATTTTTGTCGAAGCTGCTGATAGAATAATTCAACTTTAGGAGGAACTCACAAAGTTACGTAATGAAAATGGTGAAGTTCAAAGTCAAAATAACATTTTGAAACAAGATGTTGTCTATTATAAGAAACAGGTTGAGGAAGTTACTGTCGAAGTTCTGGAAGAGTGTCACTTGAGAGAATGTCATAAAATTGATTATAACAGATTGTCGGACAAGTACATTGCTGTAAGGGAATAATTTGTGGCTTGTGTATTAAATTATCCCTTGGCGGACTATTTTGAAGGTCTATGTGTTTAAAATAGGTGAAAATTAGTTGGGTTACGGGTATATTGGGTCATTGGGCCAATTTAGACATGTTTCGGCCCAATTAGAAAGAGTTTATGTGAAGTTTTGTGGGCCTAGAAAGTCAAATACGGGAATTAGGAGGTAATTAGGGGATTTAGTTACCGAAAATAGGCTAGCTTGTTTTCCAAGCTAGAATCCTCCTATAAATAGGTCCCTTATTCATTGTTTAAGGGTTGTTGATTCTAGGGGCAAGGTTCAAGGGTGTAATCAAAATTCTCTAGAGGAGAATATTGAATCTCTCAAGGTGTATTGCAACCGGTTATTCAAGAAAGTTCAATTCTCATTCGGTTTGTTATTTGATTTCAATTGTTCTTTAATAAATACTTTTCGATTATACTTGAATCACTCGATTGTTTGGATTCCGCACTCTCAATCGAGGTTAGATATCGCGTTAGAACCGTTTTCAGGACTTACAATTGGTATCAGAGCTAAGAAACGCAAGGTTTCGAGGCTCTCGCGATATTCGATTCAAGTGTTTGGCAACTAACAGTTTGAGTTTTTTGTGGTGGTTTTCAGCATTTAGCACGATTAAGAAGTCTTTTGCAGGTTTAAACTCAAAAACAGAAGCTTTCGAGACCATTTGTTCGTGAATCAGAGACTTTTCGAGCCAAGTGAGACTTTTCGATCAGGCTTTCTGGTCGAAAACCCTTTCCTGTCGCTTTCCTGTGATCGAGAAAGACCCTCTGTGTCTTTTCGATCAGGCGTGTTTCAGTCAAAAAGTCCTATTTTGAGACTTTTTGATCAGCTGCTTTTAATCGAGAAGTCCCTCTTTGTGACTTCTCGATCAGGTTTTTCGATCGAAAAGTCCTCTTCAGCGACTTTTCGATCAATCATTCATCAATCGAGAAGTCCCCTCTGTGACTTCTCGATCCACCATCTCGATCGGAAAGTCCCCTGTGACTTTTCGATCCACTGCTCTCCTCAATCGAAAAGTCCCCTCTGAGACTTTTCAATCCAGATCCAACCTTTTCGATCGTAAATCACACTTTTCGACCACTTTCCTATCCAATCGAAAAGTACTTTTCGATCAGCCCTGTCCGACCGAAAACCCCTTTTCGACCCAACCCCCTGCTGATCGAAAACCCCTTGTTCGACCGAAAACCCACTTTTCGGTCCAAATCCTTTTTGCGGCAAAAACACTATTTCGCACTGTTTAACTAAAACGGACGTAACTTGGGCCTCGTTTGGAGTTAGAAGCTCAAATTTTAACACGACGTCCATGAGAACGAGACCCAGAATTACCCCCGACTAACGTCCAGGGGAGCTCGTTTGGACCTCCAAATTCCACTCGGAAGGCCTCTGTTTTTTAGTTTTAAGTTTTTGACACTATTCTTTGAATAGTGATTTTGCCGCTTTTACAGGGTTTGCACTTGAAGAGGATTCAGAGTCGATGGCAAGTACTCAAGTTGTTTCTCCTGTTGTTGATGATCAAACTCAGATATGTTCGTACTCGGCATGCTCAGAATCGATCAAACAATATAAGCAACTGTTTCAAATTGAACAAAGAGACTGTATCAATGCAGAGTACAAACTAGAGAATCATCTAAAATAAGTGGAACCCAACAAAAAGAAGTTAGAGGCTGTATATGAAGAACTCAGTCAGCAGAAGTATCTTTTCCGAACATTCCGCGAAAAAATTGCCAAAGAAGAGGAGGAAAAGCGGAAGATCAATCATGCTGATGGATCATGGGTTTGTAATGGCGAGGAATGCTCAAATCCCACATGTTGTGCTTTGATTAAAGAATGGGAGAGCAAGTTTATAAACGAATGTAAGAATCATTCAAAAGCCACTTGGGAAATCAACAACTATAAAGATATTGCAAGGGTTTATAGAGAAAAGTTTGAAGCGGTTAAACAGGACCTAGTTAAATATCAACAAGATAAGAGTGATAAAAGCACCCTTTTAAGAGTGACTGAAAGCAAGGTGGAAGAATTGACACGAGAACTCACTGAACTGAAGGGAAAGTTTAATTCTACTGAGATTGCATTGGTGAAGCATCAAGTTATACAAAAGAAAAGGATGGACTCTCACCATGCTTTATTTAAATCAGAAGATCGACTCAAGCATGTGCAAGAAACATCTGGTCTCGGGGATGCAAACTTTCCTCCCCCACTACAACATGAGTACGTCAAACTGCCCCAAACTGCAGAGGAAGTGTTGAAAGAGTCCCTTAATGAAGCAAACATGGTTTATGGGCCTCAACCTGTGCGTGAAGATAAAAAGACAGCCACAGAAGCTTCTGAGAGTGCAGGTTCCAAGTCTAATGAAGTGAAGAAGGCTACTGAGGTGAAAACTCCGGTTGCAGATGAAAAATTGAAACAGTATCCAAAAATTGATACTGTTTATTTCAAGATTGTAGATGAGGTGCAGCGGGAAAAGGTGATCATGACAACAAGACCTGAGGGGAAGATATTTATGACATCTGGGTCTATGTTTGACCAAGAACCAGATGCTGGTTATGAACTACCATCCTTCTCCTCCAAGTTCAAAGGCTTGGGATGCGTCAACAATTTGTCATCTGACATTAAGACTATAAGGCCCAAGATCACCAACTTCTGTTCCTATCAAGATTGAAAGGCCCAAGATGACAAATAAGTCTCCAGTTTCATCAGTAGGCTCATGCAGTTGCAATTGTAGAAATGCTGCCTCGACATCAAAGAATACATGGAGCACAAGAACTGCAAAGATAGATTCAACTCAAGCTTCGAGGAACCAGTCCACAGTCAACCCAAGATCTGCAAACGGGTCAAAGGTGCAGACACAAGCAAATGGTGCTCCACCTCAGCAGCAAAATACAAAAGGTTACACGTCTGACTTCTATCTCAAGAAGCAGACTTGCTTTAATTGTGGCATTCCTGGTCACATTGCCCGAAATTGTCTCTATCGCCCCTATGAGCCATATTATCCGCACAGTCAAAGTGTTTCATCTCAGGAATCAATTAAGTCTAAGCCAATGAAGGTGCAACCACCTAAGGCAATGAAGACTGTTTCTCCTAAGATAAAACCCTCTGATCAACATTTTGGAGCTGCAAAAGAGCAAAGAAAATTTTCAAATCAAAAATATTTTTTTCGAAATTATGAAAATTTTCTTAAAAAGGTGAAGAAACCAATTTCAAAACAACACAAAGTTGACAAACCTAAAGTTACCCCTCCAAAGGTAACTAAAATTGTTTTGAAAAGGAAACCTGAAATGAAAAAGGTTGAAATGCCTAAAGTCACTACTTCAAATGTGACTAAAACAACTTTCAAATCACCTGGAATTTGGAAACCAAAATCAAAGGAAGCTACAGCTCAAATTCCTAACTTTTCAAATGGCATGTGTTTAAAAGAAGTAACTTTCATTGATTCATCGGGTCTACCCAGAACCACAATGGCCTGGGTACCAATGGCTAACTGATCTCTCACCTTGTGCAGGAATAGTCAAGGAGGACTTTCATTAACCTTGTTTGTTTATGATAGTGATTGTTCCAAGCACAGGGTAGGAGGCATCTCTTCACCTCATGACAAGCATATTTTAATGGGGAGTATGTTCTCCTTGTGAGAGGTAAAACAAAATCAGCATAGAGAGGTAACATTGTCTGACTTGGATATTTCTTGATCAAATTGCATGTGTATGACATTGTTTGCAACAAAAACCCAGTTCTGGAAAATTTTCAAAAGATAAACTTTGAAGGTTAGCTTGGCCAGTTTTAGTAGTTATGTGATTTTAAAAAAAAAAGTGTGTTGTTATTAAAAATCAAAAAGCAAGGGGAAGAATAGAAAAGATGAAATTGTTGGCCCCTCAAAATTAAATTGTGCTTTTTAATTTTTAATATTTTGTTTGTTTGCTTGAGAAGGTGGGAAGTGAAATAAATTTCCATTTTGGAGATGGCTGACACGCGTAAGGCAGATGTGAAAGACATGATCCATGGTGATATGCTGGTAGGCTCGGCTCTTTAATCTGAAAAGGTATGCGTTACACACTTAAAGATAACGTATGGTAGTTTGTTGGGAAACAGCACTTAGGTTAATCGCATTTCTATTTGACTGCATGTTCAAGTTCTCGATACACACGCTTGTCTCCAAGAGTGTGAAATTGAGCTCAAAAAGTCAGCGTCCTCTCTGCTTTGCGTGAGCAATGACCTGGGGATGCTTCACGTGTATGTAAGGCTCTCCTCTGCTTTGTGTGAGCAATGACCTGGAGTTATCCATACATACGTGCTTCTAGATCACCTAAAATAAAAAATATATATATATAAAAAATACACCCAAAAGATGCCAAAGAGCACATCAAAAGAAACCCTCAAGATTCCAAAACCCTCAGCCTTTGTCACTGATGAGAGCATTATCAAAAATGTTTCAAAAATTCAGTTGACTTGTATATTTTCCCCAAAAATCTATGTGATCTATTCTTTCTCTTCTCAATCCAGTCTGGAGCTCAGTTTCAAACTTCTGGTTCAGGTTGTGAAAATATGTGGTAGGGAATTTATGTGCTTGATAGTGTGTAATAACATGTACCTAGGATTTGTTGAAACCCACTTGCTGTTCATAATGAATGCACCAATAAAAGATAATAAAGTGACAAACAGCCTGATTAAGAAAAGGGATTGAGTTTAAAGTGGATCAGTATATTGGCAATCACCTGGGCGTCTTCGAGTAACAGAAGCTGAAAAGGGTTCCTCGATCAGATTCATACGGTTTGATCCCATAGAAACCTTCTCGTTTAGTAATTTGGTATGTTGGTTTTATTCTATTTTTTCTTTTGTTTTATCTTAAGTTTTTTTATTGTTTATTTTTCAACCATGGCCATGTTAATTTAAAGGTTTTAATGAGTTTTTATGGGTTAATGTGAAGAGTTCTCGGGTTCAGGGGAAGTATTTATGGGAAACCCGTAACCTATCATAGGGTTTTTGGTTGAATAATGCTAACCCGATAACCAGTCATCATGTCTAGATAGCGTTTGTTCCATGTTGTGCTTGACAGGTTAAGTGAAAAAGTCAACACATGGACAAGAAAGTCAAGGACTCAGTTGACCAAAGTAAGAACTCTACTTCTGTTCGTGTTGAAGAACCAGCCGGAAAAGGACTTACCCTATGCTTAAGGGAAGTTTGTTGGTTTTTCAAGTGATGCTTCTAAAGACACAAGCAAGTCAAGACAGTTACCGATGATTCAACAAGGACTCAATATTTTTCAAGAAGAAGCAAGTATTTGAGAATCCTCCTCTCATTACTTGTTCATCATTTGCAGTTCAAGCTGATGCTGATAAAGAGAGAGAGCCATCAAACATCCCTCGTGATGCCCAATGAAGATTGTCCAAGAAAAAAATCTTCATCAACCCATGTTCAAACCAAGGAGAAGACTGCAAGTATGAAGATTGAAAGTAGAAGACATTTAATATCACAAGCCAAGGGGAAGATTGTAAGGGAATAATTTGTGGCTTGTGTATTAAATTTTCCCTTGGCGGACTATTTTGAAGGCCTATGTGTTAAAATAGGTGAAAATTAGTTGGGTTACGGGTATATTGGGTCATTGGGCCAATTTAGACATGTTTCGGCCCAATTAGAAAGAGTTTATGTGAAGTTTTGTGGGCCTAGAAAGTCAAATACGGGAATTAGGAGGTAATTAGGGGATTTAGTTACCGAAAATAGGCTAGCTTGTTTTCCAAGCTAGAATCCTCCTATAAATAGGTCCCTTATTCATTGTTTAAGGGTTGTTGATTCTAGGGGCAAGGTTCAAGGGTGTAATCGAAATTCTCTAGAGGAGAATTTCAAATCTCTCAAGGTGTATTGCAACCGGTTATTCAAGAAAGTTCAATTCTCATTCGGTTTGTTATTTGATTTCAATTGTTCTTTAATAAATACTTTTCGATTATACTTGAATCACTCTATTGTTTGGATTCCGCACTCTCAATCGAGGTTAGATATCGCATTAGAACCGTTTTCGGGACTTACAATTGCTTCATAGAAAGAGTTGATGGAAGCTAATACGAAGATAGCTGAACAAAAGATTGAGATTTTTGACTTGCAAAGGAAATTGAAAAATTGCAACAATTCACCGACTTTCCTGAATTATTTGTATAAGTTGGAAAAGAGTCAGGAGAATGGTAAAGATGCAAGTCTTCATCAAGTTCCTGCTCCAGTGGACATTGAAATGTCTGTTCCAGCTATACCATTTGGTATTGTACAACATGATTATTCAAAATTTGCTGATACTAGTTCAGGAAAGAAAACCAAGTCAAAATCTAAGAAGAATAAAAAAGAGTTTGATTATTGCAAAGGATTGAAGTTTGATTCTAAATCTACATTTCTTGCAAAAGAAAAGGTGTTTAATGGAATCCCGGAAATGTAAAAGTGCCAAAGTTTTCTGAGATCGTGATCGATGATACTTTGATTTCTGGGAAAAAATTATTTGAAAGGTATCAAGTCTGAATTTACAAAGTTTGCCAAACAAGGTCATGAGATATCAAATTTTGTTCAAGATAAATTCAAGCAAAAGAATGGTGGTTTGGGATTTGAAGAGAAAGAAATGCTGCCTAAGGATTTCAACAAGATGGAATTTAAAGCAAAGAAGATAAGGAAACAGAAGGTGTTTTCAGATAAGAAGTCACAATGTTGGAAGAAGAAGGTATCTTCATCAGATGAAAAGCTTTCTTCTGAAGAGTCTTCTTGTATATCTGATGCTACACCACACGGCGGTAACAATTCAGATTCATTTTATTATGCTAAATCAAACAGGTTTTATCATAAAGATAAATTCTTTGGTTATGGAGATGATTCTGGTTTTTATGATTCTCCAAAATGTTTTCCAAAATTCCAAAATTCCAAAAACCAAAGAAACCTAAACCTGTGTTTTCAAAAGTTTATGATGAATGTTTCACTGATCAGTTTGGAAAACCAATTTCAATCAATCCAGCTGGTGAGAGACTTTGCTATGTTTGTCATAAGAAGGGTCATTATGCAAATAATTATCCTATGACAACTAACAATTCATCATCAAATGCCAAACATACAATGTATGTTGATATTGATGGCATTATTTTTAGTGAACCAATACCCAACACTCATTTTTTCTGAAAAAAGAAGATTTTTAATCACCTTGGAAAAGTTGGGTAGTAGTTCTGATTATCATTCATCAGTTGACAATGGTTCACTAGAAATCATAAAACCAAAACAGGAATGGAGACCAAAAGTTGTCTCCACGGCCAACACAGATTTTGTTGAAGACACTGGACGACCTATCATTGTTGTGGATGAGGGTCGGAGTTTTAAGAACTTATTGTTTTCCAGTGTTTGCAGGTATTTCAAGAAGACCTGTTAGTAATCGAGAGATTGCTGATAGTGAGATGCTTGTCGGTTTAAGTTACAATGCATCGTTCTTATCTATGAAAAGTTTATCTTCAAAATTTTCATTTTCAAAAATGTGTCAATTGTTGATCGATCATTTTCATTTTTGTTTTTCATTTTCTTTCGTTCATAATTTTAGGGGGAGAAAATTTGAAAATTCAAAAAATAGTATTTGTTTGAATTTTAGGGGGAGAAGTGTGGAAAATATAAAAAAAAATGAAAAATTGACAAATTGATCCAACAAAAGCAAGAAATGATGGTACATCAGCATATACGTTTATCTGCCATGGATAGATTAAGTCTAAAGGCTGTAGGTACTTGCATAATCTGTGAATGTGCATGACTAATCTGATATCTGCAAGTAAGATATAAACATAAAGCTTGCCTGATGATCTTTGGTTGTTTGCTTCTTGATGAATGCTATGTGATGATTCTGAAAAAAAAAATAGAATAAGAGATATCCTGATGAATGCATGTTTTTATTTTGAAATATTTAAACTTGTTTGTTTTTCTTTATTTTGTCAAACGATCGGACTTTCTCTACGTATTTGAATGATCGACCTGATTGTTGTTCGTTTGACGTTCTGCTTTATTTTCATTGGTGTTTCGTATAATCCATCGGACTTTCTCTGCGTATACGGAAGTATCGACCTGATTGTTGTTGGATTATACAACTTCAACTTGTTTTGCTTTCTTATTTTCTCAAATACTTGGGCTTTCTCTGCATGTCCACAAGACCGACCTGATTGCTAGGTATTTGAGGTTCTGCTTTATTTTTGCATGACTCATCAAGGATGATTTAATCTCAAATAAAAGTTACTTCTATATGATAAACATGATGTTTTGCTAGTATTTCTGATAGAGTGGAGGCCGAGTTATCAGTGCATGATAAAAATTATCTTAAGTATATTTGAAAACTATAGATATGATTGGTGCATGCTGAAATAAACCTCAATGTTGTATTTGCGATTATCTTGACTTGCATGCTGATTAAGGCCGAAATTGAAATGTGCTAGATGCGTTATGTCTGATATGATCTTGCATCGTGATCTTTCTCGCAAAAGACAAAAATAGTGTTTGTTTTTTCTGTATTGCCTTTACATTTCATTTCAGAAAATACCAAAAAGATTTTACTTCTTATTTGTTTTCGATTGATCGACACAAGATACGAAAAACATTTTCAATTCATATATCTTGGATTATCGAAGAGAAGTTTTGCGCCAAGATTATATGTTGGCCAGGTTTTCAAAGGAAAGAGTTTATCACAACTTCAAGTCTTCTGAAACTGTTGATAAAGATGAAAGAAATTGTGCATCGTCAAATATTCAAGATCAAGCTACCATCAAGTTGAGGGGGAGTTTGTTTGAAGAATATGTTTTAACTGGTGAACATATACTACACATGACGAGGGGGAGTTTGTTGATACCTAATGTGTGCGTCATGTGAAGTATCTGAACAAGACGATGTAAAGATCAAGATACAAGTTCAAGCTGTTTGCCAAACCAGGTCCGAACCTGGAGTTCGAACCGGCCGAACCTGGAGTTCGGACTGGCCGAACCTGGATTTCGAACAAGGTTCGGCCTAGACGTATATATATAGGATCTTTGTCTTGTAATCAAAAACAGAGAGAGAGAGAGAGAGAGAGAGAGAGACTAGATCTTAACTATGTGTTTTGAGGGTGTTTCTCTAGAGAGCTTCATTGAGAGTTTTTAGTTGAGTCTTTTGTGATTTCAATAAAAACAAACTTTATTTACATCTCGTTCTCACTCTACGATCAAGCAAACCTCTAGTAAGATCTGTCTTACGGTTTTTGAGTCTTTGTATATGAGAGACTGAGTGTAGGAGATCAAGTCTTAAGTGTGTGTTTTCCACTGTGTTTCTCTGAGTCTGTTTTCTAAGTGTTTACTGATTGTGATTGTTCGTTTGATCAATAAAACAATCGCTTAATTACTTGTTTCTCGTCTGATATAGCTAGATTGAGTAGACGATCCGATGCTCACGAACTTTCATAAAGTGTCGTAACTGGTTGGTACAACCATGTGTAGCTAGAGCACCACTGAACTGAATGTGTACATTAATCTTGTTGCGATCTATCCAAGTGGGAGACTATTGGATATTGTATGTCCAGACCCGAGCGATTAACGTAACCCACCCGGTTATTGACCCGTAAGAGTTTCACTGGGGTCAACGTGTAAAAGACCCGCTTAAACAGTTAACCGGAAATTGAAGAAACGTTAAATTAATTGTTACTAATTTATTAGTAATAATAGTGGATTAAATAATTACTAAATTATTTAGTAATTAAATTATGGGTTAGTTATTATTCATTTAGATAAATAGTAATTACTTGATAATTATCGGTTCAAATAA
Organism: Deinandra increscens subsp. villosa; assembly: GCA_039602395.1. Classification (NCBI taxonomy): domain Eukaryota; kingdom Viridiplantae; phylum Streptophyta; class Magnoliopsida; order Asterales; family Asteraceae; genus Deinandra; species Deinandra increscens. The sequence goes on from JBCNJP010000025.1 coordinate 32,044,023, forward strand.
TTATTACTGATTTAATAACTATTAATGGATAAACATATTGAATTAATTTGATTAATTAAATATATATATGGTTGGTTAGAATTATAACCTAATACCGATTATGTTTTTCCAATTGGTAAAAGGTTATAAATATAACCTTATGACAAAGAGAGTGGGTTACACAAGTTCAAAATCACAAAATCCCTAAACCTTCTGCTCTCTCTCTCTCTCTCTCTCTCTCTCTCTCTCTCTCTCTCTCTCTCTCTCTCTCTCTTTGTGTCGTCGGCTCCCCTCCCTTTCGAGTTCACATCACCATCAATAACCACCAACAACCACCCGCTAAGTCCCCACTTGTCACCGACAACCATCTCTATGTCGCTGCTTGCCACCGTCTTCGATCGAGCCACCACGACCGTCGCTCGCGCCACTGTTTCTGCTCCTGGTTATATGTCGTTATACCCACCGCAGAGTGCCTCTAGCCCGCTTTCCACCTACCGCTGCCGCTGGTGGACTTTGTCTTCGGTTCGTTGCTGCCGCTCGTGGCAAGCGACGCGTTTGAATCGACCGTCACGACATGCGGCGACATTCCATTACCGTCGCCGCCGAGACTCTCACCACCGCTTCCTTTATCGTGACCAGTTACTGTCGAAGACTTGACTCATCAGTTCCAGTCGAGCGTTTCGTTCACTATCGAGAGCACGTTGAACCCATGTGTCTCAAATGGTTGTTTGGATCGGACTAAGGTATATCTAAAACTCGCTTTTAGATTAATTTAATTTTAACGGTATTTATGTGTACGGTAATCTGATCATGTTCGTAAGTTTTACTAATTATTCGCATTGCTAGTTTATTTAACTGTGGATAATCTGTAATTATGTAAAATACCGTTTTATTAAATTAGTGAATTTTGAAAATAGGTAACCAAGATAACCACGGTAAAACCCAAGAAGAGTGTATTAGGTTTTGAAATAGGGGCTAATTAAGCCCATGATCCATCGTTCATAACAATTACCCGCGTGGGTCAAGTCGCTTACTAGTTGGAGCTTCCCAAGGAGCTAAGTGGAATACATAACACTTTCCACGTGTCTTACTTGAGAAAGTTTTTAGCAGATGAAACCGCTTATGTGTCATTGGATGACATTTTGGTGGATGATAAATTCAACTATGTGGAGAGGCCTATTGCGATTCTTGACTGAAAGAAAAAGTGGCTTAGGAATAAAGACATAGACCAAGTAATGGTAAGATGAGTGTACCAGAAAGGATCAGACATCACCTGGGAGTCCGAGGAAGAAATGCAGAGATACTATTCGCATCTTTTCGGTGCGTATTTAGTTTCGGTGAGGAAACTCCCTTTAAGGGGGTGAAGTTGTAACATCAAAAAATTCGTTATTTAAGAAAATGATTAGTTTGGTTGCGTGGAATATTATGGTAAGTATGTTTAATTGATAACCCGATATAAACCATTGGATGATTTATGGAGTTATTAAGTTATTAATTAACTAATAAATAAAGTATGAAAGTTTAGGGTGGATTATGTTAAATAAAATTAATGGTTGAAATTGTTTAATTGCTGAAGATGAGTGGCCAGATTCATAAATCTTAGTTAGTGGTTACGAGAGAAACAAAAATCTAGATTTCGCATATCAGAGAAATCACATATCGGGGAGAAAAGGGGAGAAGAGTTAGGGCTTTACAATTCTATCAATTCAAGGGCAAATCTGAGTGGAAATTCTTAGGGGATTCAAAATTTGTAATTGTGTGAGCGGTGGATCGTCTACTCGGTCGTATCGTAATCGATGTAAAACGAGAATGAACACAAGATGTAAATACAAAGGATTTGTATTAGACCATTGAGAAACACCACAGAGTACACATACAAGATCTGACCAAGAAGTCCTCATTCTATAGACTTAGCTATTATAGTTGAACTACACAACTCAAAACCCGATCATCCGAACCTCAGGTTCGGACCAGGTTCGTCTGTGTCCGAACTCTGAGTTCGTCCTAGGTTCGGCTCACAGCATGCAGTCTTGTATTCTATACTTCACATGACGATCAGGAACTATGTTTCCACAAACTCCCCCTCGACATGTGCAGTATCAGCTTTCACTTAAAACTTTTATCTTGTATCTTCAATAAAACTCTTCCTCAACTTGACGATTAGTCTGATCTCGAATACTTTATATTACAGCATGTGTAAACTCTTTATCAACAGCTTCAGAAGACTTGAAGTTGTGATGTTCTCATTCCACTTAAAAACCTGCCAACATAAATAATCTTGGCGCAAAACGTCTCTTCGAGACTCCAAGATATATTGCCTTTGAAATTTGATTTCATATTCCGTGTTGATCAATCGAAAAGAAATAAGAAACAAAATCTTTTTGACTTTTTGAAATTTAGAATTAAAACACAACTAAAATCTTTTTGTATTTTCACAACTTTATGCTAAAACATACCGAAAATCTTTTTGATATTTTCTGAAATGAAATGTAAATGCTATACAGAATCAGACGCTATTTTTGTCTTTTACGAGAAAGGTCACAACATGAGATCAAATCAGCATCATGCATCTAGCACACTTCAATTTCAACCTTAATCAGCATGTAAGCTATATTGATTGCAGATACAACATTTTCATGTTTATTTCAACTCAGACAAATCAATTTCTATGGTTTTCTGATATGATTTAGGTATTAATTTGTCAAGCATAGATAACATGGCGCCCACACTATCAAGAATACTGGCAACATCATTTATGATATTTTTGTATTTTTTTTCTTTTATTCAAGCCAAGTCACATACAAAGGATGTCTCATACAAATATAATCAACTTGCTTAGCATCAGAATTTCACCATAGAGATATATTGTCCAAAGTGTTTCTTGCAAAAAGAAAGCAGAACGCTAGATCTTCAACTCTAAGGTCGATCTTTCGATAAGCAGATAGAGTTTCGGATTTAGCAAAATAAATTAAAGAAAATAAAACAAGTTGAAGTTGTATAATCCAACAACAATCAGGTCGATACTTCCGTATACACAGAGAAAGTCCGATGGATTATACGAAACACCAATGAAAATAAAGCAGAACCTCAAACGAACAACAATCAGGTCGATCTTTCGTTACGCAGAGAAAGTCCGATCGTTTGAGAAAATAAAGAAAATCAAACAAGTTTGAATCTTTCAAAATGAAAGCAAGCATACACCCGGACATCTCTTATTCTGTTTTTGTATTTTTTTTATACCAGCATCACACAGCATTCGTCAAGATGTTTACCACATTTATCAAGCAAGCGTTATCTTTATATCATACTAACACATATCAGATTTTCCAAGTGTATCAAGCATTTTAAGCATGAACCTACAACCTTTAGATCTAGTCTATCCATGGCAGATAACATATGCTGATGTACTATCATTTCTCATCTTGTGTTAGATCAATTTCTCAATTTTTCATTTTGTTTATATTTTTCATAAGTTCTCCCCCTAAATATGACAAATTCTATGTTTTAGATTTTCATTTTTAACATTTGAAAAACAACACACTATATTTGGATTTTTCAAAAATACAAACTCTCCCTCAGAATGAGACAGAGTGTAAAACAAATAAAAAATTGATCAATTCAACAATAATACTTGCAGTTTAGCATTTTGAAAACAAAATTGATTTTGAAATTCAATGTAAGTTATCACAGATATTTCACAATCAACAATTTTCCAATCACCGAAAGATCTTCCTGAAATACATGTTGACACCAAATAAAACATTAGATGCTTCGGGATCGACCCGATTTAACAACTTTTCATGGTGTCTTCCACATAATCGTTGTTGGCCTTGGAAACAGATTATGGTTTCCATATCATTGTGGACAAAATTTTTGAATCAGAACCTGAAAAATTGTCAACCGGCGTCTTTGGTTGAGACCAAAACGGCTTACTAGTTGTTTTGAACTTTGACGACCACGGTTTATCAAAAATTTTACCATTATTATCCACATATTTTGCATTGGTATGCACATACGCAGTCGTAGGACAATCTGCAACAAAATGTCCAGGTCGACGACATGCATAACAAATTCTTTCACGCAGTTTTTGTGAGAATTTGGAAAAATTCTTTGGTTTCCAACTATGATTTGTAACAAAAGAATCATAGTAACCAAAAATATTATCATAAGCAAATGAATCAAAGAAATTATCAAAAGAATCATACCTAGGAGATGGACTCCTGGACGATGATGACCCTCCAAAATAATAAGGTTGCAGCTTCAGAGGAGATGATTTCTTTGGAACCTTTTCGTTCGAAACTTTTTCTTTCTTCTTTTGATGTTGGACTTGAACCGGTACTTCCCTGATCTCAAAACCCAAACCTTTGTTTTTGTATCCTGGAAACTTGTTTGAACTTGATGAAGAACCAGAAGCGTCTCTTCCCTTAGCTTCTCTACTGAATTTAGCTTTATTGTCTTTCAGTTTATTCTTCTGAATAAAAGCTTTTCTTCTTCTGTTGCAAAAGAAGTATTCGAAGAAACCTTTTCGAATATATTTTCATTTTCCAAAAATGTAGACTTTGAATCAAATTTTGGAGCTTCACCCAACGGCTTGTGTTTTTTCTCCGATTTGGACTTTTTCTTCTTTGGTGAAGTGACAAATTAACTTGGAGTAATCATGCAATTATGCCTTTGGATCCAGAGGAGCAGATGAAAATTCAGATTAATCCACTGGGTAAGGGACCTTGTGGATATCATCCTTCTTAGAACTATCATTGCTTCGATCCTGTTTGTACAAGAAATTCAAAAATGTAGGCGAGAGATTGCAATTCGTCACTTGCCTTTCTAATTCCAAAATCTCCAACTTCAATTCTGAAATCTTATGGTGAGCTTTAAACAAATCTTTCAGTGACTTAATGAATTTTCATTCAAATCATTATATTCATAATGCTGTCTTTTTCTGATCTCACATTCAGCTAAAACTTCTTCAGCTACAGTTTTCCATTCTTAAGGATCCTAACATCCTTTGTTAAAACTTCATTCTTATCTCGAAGAAGCACATTCACATCGCAAAGTGTAGAAAGTTCTTCCTGAAGACCTAAAACTCTATCAGCAGCTTCAATAGCAATGTCATTTGCTTTCTCATACTTTTGTTGAATAGGGTAGCTTTTCTGAAATAAATTCTCAAAGTCTTGAGCTACATCTAGAGCTTCAGCTTTAAATGTTTTCATATTCTTCACTCAAAACTTTCTTCTCTTTTAACAAATCAGCATTAATCTTAGCAAGTTCAACACACTTTGGACATATTAAGGAAATTTCATTCTTAACTTCTTCTATCACTATCATCCCCTTTATCATATATCATGCATGAACTTGTTTCAGAATCAGAATCAGTTGCACAACCATCAATTTGTTCAGTCTTGAAAACAATATCACAATCCTTTTTGTCTATCAACTCATTATTTTCTGATTCTAAACCACTAGATGCTGAATCATATGATTTTGAATCAGTAGAATCTGAACCAATCTTCATGGTCTAAATGTGTGCACATGTCTCACATTTTTCTTTCAATGCATTCCATTTATCTTTCACAGTCCAATATACTGTGATTTCAAGAAATAACTCTCTTGAAAGAGCAGTATTGATAATGTCTCTTGCTTTTTCTTCATTATTTGTATAATCCCTTTCTTCTAGAGAAATTATGTATTGCAAATACATCTTATTTTCCTTTGAATTTTGTATATAGATTGAGTCGAGTTTGAGTCATTTCTATTTAGTTTTTATCTATTTTAGTTATTTGAGTCTTAATCGTGGTATTGAGTCATGTTTATATATTTTGTGTGAGTTTAGTTAATTATTTTAAGTCTTCTGTTAATTATGCCAATGTGCTCAAAGTATTTGAAATATATTTGTTATAGGTTGGCATAAGAGTCTAAGAGAATGTTTGATGTGGCTTAATTTATACATATTTTTAGCCTAATATTTCCTAAACTCTTAAATAATATTTGAGTGACTGTTTGTTGAATTTTCTCCTAAATAATTCTTATTTGAATTTCAGATGTTTCAGGAGACCACGAGTGAAAATAAGCTAATTCGCTTTGATGGAATAAGTTGGATGTCTATAAAAAAAGAAAAAAAAAGAAAAAAAATATGAAAAGAAAACAAGAAGCCATCAAATATCACGTGGACTTGCATGGAATTGGAAAAAGAAAACAAAAGTAAATTGTTTTGAGACTTTGAGCTTTTGCATTCCATCTCACGTGGTAATTTGTTGACCAAAAAGTCAACAATTTACATGTAGTCTTGCACATGTTAGACAAATAAAACATAATTTATCTTGATTTTGAATGGGCTAGATTTGTAATGTGTTTGGGCTGGTTCACGTGGAAAGGAGGAATTAATTGAGATTTAAGATATACTTTCTGAAGGCAACTTTAAAAGGGAGTCTACGAACGACAGAAGAAAAAGAGAAGAACCCTACGCAACATTAAGGGACAAACGGAGAAAGAGTTCGACATTTAATTTCCCAGCCGGCAGAGAGAATTTGAGGACGATTTTTGAAGGCTTGAAGGCTAGGAATCAGAGAGGATCGACCAGAATCAACAATCTTTCATCAATTCAAACATTCGGTTATATTCCTACATTGATTTCTTGTATTCGTTTAGTTCAAGAACAATGTTTAGGGTTAAAGTTTCTGACTTTGTCTTTGATTTTACTTTGATTATGGTGGTTGGCTAAATCTATACCACCACCTAGACCGTTGTGATGAACTTTTGATATTTATGATCGTAGTTGACTTTTGACAATTTAATTGATGTTTTGTTTCTATTAAATTCCATTAATTTTCTGTGATGATGCGTTTGTGTACTTGATTCAAATTTCTAGTTATAAATTAATTCTTTCTTTGCTTGTGGATGTCTTCCGGTTTGGGTAAAGTAGTTAATTTGTAGGGTTATACTTGCAATTTAATGTGATTGCGTAATTGTGGTCATTAGGGTTAGTTGATAATTGGTTAATTGAATCTTGTGTGCTGCTTGCTAAATAACCTTAAAAGGGTGATAGCTATTGGATAGTCGGGTTGGTAAATTGTTTAGGATCAAATTGTCCCAAAAAGAAATTCCCTAGGTTAGTTTTCTAACTTGCTATTCCGAGTCATTCACAGTTGGTTAGTGGTAGCTCCTACTAGCTTAGGGTGCCTTAGATTAGATTCGAGGGTGGTTAGGTTTAGTGGAGGTAGGACGTACTCAAAAGGTGAACTCTTGTTCGGGCGTTAGAAACAACTAATAGGAAGGACTTAAAAGGTGAACGAGGATCCATCAGAATTGTCATAGTCACGTTAGATTATAGGTATTGATTGGGATTCCACGTCTAGGTGGTGACTTTCTCGTATTTGATTATCTTCTCAAAAGTTTCATGTTTCCGATCGTTAGTTGTTAGTTAATTCAGTTAATTCATTCTTTTAAAAACCCAAAAAATCAATTCTCAAATTTCCATTCTTAGGTTTAGGTTAAGTCTTTTTTATTAAAGTGTCCTAGGTTTGATATCCGGTCTTCCTTAGCTTTACTACAATCCGACAGGTTCACTGCCTTAGGGTTCGGTTCGGTTTAGGTTGTTTCAATAAAATTAGGTGTGTCTTAAGTCCAGGTTTTAGTATTAATTTTAGTAGTATTTTTAGCGTCGTTCCGAACACATCAAGTTTTTGGCGTCGTTGCCGGGGACACTTGACAATAGCAAAATTAACTTAGGTCGTTGTTAGGAAATTTTGAGTCTTTTTGGTTCTTCCATGTCTAGAGTCTTAGGAGTTCCGTTCTCCAGTCTAGATTTTTAGGATTTTATTTTTTCTATTTTTTATTTTTTATTTTTCCTCCGTTTATGCCACATACCTGTTCGCGAGGTCCATCTGAGCTGACACCATTTTCTGATCCCGACAAGGACATTCGTGAACGGTTTCGTGTACTTCGCATGGAACTCGAGGCGTTCATTCTTTCCATCACTCACTCCAAACTGTCCACATCCGCTTCCACACAAATCTCACGCGACACCAAACCCATTCCATTTCCTGATCTCACCACCATGGCGGCTCGTCGCACCGTCCACGAGCAGGCCAGTAGCGGAGTTAACGATGCTCGGTTTGCTATCGCCCCAACAAACGTTGCCAACACCACTAACTGGCAAGTTCCGTCTCACGTCATCAACGTGCTCACCAATTCTATCCAGTTCCATGGAGGTGAAGACGAAGATACACTGCCGCATATCTTGCGCTTTATTCGAATCTGCAACACATTCGGACTCACAGGAGTCACAAACGATACTATCTATCTGCGTCTTTTTCCATTCTCCCTTACGTCTCGAGTCTTCGAGTGGCTCGAGACGCTTCCGCCAAATTTGATCACCACCTGGGACGATCTGAAATTGAAATTCCTGAAAAACTATCATCCTCCACCCAAGGCTGCACGTACTCGAGAGGAAATCCACTCCTTCAGGATGGACCCCTATGAGCCTTATTCGATCGCATACGAGAGATTCAACACCCTTCTGAGCAAATGTCCGCAACACGGGTTGACGAAATGGGCTATTATCGAAAAGTTCTACAATGGACTTCCTTATTCTGTTCAGAAGGAGTTCAATGTTTCGGCTGGAGGTCACATGATGGAAAAGCTCACTGTGGATGAATGTAAATCACTTTTTGTGAGCTTCGCACTTGCTGAACAGCAGACACCCGGAGATGGGAGAGCCACCTTGGCCCCGACTAGATCACTCGCACCTTCTACATCTACCCGGGGAGTTCATCACATTGGCTCAGAGAACACAATGCCTAAGGAGTTAGAGAATATCTATAGGGCTTTAGAAGAAATCAAACTCCATATCAAAGCCAAATCTGAGCTGTGTAGGTCGACTATTTTAGAAACCGGAACCAGTTCGGTAATTCTTTCCAGTCCGGGTGGAGGAGTGACCAGAATTCAGGATGGCAAGAGGGAGGAAACTCAACTGGTTTTCCACTGAGGAATAACTATGGTGGAGGAGATGACGGGTCTGGTTTAAAGGAGATGAGGGAGCTGATAGCTAACTAGACCCAGATCCTGTAGTAGATCGTGAAGCGAGATGAGGCTACCCAGAAGAAGCTGATGGAGCATGACACGTTACTGAGGAATCAACAAGCTTCGCTCTTGGATCTACAGTGTTCGGTTGGAGACATTACGAAACAGCTCAAGGAGCTGAATTCCCGCGGGGGTCAATTTTCTGGAAGCACCTACAAAAACCTCAACGCAAACATTAATGCCATTACCGCACGGAGCGGGAGAGTAGTTGCAGGACCATCACCGGCAGTCGTTGAGGAGGAACCGGTCGATGAGGATATCGAGCTAGAGACGCCTGACGGGAGGGTGCATCCGAGCATGACGCCAGCAAGTACCGCACCGAACATCGAGGCTAAAGGAGTGAAAGAAAAGCCACCAGCTGGAGAGAAGCCGATGAAGTGGGAGGCGGCGAAGGAGAAGAAGAGGGCGCGATTTTCGCCTAAACCGATTACTGCGGATGACCTAAAGCATGTGCCATATCCTGAGAGATTGATTCAACAGATGAATGCGCAAGAGTATAGTCAGTTTCTTGACATTCTTAGGCAACTTAGGATCACATTTCCCTTTACTGAAGTCTTGAATAAAATGTCTAAGTATGCAAAATTTTTGAAAGATATGTTTTTCAGTAAAAAGAAACTTGAATCATTATCTGATATAACCCTTTATGCTAATTGTTCAGCTGTAGTCCAGAATAGGTTACCCGAGAAATTAAATGATCCTGGAACTTTTACTATCCCTTGCATTTTTGGTAGCTCTTCTATGACTCTTGCATTAGCTTATTTAGGTACCAGTATTAATGTGATGCCATATTCTGTTTTTCTGCACCTAGGGTTAGGAGAATTAGCGCCAACTAGGATGACAATTTCCTTAGCAGGTAGGTCGGTAGTTAAGCCCAAAGGAATAGTGGAAAATATGCTAGTTAAGATTGACAAGTTTTTATTCCCTATAGACTTTGTGGTTGTGGATAGTGACTATGATGTGAGGTGCCCGTTGATTTTAGGTAGGCCTTTCCTGAGGACAGCCCAGGCGTTAGTTGATGTGTTCGCGGGTACCATCACCTTTAGGGTAGAGAATAAGTCGGTTGAATCTAGAGTTGGTGGGTCGAGTGACAAAAGCAACGATCCGTGTACTTTCTAGGATCATTTATGTCTATGGTGGATAGTTGTGTTAGTTATGTCACAGGTGAGGATCTAGCGGTAGTTGGAAATAGGTTGGAACGTGAACCGGTAGTTGAGGATAAGTGTGGGGAAGATCCCGGGGGGTTAGAGGACTTAGTTGATAGCGAGGAGATTTTTGACCCGGTAGTGGAACCCGGTGGTGAAGTGGTAGATGAGGAGTTGTTAGTGGTTAAACAGATGCTAGGAAAGCCACACTTGGCGATATAGGTGACTTTAAGGATAGGATAGTGCTTTGGCCAAGTGTGGGGAGGTTGAAGGTGGTTGTTAGTGAAAATGACCCGGCGTTGAGTTTTCTAGAGAAAATTAAGTTTCTTCACGGTCATTATAAGCATTGAAAGGTTAAACACTTGTTAGATTTGATAAAGGTTAGAACTTTATGGGTTAGAAAGTTAGTTGGTGGTTGTGCTGATAGGAACTGGGTGAAATCCGGTAGTTTTGTGGTGAAAGATGTGAAATCCAAACCTCCGGATGGTTTGGGAGGTTGTGTTACTGTTTTGTGCTAAATGTTTAAGTGCCTGGGGTTGTAGAGTTTGTATACTTGTTCTTATTTTTCGGTAATTTTTTTTTAGTTTTGTGCTTATATTTTTCGTGAATCGTTACTAATTGTTTTTGTTCGAGTCTTTTGTCGTGTGTTTTGGTTTAAGTTGCAGGTCCGATGATATTCGCGCTTTGGTATGCTTATGGAATTCAATAGAGGACCTACGGATACGGGCTCGCTTGCCATTTATCCAAATTAATAATCAGGGGAGTCCATTCCGGTTTATGTTCTTTTATTTCTAATTTTCGTGCAATTTTATTTTTATCTTCGTGTGTGTTTATTTTTATTTCTATTTTATTTTTATTCTCATCACACATTGGGGACAATGTGTCGTTTAAGTGTGGGGATGGGAGACTTGCGTCTTGAGTCTATTTATTTTTAGTATGTCTTTAAAAAAAGTCCAAAAATCCAAAAAAAATTGAAAAATTGTTTAAAAATGTCCGAGAATATGGCTGCAATTAAATGGAAAATGATAGTACAATCAGGATTTGGCTTTCTAATTTGTGCTTAAATCTACCCTACTTAATAAAGCACAATCCTCAGGAGAACTACATGCCACGTGGCTTGCTTCGTTTTTCTTTGTTGAGATCGACACGTGGCCTACTTCATTATCTCCTCTCCTCCCTGCTTCCCAAATCAATCGAAATTGAAAGCACGTCCTCACCTCTTCCCCACGACATCAACAGTCGCAGTGTTCCAGCCTCCTTCAATTCTTACCATCAATGCCGTCTGATGCGAATTCCAAACGATGGACCTCCCTGTATATTGCAAAGTTCCTCCATTTCTCTACTAAACCGCGATTCGTCTCCATACATCTGCTACATCGCTCCTTGCCCGGGCTATTCAATTTCATTGAGCTACCATCCCTCTGTGCGATTGTACCTGAGATACGTTTGTATTTCTGCCCTAATTCGTTGTTAATGTTGTTTCATTAGTGACGCCTCCTTCATTCGTAGCCCACGGCATTCACTCCGTCTCCTCCACTAAGCAACCAACCTGCGCCCTCCATAACGTTGCGAAACCCTTCGTTCCTCCGACAGTGAACCTAATCTCAATGTAAGAGCACCGCAAACATCGACGAGTCTATCGGTTTCGCTAATGGAGTTGAGCCCTTTCGAATCTTCCACTCACGCCATGGAATTCATTACGCCTCTTCTTCATTCCAGGTTTTATACTACGCTTTGGTACATATGAAACTGGACATTAATTTAGAACCATAACATTCGTCAAGAAATTATAACCTGGGTACTTTACATATACCATCATATTGGCTCCATAAACAGTAATAGTGAACAAATTGAGTTAACAAAAAAAACTACAACTCATATATACAAGGTGTTTGTTGTTACTGGTATAAAAGTATCTATTTTAGCTCTTAATGAAACTAATTTAAGGTTTATGTGCTCATTTTTAATATGTATACATAGTTACATACATATAAATGATACACTGATACATATACAATTATGTGTTCATTTTAAGTCTTTACTGGTGATGAACCGCTTAAAAGCTAGCTAAGAAGTTCTATAAAGAGATGAAGGAATGTTATAGTTTTTAAGTAAATCCAAAATTTTAAAATTGGCTTAAAACTATTGCTGAAGCACATATAGATAGCAAAACGTGTGAGTTCGGTAATGGGTCAATTGCTAATTTTTATGTATGATATGATTCGGTTGTACCGAATTGGCTAACTTTTGTGTTTTGTAAATAGGTAATGTATAATTATAAACATGATGGTTAACATAATAAGTATACTCCTAGATTATAGATTTAGGACATTAAAACCTTTGAATACAATAATCCTATATTCACTTGAATTTGGGTACCGTGTTCTTTTATATTGGAATCTATCTAAAAAAACTAAACTCTAACTTCTATTTGAACCAATAAGTAGCATATTTGTGCTCCTAGATAGACAGGGATCTTATTTTTAACACCGAAAATAATGTTAGTGTACATAACTCGTAATAATAAAGATAAAATTACAAATGGTGAATGTTTGTAAAATGTTTGTTATTTTCCTGTCTCAAGTTTGAATCAGATAATGTTCTATTTCAACTCCAAAAGTCAAAATGTGATCCTTATTATGGGGACATCAATATATAGTGATTGGGCATAGTGGTTGGCGATTGCAGTAGATATATGGTTAAGCCACTGACCCAACAGAGCAGACCTGTAGGGAAAAGTTTTATGTCTCAATAGAACCCAATACCCACTGACCCATTGTAGAAACTGCCTTAATTTGATGACAACACTTATTTTAAAAGCCATAGTGGTTGGGCATTACAACAGGGGTGTAAGTGAGTATGAACACATTTTCTGGTGAAGCAGGAAGATGAATATATTCTTAAACTATGTTAATTTCTTAACAACTCATTTCTAACCCTCTCTATATATTTATACAAAAATATTGTATAGGCACACACCAAATGATTGTAGTATGTTCTTGTGGCAAAAATGAGTTTGTATGCCATCTAAGACGTCTTCTATATATGATTTACATCGTTTTTTTAAATGCTGTCAGAACTTGCAGGCCTTCAATTTCAAACTTTTAACATAACCTTCATTCTTAATATTCAAGTCCCTCAATAATACATACGTAGAAAAACTAGACATTTAGGAAACAAATTAAATAAGAAGCAACCTGCAGCCACTAAACTAACAATAGCGACAAAACTAACAGCAACCACCTTAATCTTATATCAACACAATCCTTGTGTACAGTTTTGCATCATTCCATAGACCAACAACTATGAACTTGACCCTTGTGTGTACATATACATTCCTATTTCATTAGCATGTAACAATGGTGCGCAAGACCACTGTTAACATTTTGGGTGCAAGCCAAATTTACAAACCTGGCAAGTTTTTCACTGGACGCAAAAAAATGCAAATAGCCCCATTTTCATACAGTACTGGTTACAGGCTGCTAACCTTACCTGCTGCTTTGTAGGTTGCCGAACCAAACCCTCTTCCTGTTGAATTGGATAGCTTGCTGGACAAGCAGTTTGCATTTTTGATTGACATTACATCGTACAATTTCAAATGGAATAATCCGGTTTATGGCGTAGCAAAAATCACCGTTTAGACCATTTTGGAGTTGGAGAATAGACTTGGTCTACTAGAGGTGAGTATTTCCCGCTTCTTCAACACCTACCATTTCCTATGTCTGGTGAAATGCGCGGCCAAAAGGCTTTGAAAGTAAAGGATTGAGTATGAAGATTCATTACGTCACATCATGTTTTAAAATACCAAATTAAAAGGGCCCTTATAATTCCTAGGATCACTTACTAACATGCTTTCTTAATTAATGTTTTCAGGGAGTTAGATCGTCTGGCGTTGGCAATTCTACCCCCATCTCTGCGGTTGAAACTCCCGTTAGAGCATCATCAAGCGCCAAGGATAAGTCGCCTATGATCGAGCCTTTGCATCGCAATTTAAAACGTAGCCTATTGAATACGTACAATACTGTCGAGGAACCGTTTGAACATCCAACCCATGAGAAGTCGAGTTTGGTTGCAAAACGGGCCAACACCACCGAGGAACCGGCATGGCGCAATTCTAAAACTCGAGCTTTTAGATATAAGTGGCATTTCAAAATCATAGACACTACTACTTCAATTTGGCATGTGTATACATGTAAGTGTTGAGAGATTTATAAAACTTAATGTTCTAATCCAATGAAATTATATCGTGCACTTATCCACATATCGTGTCTCGTAATACTTATTTACGCGCCCCGTGTGACACACGGGTTACAAACCTAGTGTTAAATATAAATAAATAAAAGCTGAAAACATTTTCGGTCAGTGATGTATTGGTAGGCCCAGCCGACTTTAAAAGCTTAAATATCCTAATTGTGTCTCAATTTGGAATTAAAATATATAAAATCAGGATATTTAGTGGGTTCCCGCCTTAGATTGAAATGAGGATGCTGAAACTGTCAAAAATTGAAGATAGGTACCTTAATATTTAAAGATAGACTTGTCTCTGAAATAATAAGCACGCCTCTGTCTTTTTATGAAAATAAATCCGACTTTGGTGGCGCTTCCATGAAAAAAAATCCATATTCCACCTCTATTTCTGCATGAGCTGAGCTAAATACCCTATGTGCTATCCATCGGGTTCACTCTCAGTGGATGCTCCTCTAAGTGAAAGTCGTTGAATATATATATATATATATATATATATATATATATATATATAAAGCTCAAAAATAACAGACTAATCATCCATTATTCCACCATTTAGAGACAAGTACATAATTAAATATTAGGGTAGGAGAACCTGAATGGTTTAAACCTGTGCCTTGATATCTTGAGATGGAGTTAGGCAAAGTTGTGAGGTTTGAGTGTCGGATCCATTAGGTTGACTAGTTAGGTAATTGAATAAGCAATGACACTTTTGGGGGCTATAAAGGTTGGTGGTTGGGTTTAATCGGATCGAAATATCGATTATTGCTACCGGGATGTAAGTATGCTAATAGAAAAAAATAAATTAATGAGAAATAATAAGTTAGAGGTTGAATCCTGGTTATGATTCCATTGCAGTATTTTTCGAGGATGAAAAAAGAGTCAGTGTGGGGATGTTTGATGTATTGCAAATACATCTTATTTTCCTTTGAATTTTGTATATAAATTGAGTCAAGTTTGAGTCATTTCTATTTAGTTTTTATCTATTTTAGTTATTTGAGTCTTAATCGTGGTATTGAGTCATGTTTATATATTTTGTGTGAGTTTAGTTAATTATTTTAAGTTTTCTGTTAATTATGCCAATGTGCTCAAAGTATTTGAAATATATTTGTTATAGGTTGGCATAAGAGTCTAAGAGAATGTTTGATGTGGCTTAATTTATACATATTTTTAGCCTCATATTTCCTAAACTCTTAAATAATATTTGAGTGACTTTTTGTTGAATTTTCTTCTAAATGATTCTTATTTGAATTTCAGATGTTTCAGGAGACTACGAGTGAAAATAGGCTAATTCGCTTTGATGGAATAAGTTGGATGTCTATAAAAAAAGAAACAAATATGAAAAGAAAACAAGAAGCCATCAAATATCACGTGGACTTGCATGGAATTGGAAAAAGAAAACAAAAGTAAATTGTTTTGAGACTTTGAGCTTTTGCATTCCATCTCACGTGGTCATTTGTTGACCAAAAAGTCAACAATTTACATGTAGTCTTGCACATGTCAGACAAATAAAACAGAATTTATCTAGATTTCGAATGGGCTAGATTTGTAATGTGTTTGGGCTGGTTCACGTGGAAAGGGGGGATTATTTGAGATTTAAGATATACTTTCTGAATGAAACTTTAAAAGGGAGTCTACGAACGACAGAAAAAAAAAAGAACCCTACGCAACATTAAGGGACAAACGGAGAAAGAGTTTGACATTTAATTTCCCAGCCGGCAGAGAGAATTTGAGGACGATTTTTGAAGGCTTGAGGGCTAGGAATCGGAGAGGATCGACCGGAATCAACAATATTTCATCAATTCAAACATTCGGTTATATTCCTACATTGATTTCTTGTATTCGTTTAGTTCAAGAACCATGTTTAGGGTTAAAGTTTCTGACTTTGTCTTTGATTTTACTTTGATTATGGTGGTTGGCTAAATCTATACCACCACCTAGACCGTTGTGATGAACTTTTGATATTATGATCGTAGTTGACTTTTGACAATTTGATGATGTTTTGTTTCTATTAAATTCCATTAATTTTCTGTGATGATGCGTTAAATTAATTCTTTCTTTGCTTGTGGATGTCTTCCGGTTTGGGTAAAGTAGTTAATTTGTAAGGTTATACTTGCAATTTAATGTGATTGCGTAATTGTGGTCATAGGGTTAGTTGATAATGTAGGGATATGATCACGTATTAATAAGTGTATGTCCGGAAAGTATTTAAGCCTACGGGGTTACATGTCTCGACACAAATGTATTTGTATTAATTAATTAGTTAATTAATATTTATCAGGAACATTTAACGAGAAGTCGTTAAAAACTAACGGTTAATTGTTAACAGGGGTGTTAGTTGTAATTAGAGAGAGTTGGAATTGGATTACAATTAAAGAAAGGCTTTGGGATAGGGCCTTAGGGCCGAATTTCGTATAGGTCCCCATCCCAAACCCTAACTTGTTTTCCAAGTCCATAAAACCTATAAATAGACCCTCTGGGTTTAAGGTTTAGGTGTGCATTTATCTGATAAAGTGAAAACCCTAAACACTCTCTCTTTTTCTCTCTAATTTTCGGCAAAGAAAAAAACCCAAGGGGTTTCGATTTTCCTAAGTGGTTCGACCAAGCCTTCACTAGGAGGAGTTCGTGATTGAGTACTAGCATACGTACATCGGTGTGTCATGTATGCGATCGTATAGGGATTTACTTCAAATCCCAAGAAGATCTTCTCTTGCCGAGCTAAAAAGGTACACGTTGTCTATCCGGTTAGTTAGATTAATTCATAGGATAATATTCGCTGCGTACTCGTGTTTAAATCGATAAATTGTTATATAACCGACAGTGGTATCACTAGCCACTTATGATTTTAGTTAATTACCGGGAATAAAAACTTGGAAGGGGGGTAACCAAATCAAGATTCTAGCTTTTCGATCCACTTAAAATCGTGTTTTACAATTGGAAAAAGGTTTCGCAAATTGGTAAAAACGAAAAAACCCTAATCTCGATCGAAAACCGGTTCTTGACCCGTGGCTTGGTTCCCGATCGAAAACCGGTTCTCGACCTGTGCCTTGGTTCCCGATCGAAAAATGGTTCTCGACCCGCTGCTGCTTTCCGATCGGAAACCCATTTTCCAATCGTAAACCACACTTTTCGATCGGAAATCCTGGTTCTCGATCGTGAACCTATTTCCAATCGAGTTCAAATCGTAAACCGCTTAACCTGATCGAAAACCCCTAATCCGATCGAAAACCCTTAATTTTCGACTTGTTCATCGTAAACTCGAAGTAGTCGTGATCGAAATCTTTTTTTTTTTGGGGATCGAAAACCTCTAGCTGAATCGGAAACCCTAATTTTAGGTCTAAAATTTGATTTTGTGATCTAAAATTAAGAACCCAAGTTTTTGTTATTTGATAATTTACATGTTGTACCTTTAATTTTAAATGTTAAAAAGAAGTAAAAACCATGAAGTTTCATGCAAATCGTTTATGGTTATTACTTATATCAAAGAGGATTAAAATTAAAATTATGTTAGATAATTAGAAACCTTAAGATTATGTGATTATTTGTGATAATTGTGACATAATAGAAGGTTTTATTGCAAATTTGTTTTATGAAAATCGAAATTTGCATAAATATCTATTGAAATATGATTTTGTTTATAAAATAAAATGTGTGTCCTAAAACTCAAAAGAAACACCGGCTCACCCATTTGAACACACTCTAAGAGAGGTATAAGTCGGGTCGCCATGCTTCCCTAAAGTGAGTAGGTTTTTAATTACAAAAGTGCAAACCTCACCCCTACGCTTCTTTGTGTGTTGCGAATGGAGCTACCGAGCTCTTTTGATTTGGAAGACAAACTAAGAATTTTTATAAACACATTATGTGGTGAAGATGTGCATGAATCTTCACACATAACATTTTTGATCACACATCAAAATTGTTTTGACCCAAGCCAAACTTAAGTCTTTGCCATCCACCTTGAAAAGGACACTTGTGGATGTCATCTTACTCATTGGTACACAATGGTAAAATGACATTTACATGGCAAATTCCCATTCATTGGTACACAATGGTGGACAATTTGTGCGTTCTTAGTTGGACGACTTAATGCGAGCTAGGCGGTGAGACCCTTGGCCCGTGGCAAAAGATGGGATAACATGACTACAAATTACTTGGTGCAAGATTCACAAGTGTTATTTGTAGGTCCCATAAAATCTAGGAATTGTACTTGGAGTACAATTATTGATCGTCACTTACCTTTTGAGTGTATCATTTCTAGCAGATCAACTGATGAAATGATGGCATGTCAATTGGATCCTAGCCTTAATAAGCTTAATTGTTTAAAAGTGTTCAAACATTGGGTTAATAAATTTATTAAGGAAAAGATTATCGAAAATACTGCTTTTTAAACTTAATCTGTTTTGTAGATGGCAACAAACCCTCCTCAAAACAATGTTGGTCATGCTTTTCGTCAAATGTTTGAAAGAGAAAAGCTGAATGGATCGAACTTCAATGACTGGTATCATCAACTAAGGATCGTCCTTAGAGGTGAACGTAGGACCGATATCCTTGAAAATCATTGGCCGACCGAGCCAGCTGCTAATGCTTCTGATCAAGAGAAAGCGTTCTACAATGCAGAGTATAGCAGATACGATGAGTTTGCTTGCATGATGATCTCGAGTATGACTCCCGATCTTCAGAAGCAATACGAATTTCATACACCTTGTGATATGATCAAAGAGCTAAAGAAGATGTATGAAAAACAAGATGGTGTTGAATTGTTCGACCTAGTTGTGGAACTCCACGACTTGAAGCTTGAAACTGGTAAATCGGTCAGTAGTCATGTGCTCAAGATGAAGAGCTACTTTGACAAATTAGAATCGCTCAATTATGGGTATAATCAGGCTGTGGCAGTTGGCATGATCCTTAAATCTCTTACGAAGGATTATGAGGGTTTTGTGCGCAACTACAACATGCATAGTATGACTAAAACAATACCTGAGCTTCATGCTATGCTTGTCGAGTATGAGAAAACGATTCCTAAGAAGGCCACTAAAACACCCCAAGTTCTTATGATCAAAGGGGGAAAGATCCAAAAGGCTAAACGACCGCAAAAGGCGAAGGGCAAGAATGATGGTAAGGGAAAAGGCAAGGCAGTTGCGCTTGTTCCTAAAACCAAGCAAACCCCTCCGGCTGCAAAAGAGCATCCGGCTAAAGACCAGATCTGTCACCATTGTGGTGAAGTTGGACACTGGAAGAGGAACTTTCCTACCTATCTAGCTGAGTTGATGAAGAAGAAAAAGAATACTAGCGGGGCTAGTACTTCAGGTATCTTCACAATTGAATTATTTTCCTTTTCTAAGTGTGATTCATGGGTGTATGACACTGGCTGTGGAACTCATATTTGTAATTCGTTACAGGGTCTTAGAAAGAGGAGGAAACTGAAGCCTGGAGCTTTGCAGTTGTTTGTGGGAAATGGTTTGCCAGCAGCTGTGGAAACTATAGGAGAATATCATTTAATTCTGCCTTCTGGGTTAATCATTGTATTAGACAATTGTCATTATGCACCTTCTATTACTAGAGGTGTAATTTCAGTTTCTTTGTTGAAAAACCAATGATTTATTAATGCATTTAATAATATCGGTATTTCAGTTTCTAAAAATAATGTTCATTATTTTGATGTTGTTCCTTGTGATGGCATTTATGAAATTGATATGCGTGGTTGTGTTTCAAATAATTCAATGTACAATATTAGCAAACGAGCCAAAACTAGTTTGGACTCTACCTATCTTTGGCACGGTCGTCTTGCCCATGTTGGCAAAAACCGCATTGAAAGACTTTAACGTGAAGGGATCTTACAATCAAATGATGAATCATTTGAAAAATGTGTTTCCTGTATCTCAGGAAAGATGACAAGAAAACCCTTTCCGAACAAGCCGTAAAGGGCTAAAGAACTACTTGGACTCATTCATACTGATGTTTGTGGCCCATTTAGGCATGTGTCAAGAAAAGGTGCTAGCTATTTCGTGACTTTCACGGATGATTTCAGTCGTTATGGTTATGTTTACCTGCTTAAACTAGTTTGGACTCTACCTATCTTTGGCACTGTCGTCTTGCCTATGTTGGCAAAAACCGCATTGAAAGACTTTAACATGAAGGGATCTTACAATCAAATGATGAATCATTTGAAAAATGTGTTTCCTGTATCTCAGGAAAGATGACAAGAAAACCCTTTCCGAACAAGCCGCAAAGGGCTAAAGAACTACTTGGACTCATTCATACTTATGTTTGTGGCCCATTTAGGCATGTGTCAAGAAAAGGTGCTAGCTACTTCGTGACTTTCACGGATGATTTCAGTCGTTATGGTTATGTTTACCTGCTTAAACATAAACATGAAGTGTTTGAAACATTCAAAGAGTTCAAGAACGAAGTAGAAAATCAACTCGGAAAGACCATCAAGATCCTTCGTTCGGATCGTGGTGGAGAATACTTAAGCCAAGAGTTTAAGGATTATCTTAAAGCGTGTGGAATTGTCCAACAGCTTACTCCTCCTTACACTCCTCAGCATAATGGAGTATCTGAGAGGAGGAATCGAACCCTACTAGAAATGGTGAGGTCGATGATGAACCTTACAACTCTCCCAATATCATTTTGGGATTTTGCTCTAGAAACCACTGTACGCGTTCTAAATATGGTTCCAACCAAGAAGGTTGAAAAGACACCGCATCAATTGTGGCATGGAGAAGTCCCTGTGTTGTCTTACTTAAGATTCTGGGGATGTGAGGCACTTGTGAAGCGTGATACGCCTAACAAACTACAACCCAGGACTACTAAGTGCATCTTCGTAGGATACCCAACGGAAAAAATGGGTTACTACTTTTACAATCCTTCCGAAAATACTGTTCGTGTTGCTCGATATGCTGAATTCTTTGAAAAGAATTTTATAGCTCAAGAGAACAGTGGGAGACTTGTAGAACTACTAGAAGATGTGTCACCTTCTGAAACAACTAGCAATCATCAACTTGGGGGGGGGGATGTTCAAAGTGATGAACCTCAAGTCGATGATGTTGCGATTCCACTTCGTAGATCCGAAAGGGTCATACGTAACCCGAATAGATGGATTGGTCTAGTCGAATCCGAGGAAAACGTATCAGGAGATCTCGATGAGCCTCCGAACTTCAAAGCTGCATTATCATATCCGGAATCTGACAAATGGCTTGAAGCTGCGAACGTGGAAATGAAATCCATGAGAGATAATCAAGTTTGGAACTTGGTTGATCTTCCTCCTAACGCGAAGACCGTTGGGAGTAAATGGATCTTCAAGAAGAAGACCGACATGGATGGAAATAAACACACCTATAAAGCTCGTCTCGTGGTGAAAGGTTATACTCAACGTTTTGGCGTTGACTATGATGAGACCTTTTCACCAGTAGATGACATTGGAGCTATTAGGATTCTCTTAGCCATAGCAGCGTACTATTATAGGACTTTGAGATTTGGCAAATGGATGTTAAGACTGCCTTCTTAAATGGTTACTTAGATGAAGAAGTCTATATGGATCAACCTGAAGGGTTTATTGATCCAGAACATCCCAACCAAGTATGCAAGCTTCAAAGGTCCATTTATGGACTAAAGCAAGCATCGAGGAATTGGAATAAACGGTTTGATGAAGAAATCAAAAAGTTTGGTTTCGTTCAGAATCCCGATGAGCCATGTGTATATCGCAAAGCTAGTGGGAGTAATGTTACTTTCCTTGTCTTATATGTAGATGACATATTGATTATAGGAAAACACATTCCAATGTTGCAAGATGTAAAATCCCATCTTGGAAAGTGTTTTGCCATGAAAGACTTGGGAGAAGCAGCATTCATTCTTGGAATCAAGATCTATAGAGATAGAACTAAGCGGTTGATTGGACTAAGTCAAAGTGCTTATCTTGATAAGGTCTTGAAGCGATTCAAGATGGAGAATTCCAAGCGTGGTACAGTACCTATGCAGGAAGGACTTGGTCTATCGGTCAAACAAGGTGCTTCTACACCTGATGAGGTGAAGCGTATGCAAAGAGTCCCTTATGCTTCGGCTGTAGGCTCTATAATGTATACGACGAGATGCACTAGACCTGATATAGCGTTTGCGCAAAATATCGTTAGCCGATTTCAACAGAATCCAGGTGAAAGTCACTGGACTGCTATTAAGACCATTCTCAAGTACCTACGGGCTACCAGAGATTTGTTTTTGATATATGGGGGAAATCCAGATCAAGAGATCAAAGTGACTGGATACTGCGATGCTGGATTTCAGACTGATGGAGATGACACGAAGTCTTAGTCTGGGTATGTCTTCGTTCTGAATGGAGGCTCTGTGGATTGGAAAAGCAAGAAACAAACCACAGTTGCTATGTCTGCAACAGAGTTTGAGTACATTGCTGCTTCAGAGGCTGCAATAGAGGCGGTCTGGATAAGGAAATTTATTTGTGGGCTTGACGTGATCCCTACAAGTAATTTGCCTATTGATATGTACTGTGATAATACTGGTGCATTGATCATTGCCAAAGTACCTGGAGTTCAGAAGGGCGCCAGACACTATGCCAGGAGATATCACTATGTTCGTGAGCAGATCGAACTAGGTGAAATCAGATTACTCAAAGTTCACACAGATATTAACTTAGTTGATCCTTTCACGAAAGCTTTGTCGAGGCCGAAGCTTGAAAGGCATGTCGAGGGCATGGGACTTAGATTAGCTAGTTAAATCATGTATGTCTGATGTTCGGTATTTGGATAAGGGATGTTAAACAATTTCTATTTATATAATGAAATAAAGTACTTGATATGTTTCATTTCATTTAATATAAAATTGTGTCCTATATTTGCATGTTTAATCCTTGAGTACTTGTTAAGTATTCTAAATTTTCCATTGTCGATTAACTATATGGGAATATAGTTAAACTAAGACAAATCTGAGTGATTGGTAATATTCTTGGAATATATAATGGATGGTCCCACCAAACTCACATGATATTCATAAGATGCATATCGAACTACCCCACTAACGAGTTGTCACTTTATGGATCGTCGTCATTAAGTGAAATTCGAAAATGGTTGCTTTACTTATCCTTAGACTTGAGATACAAGCAGGTCATGCATGTATGGATTGCACCTACTTGATATAGTTCTAACTATCCTGAATAAGGTAGTACAAAAGGGCTATTTTCAGTAAGTGTAGTGAAGTATGTGACTGGACACGTGTAGTCAAGAGGATTTGTTCCTTCAGCGTAAAGGTTGAAGCAGATACCACTGGGCCCCTCATTGGGACTAATTAAGATGTCTGCATGGCCATGCCCAAATGAAATCCAGATGTGTCTCGATTTTGAATTTGGTAATCTTTAATTAGTTATGGAATGAGAAACAGAATCGTTAAAGTATGAAATGACCTTGATCCATATTCATATTTAACAACGGTATTGGTAACAAAGGGATAGTAAATGACTGTACCATTTAAATACACTTTGAGAAACTGTACTTAAATATTTCCAGGAGCATTGGCGTGTTGCTAGACGCTAACCAATGTTATTACCTTTATTACTACAAGCTCAAGTGGGAGCTGTAGGGATATGATCACGTATTAATAAGCGTATGTCCGGAAAGTATTTAAGCTTACGGGGTTACACGTCTCGACACAAATGTATCTGTATTAATTAATTAGTTAATTAATATTTATCACGAACATTTAACGAGAAGTCGTTAAAAACTAACGGTTAACTGTTAACATGGGTGTTAGTTGTAATTAGAGGGAGTTGGAATTGGATTACAAATAAGGAAAGGCTTTGGGATAGGGCCTTAGGGCCGAATTTCGTATAGGTCCCCATCCCAAACCCTAACTTGTTTTCCAAGTCCATAAAACCTATAAATAGACCCTAGAGAGTTTAAGGTTTAGGTGTGCATTTATCTGATAAAGTGAAAACCCTAAACACTCTCTCTTTTCCTCTCTAATTTTCGGCAAAGAAAAAAACCCAAGGGGTTTCGTTTTTCCTAAGTGGTTCGACCAAGCCTTCACTAGGAGGAGTTCGTGATTGAGTACTAGCATACGTACATCGGTGTGTCGTGTGTGCAATCGTAGAGGGATTTACTTCAAATCCTAAGAAGATCTTCTCTTGCCGAGCTAAAAAGGTACACGTTGTCTATCCGGTTAGTTAGATTAATTCATAGGATAATATCCGTTGCGTACTCGTGTTTAAATCGATAAATTGTTATATAACCCAACATATAATTGGTTATTTGAATCTTGTGTGCTGCTTGCTAAATAACCTTTAAAGGGTGATAGCTATTAGGTAGTCGGGTTGGTAAATTGCTTAGGATCAAATTGTCCCAAAAGGAAATTCCCTAGGTTAGTTCTCTAACTTGCTATTCCGAGTCATTCACAGTTGGTTAGTGGTAGCTCATACTAGCCTAGGGTGCCTTAGATTAGATTCGAGGGTGGTTAGGTTTAGTGGAGGTAGGACGTACTCAAAAGGTGAACTCCTGTTCGGGCGTTAGAAACAACTAATAGGAAGGACTTAAAAGGTGAACTAGGATCCATCAGAATTGTCATAGTCAAGTTAGATTATAGGTATTGATTGGGATTCCAGGCCTAGGTGGTGACTTTCTCGTATTTGATTATCTTCTCAAAAGTTTCCTGTTTCCGATCTTTAGTTGTTAGTTAATTCAGTTAATTCATTCTTTTAAAAACCCAAAATTCAATTCTCAAATTTCCATTCTTAGGTTTAGGTTAAGTCTTTTTTATTAAAGTGTCCTAGGGTTCGATATCTGGTCTTCCTTAGCTTTACTACAATCCGACAGGTTCACTGCCTTAGGGTTCGGTTTAGGTTGTTTCGGTAAAATTAGGTGTGTCTTAGGTCTAGGTTTTAGTATTTATTTTAGTAGTATTTTTAGCGTCGTTCCGAACACATCAAGAAAGTTGTCGATGAATTATTACATCTCCTCTTGCATCAGTAGGCCATTTCAATTGCTTATCGATTATCTTCCATAAATATTTGAAATGTTTGTTGATGTAAATCTTAAAATCAACTTTCTATTCATGATAATCTTCACATTTCATCAATGTAGGTATCATACGACTAATTTGTGATGCACTCATTTTTGAACAATTTATGAAAAAATCAGTGCAATATGCTTGAATCACTTTTTACTAAAACCTAAAGCTAACACACAAAAAACTTGAATCTCAAAAGCTTCTTGGAAATCCCCACGTAACGGGGGTTTGGGGGCATCGCCCCTAAGAAGCGGGGTCCAAGAGGCAAAGCCCCTGGCTGGGGTCGAGCTGAGCATATCCGAACCTCAAACGAACTGTGTCCGAACTGAAAATATGCTTGTCCGAACTCTGCCAAACTGGAGGCGAACAGAAGACGGACTTCTTTGATCCGAACCTCAAACGAACCTTAACCGAACTAAGATCCGAAACTCATCCGAACTTTGTCCAAACTCTATCCAAAATTTGTCCAAACTCTGTCTGAACTCTGTCCAAACTCTATCCGAACTCCGTCCAAACTCTATCCGAACTGTGTGTTCGGAGCAGTTATTTATCCGAACTGTGTGTTCTTGAGGCGAACGGAAAATGCATGAGACGAATCCATACGAACGGAATCGTATTTTCTCTCAAATTTACGATTTTGGATGTTTTTTTTAATAAGATTTTCAGCAGTAGGCAACGAACATGCAGTAGGAACGTTCTGAAATCAATTTTAACACAAAAAGCTCTCGAATTTGATGAAACTTGATGAAATTTCACAAAAATCCACTTTCTTTCTCTAGAAAAACTCAAAAATCACTACAATTTGATTAGCAAATGGAACCAGAATGCTCTGATGTCACTTGAAAGTGCGTGAGCGTTGGATCGTTTGCTAATCTAGTGATTATGAGATGTAGAATACAAACACAAAATGTAAATACAAATGAAATTTGTATTATTAAGTTTGAGAGAAAATTCACATAGAAAACACACACAAAAGGTGTAGATATGACAAGAAGTGCTTTTTCTATACAAGACTTAGCTATTTATAGTTGAACTACACAACTCAATACCCGCTCAGCTGAACCTCAGGTTCGGGCTAGGTTCGTCTGTGTCTGAACTCTGAGTTCGTCCTAGGTTCGGCTCACAGCATGCAGTCTTGTATTTCATACTTCACATGACGATCAGGAACTATGTATCTACAAAATGAGGATAACAAGCACACATATATCACGTCATTTTCTATGTATTTGTCAATTAAGTCCTCTTATGTTGGTTGAGGTAGTAATCACTTAATAAGTTGATTGTTGTATGAGATCTTATTAGTGATATATATATATATATGTGTGTGTGTGTGTGTGTGTGTGTGTGTGTGTGTTTGTGTGTGTGTCTGTGTGATGAGGTAATAAACATTTAATAAAGTGATTGTTGAATGAAATTGGTGTAGAAATGATATATGTATGTGTAATCTATGAAATTGACGCTTGCATGTTTGTATTTATATTACACATATAAATACATAATCTATGAAATTGAGGCTTGCATGTTCGTGATATATGTGTGCTTGCTATCCTCATTTCCAAATCCCCTAAGAATTTCCACTCAGATTTGCCCTTGAATTGATAGAATTGTAAAGCTCTAACTCTTCTCCCCTTTTCTCTCGTATATGTGATTTCTCTGATATGCGAAATCCATATTTTTGTTTCTCTCGTAACGACTAACTAAGATTTACGAATCTAGCCCCTCCACTTCAGCAATTAAACAATTTCAACCATTAATACTGTTTGGAAGTTATGGAGTGGGTTAAACCCCATGGCTTGAAATCGAGTTTCATCATGTATGTGGGGTTGGGTTTACTTAACTGGACCCTAAGTATGCTTGATTATGTGATTACGATTGTTAATTTTACATAGAGTTGTGATTTGGAACGCAAGTATATAAAGATGTGGTGCAGTTGCATGTTAAATGCAAAAGTGATAGATTAGGTGTTGCAATGCACACCAAGTGTTTGTATAAATGCTTGAATGAAATGTCAAACTTGAAAATTAAGGTTTTTTGGTCAAGTTGTTATGTGGTGGACTATTTGAGTGTCATGGATATTGTGAATTATCAACCTAAATGCCCAAGAATATTGTAGGTGATCAAGGGGGAAATTTAAGTAATCAAGGACTCACAACTTCAAGCTCAAAGGTAATGTTTAGTTGTATATTCTTGTGTTACATGTATGTTGATATATGATATTTATACTAAGTATGCTAATGAATCAAAGTGAGACAAGAATGATGGTCGAAGTGTTAATTGGTAATAACCAATGGTAGTATGCACACCAATATGATTTGATATGTTTGGGTTAGTTAAATCTAATGGACTTACCTTGCAAGTATGCACCCTCGGTTAATGTTTGTCAGTTGGTCCTTGACCAGTGCACATTTTGAGAAAGAATAAAGTATGTGGAATAGGGTCTTAACTATCTTATTCAAGTATGTGATTGTAGGCATGCTAACATGTACATGAAAATTGTATATTTATATGCATGCATCTTATATTTTCACGCCTATGTTGTTAACCTATAAGGTGGGAATTTAGTAGTTGTGTGTTTGAGATATGCATAAAATTATGGATTTAAGTTGGCCTTATAGTTATGATTCTTGCACTAACAATTCAACGGGTTTGGAATCCTTGATAAACTTATATGTTTAATTGAAATCCAAGTTAGACAGAAGGTTTGGATGCTTAAAAACAATTATAAGTGTGTAAGAAGTGATGTATTTATTTTTTGAGTCATGGATGAAAATGTGTGACAAAAAACCTGGAAAAAGTTGATAAACTCGAAATTTTGGCTAAGTATGGATTTCTGTCAAAACTGGGAAACTTTATGTGAGAAATGGGTCATAGCGACACGCGATGCTTCAGACTTGGTTGGACGCGACATGACACCCTCATCGCGACACGCGACAGTTGCCAACCTTACTCTCGTAACACGCGAGGGATTTCACTCCCGTAATTTTATTGTTGTTTTTTATTCGTTATGGATTCATGTGGAATCATAAATCATAACACTAACTTGTTGCTGGTATTATGATACGTAAAGAGTAGGTACCGCCCGAGATGCGATCAAGCCAGAATTTTTGAAAATTCGAATACTAGTAGTTAATATTTTTGGGGATGTTGTTATATAACAAACAAAAGAAAATGATGGTAACTTGTAGTTGTGTTACTATGTTGTAATCCTTCTTTTGGGTGATCTAACAATTACGAGAGTATGCTAATGTTGTTTAAAAGTTTAAAAATTTTTGGGACCAATGTAAGCGCATTCTAACGTAAGATAAGGGGATGGGTGGAGCGAGTCTTAGAAATTGAATCGCAACGTGACATGACGTTGAGATTGCTCCCGTCGGATTGGCGGGTTGACCCGTTTAACCTATTTATTTAAGATTTTATACTTTTATATGTGTTAATGTTATTAATTAAGATAGTATTGTATATATATACAAAGGGCAAAGGAACTTATGGTTCCGCGCCCAAATATAGGTTTTTTCTCCCATTCAGATCTAATCGGATCTAAACTCGGATCTTAGTCACCGGTTTTGCAGATTAATGGGATCGTTTCTTTTTCTCATCAAAACCCTAATTCTACAAGTCTCTTCTCATTCCATGGCGTACGATTTCTTCCCCACGACGATTTACAAATCTCTACGGACTGCGATTTCTTCCCCGCGGCGAAGATCTACCTCCCTCATATCTGATCCGTGTTTCAATCAGGTATGCAGGTATCCGTGTTTCAATCAGGTATGCGATTTTTTCCCTCTGCGATCTCTTCGTCTAAATGATTTTGATCCTAATATCTAAAAATCGCCTCCAGATTCTCATCGCCCACATCCAGTCAACCCGTATTCGCTTTAAACCCTAATATCTAAAAATCGTTGGGTCGTTCTTTCTTCATCGATCTGCTGCAAGAATGAAACGTTTGTTTGTAGTTGATTTGTGTTTGTAGTGAATCGTCGCTTATGATCAATTTGTTGTATTTAAGAATTTCTGTACACAAATAAAGGCCCCAATTCAAAGGAATCGGGTGGATGGGTATAAAAACGTTGTAGGTTATCATGCTTCGTCCCACAAAAGGTTAAACATCTATAAAATTGTTGCTTTTTATGATTATTTTAGGCATTAATTAAATCAAACAAGGTTCATTTATTTGGAATAAATTTTTGTATTTTGTTATAGGTATTCTACTTAAGAGGGGAACCAATTATTTCAATTATACCCAAAATTATTATCTTGAAAATATCGACTTCAGTGCTGAGGAGTGTGGTTTCTACCATGGTAGAGGCTGATTGTCATGCTCAGTTTCAAGTATGCATTTATGTTAGCTATTTCTATCGTACAGTGTGTTTATGCAAAACCTGGTTCTACAAGGCATTATCTTTACTAATTGGTCTGATTCGTATAGTGATATTTATTCTAAAATTAGTTCTTTGATTTAGGGTTAACCTATGCTTAAACATGTCATTGGAGTATATCATTTGTTTATATGACAACATTTCAAGGAGTTAGTAGTAGATTAATATCTATATGGCAGTTGTTTAAGTTTGATGATATATATTTGTAGGTTTCAAGTTATCTGGATCGGGTCGTTTCTGTCCGTTCGGTCTTTGTGAGCGTCTTTCTTTCCTCTACTATTACTAATTTCTTATGTGAATCTACAAGCCTTCAAGTACGATTTATGTGAATCTACGGGGCTCTAATCACTGCCTCCAAATTGAATGCCAATGGATCACAGTTGAAATCTAGGTGGGTATTTAACTAATTCCAGTTTTTGTTACACTTTTTAGAATGTTTTATGCATATTTTTGAATTCCTAATACAGATGTACAGATGTTCAATTGTTTATCATCTGACAGTAGGTTGTTCATGATAATTAAAGTTTAAATAAGGTCATTTGTGCCATTTCGTTGCTTATTTCCTGTGCAGACCAAGATTACTTCTTTTTAGAAATAAAGATAAGTGATAGGTCCTACGATTTATGCTTACCAAGTGGTTAAATCTTATATTTTGTTGGAATTGGATAGAAAGGTTCATAGATGGGCACTATGGACTTTTATTTGTTTATTTATTTACTGTTATAAGTATTGGTTTATGAATGGGTGTTATTTGGCAAATAGTTGTTTAAGGGTGTTAATTAATGATAATATGTAACAGCCCTTACAACCCAGCACCACCTACAGACCAGCTTCAGCAACGTGCAGGCCCAACAGTCGCCTCTGCACGCCTAATACGGTTGGAGTTATAATTGTTGGAGGTTATCTTCATCAAACCACTATGTAAGAATGTATCTAATTCTGATTGTAGAAGTCATAGGTGTGCTTGAGAGTGTTTTAGAGTTTACGGCTTTATAGGTTGTGTTCTTTTGCTTAAACCTTGAGATATTTGTTTAAAGGACATTAGGTGGGGGTTATAGACTTTGTGCTTAATAATTAATATAGCAACAAAGATGTGTTCCTTAATCAGGCCAGTTTCTGAGCTTCTCGCAAACTTGCGTTTGTAGTCATTTTTAACAATTAATATATTGTAATATATGGTTAAGAAAAGTTTCGATAAAAAATGCACAGGTGTCTTTTTGCAGAGGCAGATCAAGAGCATTCCAAGGGAACTATAACCTGGCATTATTGTTTGGCTTCTAAGGAGTTTCAACTGGCAATCCAAACTGGTCAGTTTTTTTTTATGTTTTATTGTTGTTCGGTGTGTCATTCAGAATTTTTTTGGGCTCGCTGTGTTTTTATGAAGTTACAAACTGAAAATCTAAAAGAGCCTCTAAAATCTGAATTACTTAAAGATGATTTGCAAAAACTTAAATAGCATATAAATGTGAGTTCATGACATTATCACTTCATATTGACCTGTCACCCAACCCAATTCGTTTGCCTCAGTTTTGAACATAGGATTTTTACCCCTGTGTTTGTTCTATAAGTTTAAAAGCCAAAATCTTTTCATTTTCATTATCATGACATGCTCATAATCAAATACCTTATAATTTTAAATATCTCATGAAATTTAAGGAAAACACGAGGAAAGGGAAAAAGAATTAGCATGTAGATAGTTTTTAACCTTTCACATTTCAAATATCCAACCAATTTGTTGACCTCATGATACCATTTAATTTTGTTCTCTAAATTATTAAAGAATGTGATACCCTTCAATAATGGTCTAAATACTCCCAAAATCTATGCATTCTACAAGTCAATTCCTTCTTTTTGACCCGTCATCCAACCCAATATGTTTTCCTTTGTTTTCAACATAGCATACAGTTCAGCTAGAGGCCGAAACACTTTTTTACAAAGAGAATTTATCTTTTTCCCTGTTCTAATCGATAGGAGGGGTTTTCTGGGCGAAGAGAAAGGATTTCGAGAGGAATCTAATCGCAATTTAAGTTTAGTGTTTGACGGTATGTAGGGTTTCTATTTTGTTTTCAATTTAAAGTATTCATTTGTTCTTAGCTTTGACTATAGTAGTCAGATTAAATGAGTACTTCAGAACTACAAATCTTAATTTGGATTCTGTCAAATATTTAGTGTTCATATAGTCTCTGATAAGGTGTTATTTAATTTGTTTTTTTTTTCTTTTTGTCTTCTTTCAGGTGGGTGTCTCTTTGTGTTTCATGAGAACCAAGGTACCATTTCTTTTGCCAGAAAGATTGGTAATTGGTGGTGAATAGCAAGGTCTTACCACAACTTTAAATCATATAGCCTTTTTTTGTTCTTATAGGCATTTATTTGATTTGTTTTCAGATTAGGGTAAACAAAATTAGGCGAAGCACGTCTCCTACTTATATTTTCAACTATAATGCCTAATTTGGTCTCTGATAAATTGTTTTTCTATCTTTATTGTTTAATTTATGTTGCATGCTTTTCTCTTGGGGTGTTTGGTTACATTAGGACTTCTGATTGACTTCCGGTGTTTCATTTTTTCTCTTCATAAGGCTGGGCTAATTTATTTCTCTTTTCTACAAGAGCCACCTTCATTTACATATGTTTGACTTTTTTAACTGTTTCTTCTGAATTCTCATGTTTGCCCTTTTTGCTGCAAGTTAAAAATCTGGAGGTGTTTGGTTGATCTTTTGTTTAGGTAACTTTAATCATATCAGTTTATATGGCCACAGTTCGGCCTGTTCAGCCACTGGTGGTGGTAATTTTGCAAACATTCATCTTTAGTTAAGTTTCTATAAAAGTCTACAAACCTTCATCAGAGAAATTTTTTTATTTGTTAATGCTTAATGATGGATTCTAAGTTAAAAACAATACAAGCCATTTCACGTTTACGACGAAAAAATGGAGGTTTTAAATGAGTTCTACGTGTTATATGTGTCTTTCTAATGTGTTAAAGAAAACTTACTATGGGTTTTCTAATGTTGTAAATGATGTTTATTACATATGTTCGAGTTTATTAGTTGTTATTTTACTAATAAGTAGTTGCTCGCAAAGCAAGATAATCGTAATTATCCATATCCCTTTAAGGGTAAAGCTGTTAACATAATAGCTGTTGATGAAGATTTTTGGTTCTATATATCTGTAGGCCGTATTAGTTGTAGATTATTAAAGCGAATATGCTTATCTACATGGATTATATCCTTTTTTTGTATGATGTATGTAAGAGTTGAAATAAATCTAAGAGAAGTTGTAAATCGTAGCAGCAATTGGAAGGAAAAAAGGGTGTTATAAAGCCGCCTGAAGCTTTGACATGTCGCGCCCTTCAGCTGAGACAAATGGGTAATTCAAAAAGCACCTTGCGCACAACGCGCGCTAATATGCACCTTTTATATTTACATATATAAAGTCGTTACTTTATGGATTTGTAGGGTATGTTTAGAAGTTGTCACTTTACTATCATGTGTTCGTTCGTTTAATTGACAGGTAACCATTTCATCCTTTTTTGCAGGCGTAGCGTTTCTGCCGGACCCTCCGGTGTCTTTACTGTTACTCTTCTGTATGTTTTCCTACCGCCCTTGCATATTTAGTGTTAGTTTATGTTTGCTTGGTTGCCTATGAAAACTGTGTTCGGACTATGCCTATATGGTGGTGCTTCTGATAGTTTATTATTTTCTACTGCTATGTCTATGTATATGCATGTACCATGGTTTCTATAAGGCTGCAGATTTAGAATTGACCGTGCCTTACTGTTGACCCATAAAAAATATGTGTTTGTTTATCATGAGCCACCATACATAGGTTTCCTTGCTTATCCATTTCAATTGTTACTGCGACAGTTGTTGGTTTATGTTACTCTACTTGGTTGGGTATGTTTTTAGCAGGTTCATATTTGGTCTTGCATTAGTATTTCATATGCATATAATTATATTTGACTGTATCTTTTACAGACTATTGGTGGCTGGAATCATGGCGGGGGTCGTGAATAGGCTTCATATTTAAATTTCCCACCGATTGTGTCCGTCATACGCGCTAAACAGGTTTCAAAAACCCCATAAATAAGCTTCTATTTTTGTCTATAAAATATATTATTTCAAGAGTTTTGGGATGCAGCCTCTGTTGCGATTTGTCTTTAACGGCGAGAGTGGATCAGGCTATTGCGTTTGATTTAGGGATGCAAGGAAAACTGTTCTTTATTAGGTTAGTGTTTCTAACTACTTATTTGCTTTTACTATATGTGTAGATTGATAACTATGAACTCCTGCAGAATGATAATATATTATTTCAAGAGTTTTGGGATTTATACAAAAAGTTATATAACATGAAATAAGAGTTAAATGAAATTTTCATAATTGCCTAATACACTTATAAACGTATATTTTTTTTCTATTTTGTTAACTATTTTTCTGTATTTTCCTGAATTACCGCAGCAACGCGCGGTCGATCTCTAGTTATAGTTATTATCAAAGTTTATAATTTGAAAAGAGAAATTAACATAAGTTTTTATAATTAAAATATAATTATTTCATGTATATTTTTAATTTTTGGTATAAAATTATAATTTTAAAGCATTAATATGTTTAAAAAATTAAAAAATAAAAAAATTGGGTCAATAAATAATTAGTTATTAAATAATTTAAAAGACAATAAATAAAAAGTTGGATATATATATCTAAAACTTTTCTTTAATAGAAACATGAATTTTTTTTCATATAATTAATTAATTAGGATTTTGATTATCTCTAAAATAAATATACTTTATTTTTTGTCGTAGAAATACAAATAATTGATTAATTAGGGTGGTGATTATCTATACAATAAATATTTTTTATTTATTGACATGGAAATACAAAAACTAAAAATAAGAGAGATGATTTGGGTGGGGAAATTATTATGAGATAGAACATGAAAATGACACGTGTCCCAAATCTTTTATTTTATACTTAAAACTTATAGATCATTATGAGTGTGTTTTCTATGATAAATTTGTAAGGGGCTGTTTGTTTCAGCTTAATGGGGCAGTGGCTGAATCGGTAAGACGTTTTGTGTTGTTTGGTTTGGCGAAGCATCTTAATCGGACAAACAATATCGTCTGTTTGGAGGCTGACCGAAGAAGCCAGGCTTGGGGAGCTTTCTAATCCAGACGAGCGGCTGAAGTTAATTTCTCGTGCGGACAGGAAGGCAATTTTATCAAATGTGCACCCCCCGCCCCCTTACGCGCGGGTAGATACCAGAGTAAAACACAACATAAGAACTTAACATGTCATGTAGGTTTTCATATATAAGCTAACCATGTTTTGTCTCCACATCAATGTGGGACAAACTAAATGAAAGAAAAAAATAAAGTTTTTATTCCCAACCAATATGAGACAAAGTAATGAAAAAAAATCTTGGTGTTTTGTTTCCACATCAATATGGGACAAGCTAAATGAAAGAAAAAGAAAGATTTTTTTTGTTCTCACAATGATTTGTTAGTGTTATTTTTTGTTTGATTATACTATCATTCAGATGTCCAAACAAATAACATATTCGGTATCTTATTGATTCAGCACACTTCTTTACCGTACATTACCATACAGAACCACATTCACTAAGTGCTTGTTTGGGATTGCTTATTATTTTGACTTATTAACTTATTAGCTTTTATAAAGAGCTATAAGTCATTTTTTATGTTTGGGTAGACTATAATTTTGGCTTTTTGAAAAGCACTTATAAGTACTTATAAGCCATTTTCTAAAAGTCACTCCAACCTGACTTTTCCAATCTC
This sequence comes from Deinandra increscens subsp. villosa, assembly GCA_039602395.1. Lineage (NCBI taxonomy): Eukaryota > Viridiplantae > Streptophyta > Magnoliopsida > Asterales > Asteraceae > Deinandra > Deinandra increscens. The sequence goes on from JBCNJP010000025.1 coordinate 32,079,638, forward strand.
CTTATAACTTTTAGATTGGTTATTTACTACTTTACCATCACTTTTGACATGGTTATTTACCAAAATATCCAACCCTAATATCATTACCAAACCAGTCGATCGATCGCTGCATTCCCATCCGCCTCCATCGACCTTCCAGCCTCCATCGACCTCCAGCCCCCATCGTCCTCCAGCCCTCCATCGACCTCCAACTTCCGGTCGTCGCCACCAGCCCCCACTCCCTCGTCGCCTACGCACAGCATCGCTCGCCACCTCCATCTCCACGCACGCACAGCAAAGAACAGTTCTGATAAAATTGGTGCTATTATGTAAGAAATTATATGATTATATTCAAAATTGATGATAAAATTGGTGCTTTTCAATTTGATATCCTATTATGTTCAAATTTGTTACTGTGCAATGAAATTGATGTCTAAATTGGTATTTTATGCTCACATTTGAGGTCTGATTATATGGAACATGGAACATAGATGAATATAGATGAATATGATGTTTATTTGTGAATCTTGATTCTTTGTTAGCATAGATTGTGACAATCCGACTTTTCAGGTCATTTTCTGACATTAACTGAATGTAAAACGTATTAAATGTTGTATGAACATTTATGTGCTTATCTGCGTTGACTTTAGCAATTAGGGTTTTGTGTAATCATCACTATACGAGCATGCACTTAAGTCTAGACGTTTGATATTTTAGATTTTATGTGAATCATAAATTATGATTTCATGTGACGTTATGTCATTTTATGTAATGATTAAACATTTACTTTTGTGTGATACATTTATATACATACCCTCTTAAGTAACACATACACATATGTATATATGATCTCAATCATATTTATGATTTTATGTAACCTAACGATTTAATTACAAGCTATTATTCATGGCTTTATGTGACTTAAATATATATAAGTTATAGGTTTAAAGTCTATGATTTTATGAGAATTTAAATGTATAATTAAGGATTGTTATCCTATGATTTATGTTTCTTATAAATGTTATACAACTATATATTTTGACGTTCTTCGTAGATCCATCGTTTAATCATTATGATTTTTCTCTCTTTCCGTTATCTCCGTCAAGCAATGTTATCATTTTATAACTTGAGGGACCCTTTCTGCTACTTTCCTAAACTGTATTCTATTTAATAAAGTGTGGGGGTAGTTCTGTAATTTTCTAAACTCAATACACCCACCTTTTAATTCTTGAGGGACTAATGTTGTCATTTACACAAAGTGGGTTGTGAAGGCAGACGTAACCGGCGACGACCATACGCTCCGAGAAATTGAATTCGTAATTAACTCTCCGATTCAATTTGGCCAGTTACGAACCTCAATCACTAGCAATAATTCGACCCTCTATCAATCATTCCAACCCATTCCCATTTCCTCCCTCTCCTGTTCTTCTCCTCTCTCGCCCCTGTTTACTTCGCAAAAAAAAAAAAAGAAACGCACCACTGTAAATCATTGAATTCGGACCAGAAACTTCACCAACCGACCACAAAATCCAATCCCTGTGATCGCGGACTGTCACCGAGCAACCAGAAGGAACCACCGGTGCAAACAGAAGGAAGTTCGGGTTGGGCCTTGTTCGGGTTTGCCAAGTTTTCTTCATCAAATCGTATCAATCACTCATTCCCGACTCGAGGTAATTATCCCTGAGTGTTAGTCGCTCATTTTTACACGTTTTATTTGGGCTTCACGATTTTCCGGCGACCGGAGTTAGGGTTCCGGTCACCGGAATTCTAGAGGAAGATGATGACGGTAGCCCGCAACATGTTAAATAAAATAAAAGTCGAACCCTTAACAGACGCCAATCTGGCACAGTCGGTTAGGGCGCTCAGTTTGCTCGCTAGAGGCCCGGGTTCGAGTCCCGGCCTCATCACTTTTTAGTCTTTAATTTTCCTTTGAATTTGTTTCTGGTCGCTACTTTTAGAGATAAGGGATTTCCGGCCCAGAGCTTAACACAAACAGGCCGCTGGCCTGATGGTCGGGTTGTTGCGATGAGAGTGAGAGGTCGCGTGTTCGACCCCTGCGACCTTCATATTTCCTGTCTTCTTTTTATTTTGTGATTCAAGGTATTTGTCCAACCAAAACTCATATAAAATGGATACCTGCGAATGTTTAAACCCGTAAAGTTTGACGTTTCAAACAAAAAAAAAATATAGTTTTAATAGATTTGTATGAATATTAACTTAAGCATCATCTTTTATAAAAGGTAAAATAAATAATAAATATATATACATATCTTTCACAGATTAGTATTTACACACCTAGTGGATTTATTAAAACAATTAGATACTTTTGGTGAACTTTTAAATCCCGGTTTCGCAAACTCGTTATTTAACGTTGTAGCACGTTTGGTTTAAATATAAATATATATATATATATATATATATATATACATATATATATATATATTATGCATATTTATTTTTGAAACCCCGAACTTAGAAAATATATAATATTGATATATATTATATTTTCTCGCGTATTTCGATAATTGCTCGGATTTGGCACACGTGCCATCCTCGACTCGTTTTAAATTCCGCGGTCTGTCACTTTTGCCGTTTTGATTAGACTTGATAGTTTAGAACACACACTTATACTTGAATGCTCGTTAGGTGATTGATTGCTTGCACAAGACTCGTTCTTGCTACTTGAATTAACTGTTTGCCTGAAAACCTTGCCGAGCAACCTAAGGTGAGTTTCACGGCCCCATTTTACTGTTTTAATCCTTTTGGGGGAGATTAACATGCATGATTTACACAACTGAGATAATTAGACTTTTATATATCACTTGAAGTACTTGTAGCACACTATACAACAAAGTCCTTCTTATGGTACCGTTAGTATTAATGACGATAGCGGGAAATATATTGTAGTACTACTGGGTCTGACAAACCCCACCCGGGTCAGTCGCTCTGACACGATTGGATATCGAACGGGTGTTATATTCGTCCTAAACACAACAAGGCAAACTATGAACAACTGTTAGCTTCGGTGACCATCAACGTGCGAAGTTTCATGTATATAGCCTGGCTAGCTATTTGATATATATTAGTGATTATGCTCTTACAACTTGACGTTATTGAACGGTCAATTTAAACTGAACTTGAAATGTTACTGAACTGATAAACCTGTGAACTCACCAACCTTTGTGTTGACACTTTAGCATGTTATTTCTCAGGTCGCTAAACTGGATTGTCTGCCACGAGCTAGGACGCACTTCTTAAGGACTATTATTACTATGCATGCATATTAGACATTAAAACTTTTCAAACTCATTAACTGTTGGTTTGCGCATGTTTTGGCGCTTGAATAATCTTTACAACTTTGTCGTTTACGCTTCCGCATTTAATAACCGCATTTACTCTGGTTTTACTTTTACATTGCATATAGACTGTTCGTATGGCTAATGTGTTCGATCCTGGTTTGTCACGCTCCCCGCGGCGCGTTGTCGCGCGTGGGATTTTTGGGGGTGTGACAGATTGGTATCAGAGCCATTGGTTATAGTGAACTAGGTTTGCATTAGTAGACCGACTATAGCCTTAGACACACCTTAGTCATACACTCGAACACACACACTAGTATGTGACTATTTGACTACGTGTTACTTGTACTTATATATGTATATATATATGGTATATATGCAGACATGGCTGGATGGATATCCGCTTCCCAATCATCATCATCATCATCATCATCATCCCCATCCGTCACCAGCAGGCGGATTTCTACGGGTCCTACTACCCCGACTCATGGTGTTCGGAGGATAAATTCCGAGGGCCACGTTTATGGAGAACCTATTGTTGTTCGTGGAAGGGACAACGGCAGCTGGAACTGGTACGAGTCACTTGTGGCCAGTTGGGTTCATCGGGAGCAAGTGCCACCTACTCCAACAGAGCCGTCGTCAACTCGATTCTTTCTACCCGAACTGCCGTATGCTATTGAAAGGGTCGTCGCGGCAATGGTCTCTATGTTTGACCGCGCGCTCAGGGACATTAGGAGGCTGTTTGATATGGTCAGGGAGCTGCAAGATAATGGAGCCAACACCAGTCTCAGAGTTGCTATCCTTAGGGGAGAGTTGAAAGGGGCTAATGAGCGTCTGGCCGAGTATCAAGTAAGACTGAGTGACACATATTATCAGGTGAATCACCTCTCAGAGCTGGTTGAGAAACTCACGGCTCGAGTTGCTGAGCTTGAGTTGGCTAGGGGGGCTGCATCTCCGGCTCCGGCTCTGGCTGCACCTCCGGCTCCGGTGGAACCAATTAATGAACCTGAAGAGGATCCCGAGGAAGAACCTGAAGAGGATCCTGAAGAGGAACCAGAGGAGGAGATGCCTGATGCATCCAGTGATCATGATAGCTCTTGAGTTATTTGTTTTCACTTTTGTTTTGTTTGGTTGTTTGTTTTATCGGGAGGATGTTCCCAAGACTATGCATTTTGAATTTTGAATTTCTGTTGGATAATTTGTGAACGAGTTGCATTTTATTTGAATGGGATTTACTATTTAATATGTGATTGTCTCTTGTGAAGTAATTTATTACTTATGTGATGGTTGTTGTGATTCATGTTATATCTTATTCTCATTTTGGGTAATTGTGAATTGAAGATAATGGCAGACGGAAATGTACCAAACATGACACCGGCTCAATTGGCTGCACTAATTAACCAACATGTGGCTGATGCTTTAGCGGCACATGCCCAAGGTGCAGGCAATGCAGGGCCACCTCAAGGTAACACAAAATTCGTGTTTTGTTGTTTGATGTGATCACACATATTGGTAATCTGTGATTGAATGATTGTATGAACGTATGTACAGGTAATGCTACATTTAAGACTTTCATGGACTGTAAGCCTAATCAGTTCAAAGGAACTGAAGGAGCTGTTAGCCTACTCCACTGGATTGAAAAAGTGGAATCTGCGTTTGAAATGTGTAACTGTCCTGAGGCTAGCAAAGTGAAATTTGCCACGGGAACTTTGGAAGGACCGGCTCTCACCTGGTGGAAGACTGAGGTGCAGATGCTGGGGATTGAAGAAGCTTATGCCATGCCTTGGGCTGAGTTCAAAGAGTTGCTACAAGAAGAGTATTGTCCACGGGACGAGATCCAGAAGTTGGAAACTGAGTTGTATAATCTCAAGATGGAGGGGTCTGAAATTGAAGCTTACACTACTCGTTCAAATTCTCTTGCGAATTTGTGCCCTAGAATCGCTACACCTGCTTACCGAAGAATCGAGCTGTATATCAAGGGTTTAGTGCCCCAAATCCAGGGAATGGTGACCGCCTCAAACCCTACGACCATTCGTGAAGCTGTAAGAATTGCCCATCGACTCACTAATCAGGCAGTTGATCAAGGAGTCTTACCTTCTAGGAAAGGAACTTCTGGAACCTCTGACAACAAAAGAAAGTGGGATAATTCTGGAAATCAGTCTGGAAACAAGTCTTCCAATCAACAGAACCATCAAAACCAGAATCGCAAGTTTGATAATTCTAGGAATTTTTCCTCGAACAACCAGAAGCAGAACAACCAAGGCCGAGGCGGCCAAGGAGGATCATCATACATGGGAAATTCCCCACGTTGTAATAAGTGTGGTTTCCATCACTATGGTGCGTGTGACTCTTATGTGTGTGCAAATTGTGGGAAGAAGGGTCATCAGTCCAAAACCTGCAGGGTTAAGAACAATGGGAAACAAGTTCAGGATGCTGAAACTCCCAAAGGTTGTTTTAATTGTGGTAAGGAAGGCCACATAAAGAGGAATTGTCCTCAGCTCAACGGTGGAAACAACAACAACTACAACAACAACAATAACACCAACACTGGCAATCGCAATGGCAATAATAACAACAACAATGGGAACAACGGTGGAAATGGTGCCAGAGGTAGAGCTTTTGTCATAGGCTCGGGAGATGCCAGAGCAGATCCAAATGTCGTTACCGGTAAGTTTTCTCTTAACGGATATTATGCTCTAGTCTTGTTTGACACTGGTGCCGATAGAAGCTTCATATCTACTAAATTTAGCAATATGATAAATGCCAACATGACTCCTTTAGATGCTAAATACGTAGTTGAACTTGCTAATGGTAAACTTGTTGAGTCTACCCATTTAGTTAAAGACTGTAAATTGGAATTGGCTGGCCATAAATTAGAAATAGATCTCATGCCCATCTCCTTGGGAAGTTTTGACGTGATTGTGGGAATGGATTGGCTATCCAAGAATCATGCTGAAATCGTTTGTCATGAGAAAATCGTTCGGATACCGTTGCCTAGTGGAGAATTACTCTCAGTTCAAGGAGAAAAGTGTGGTACTGTTATGGGTGTGATATCTTATCTCAAGGCGCAGAAGTGTTTGCGTAAAGGACATTTTGCTGTTCTCGCGAACATTACGGAGAAAACGAATGAGGAGAAGAGAATTGAAGATATCCCGATCGTGAAGGACTTTCCTGAAGTCTTTCCGGAAGATCTACCAGGTCTACCGCCTCATCGAGAAGTCGAATTTCAGATTGATCTTGCTCCTGGAGCAGCACCTATTGCTCGTGCACCTTATCGTTTAGCACCAAATGAGTTACAAGAGCTATATACTCAACTCCAAGAACTACTTGAAAAGGGATTTATTAGGCCCAGCTCATCACCCTGGGGAGCTCCAGTGTTGTTTGTTAAGAAGAAGGATGGAACCTTTCGAATGTGCATCGATTACAGAGAACTCAACAAGGTGACTGTCAAGAATCGTTATCCCTTGCCCCGAATCGATGATTTGTTTGATCAACTACAAGGTTCTAGCTACTATTCCAAAATCGATTTAAGATCAGGTTATCACCAGCTGAGAGTCCGCGAGGAGGATGTCTCAAAAACAGCGTTTAGAACTCGTTATGGTCATTATGAGTTCATGGTTATGCCATTTGGATTAACCAACGCACCGGCGATTTTCATGGACTTGATGAATCGCGTTTGCAAGCCATATCTCGATAAATTCGTCATCGTCTTCATTGATGATATTCTGATATATATTGTAAGTCTAAAGAGGAGCACAAACAACATCTTCGTTTGATCTTAGAGTTACTCAAGAAGGAGCAATTGTATGCAAAATTTTCAAAGTGTGATTTCTGGATGCGTGAGGTGCAATTTCTTGGTCATATTGTTAATGATCAGGGGATTCACGTTGATCCAATCAAAGTTGAGGCAATTAAGAATTGGCCTGCGCCTAAGACACCAACGGAAATTCGTCAATTCCTTGGTTTGGCAGGTTATTATAGACGATTTATTGAGGGATTTTCGAAGATAGCCCAACCTCTTACGGCGCTAACGCATAAAGGAACGGCGTATAACTGGAATGAAAAGCATGACGCCGCTTTTCAGCTACTAAAGCAGAAACTTTGTAGCGCGCCAATATTATCTCTACCTGAGGGTAGTGATGATTTCGTGGTGTATTGTGATGCATCGAAGCAAGGACTAGGTTGCGTGCTGATGCAAAGAGAAAAAGTTATAGCTTATGCCTCTCGTCAGTTAAAGATTCACGAGCAGAATTATACAACTCATGATTTGGAGTTGGGAGCAGTCATTTTCGCGTTGAAAATTTGGAGACATTATCTATATGGTACAAAGTGTACTATCTACACTGATCACAAAAGTCTCGAGCATATCTTTGCTCAGAAAGAGTTGAACATGAGACAACGTCGTTGGGTGGAACTTCTTAATGACTACGATTGCGCAATTAGATACCATCCAGGCAAAGCTAATGTAGTAGCTGATGCCTTAAGTCGGAAGGATAACCCCAAGCCTAGAAGAGTTCGTGCGTTGCAACTCACTATTCATAGCGGTTTGCCTGATCAGATCCGGAATGCACAACTCGAAGCACTCAAAGCTGAGAACATGGAGTTAGAATCCTTGCGGGGTATGGATAAGTTATTGGAAGTCAGATCAGATGGTATCCGGTACTGTGCAAACCGAATATGGATTCCCGTGTATGGAAACTTGAGGGAATTGATTATGGATGAAGCCCATAAGTCTCGTTATTCTATTCATCCAGGCTCGGATAAGATGTATCAAGATTTGAAACTGATTTACTGGTGGCCTAAGATGAAAGCAGACATTGCCACTTACGTAAGCAAGTGCTTGACTTGTTCCAAGGTTAAGGCGGAATACCAGAAACCGGCAGGGTTACTCCAACAACCAAAAATTCCCGAGTGGAAATGGGAGGGTATCGCCATGGATTTTATCACAAAATTACCCCGTACAGCAAGCAAATGTGATACAATTTGGGTAGTTGTTGATCGCTTAACTAAGTCGGCACATTTTCTACCGATCAAGGAAACTGATACCTCCGAGACATTAGGCAAACTTTATCTTAAAGAGATCGTTGCACGACATGGAGTACCTGTTTCTATCATATCGGATCGAGATGCTCGATTTACATCCAAATGTTGGGAATCTCTACATGAAGCATTGGGATCGCGTCTGGATATGAGTACTGCATATCATCCTCAGACCGATGGCCAAAGTGAACGGACCATTCAAACTCTTGAGGACATGCTGCGAGCATGTGCCATTGATTTTGGTGAAAGTTGGGATAAACACTTACCCTTGGTGGAATTCTCGTATAACAACAGTTATCACACCAGTATTGGTGTAGCTCCGTTTGAAGCACTTTACGGGCGAAAGTGTAGATCACCTCTCTGTTGGGCGGAAGTTGGTGACAGTCAACTCACAGGTCCTGAGTTGGTACTCGAGACAACAGAGAAAATCGTGCAAATTCGTAATCGTATTGCAGCAGCACGAGATAGACAGAAAAGTTATGCTGATAAACGGCGAAGACCTTTGGAATTTAAGGAAGGAGACAAGGTCTTGTTAAAGGTCTCACCCTGGAAGGGTGTAGTGCGTTTTGGTAAACGTGGTAAGTTAAACCCAAGATACATTGGGCCATTTGAGATCGTTGAGAGAGTTGGTCTATCAGCATATGAACTCAACTTACCAGCAGAGCTAAGTGGGGTCCATAACGTCTTCCATGTGTCGAATTTAAAGAAATGTTTAGCAGATGAGACATTGATCACTCCACTCGAGGAGTTACATGTGGATGAACAACTTCGATTTATCGAAGAACCGGTAGAAATTATGGACCGGGAGGTTAAACAGTTAAAGCGTAGCAAAATCCCAATCGTTAAAGTTCGTTGGAACTCGAGACATGGTCCTGAATTCACATGGGAACGCGAAGATCAGATGATGAAGAAATATCCCAGACTGTTCAGGGATCAGCCTTCATCTAGTTCAGGTACTGGTTTAATTTTCGCGGACGAAAATTCTTCAACAAGGGGATGATGTGACGGCTGAGAATTTTTTTTCTTTTCTTTTTCTTTGTGTCTAGCTCATTAATTTTTACCGCGTTACGCAATTTTCGAGGACGAAAATTCTTCAACAAGGGGATACTGTGACAATCCGACTTTTCAGGTCATTTTCTGACATTAACTGAATGTAAAACGTATTAAATGTTGTATGAACATTTATGTGCTTATCTGCGTTGACTTTAGCAATTAGGGTTTTGTGTAATCATCACTATACGAGCATGCACTTAAGTCTAGACGTTTGATATTTTAGATTTTATGTGAATCATAAATTATGATTTCATGTGACGTTATGTCATTTTATGTAATGATTAAACATTTACTTTTGTGTGATACATTTATATACATACCCTCTTAAGTAACACATACACATATGTATATATGATCTCAATCATATTTATGATTTTATGTAACCTAACGATTTAATTACAAGCTATTATTCATGGCTTTATGTGACTTAAATATATATAAGTTATAGGTTTAAAGTCTATGATTTTATGAGAATTTAAATGTATAATTAAGGATTGTTATCCTATGATTTATGTTTCTTATAAATGTTATACAACTATATATTTTGACGTTCTTCGTAGATCCATCGTTTAATCATTATGATTTTTCTCTCTTTCCGTTATCTCCGTCAAGCAATGTTATCATTTTATAACTTGAGGGACCCTTTCTGCTACTTTCCTAAACTGTATTCTATTTAATAAAGTGTGGGGGTAGTTCCTGTAATTTTCTAAACTCAATACACCCACCTTTTAATTCTTGAGGGACTAATGTTGTCATTTACACAAAGTGGGTTGTGAAGGCAGACGTAACCGGCGACGACCATACGCTCCGAGAAATTGAATTCGTAATTAACTCTCCGATTCAATTTGGCCAGTTACGAACCTCAATCACTAGCAATAATTCGACCCTCTATCAATCATTCCAACCCATTCCCATTTCCTCCCTCTCCTGTTCTTCTCCTCTCTCGCCCCTGTTTACTTCGCAAAAAAAAAAAGAAACGCACCACTGTAAATCATTGAATTCGGACCAGAAACTTCACCAACCGACCACAAAATCCAATCCCTGTGATCGCGGACTGTCACCGAGCAACCAGAAGGAACCACCGGTGCAAACAGAAGGAAGTTCGGGTTGGGCCTTGTTCGGGTTTGCCAAGTTTTCTTCATCAAATCGTATCAATCACTCATTCCCGACTCGAGGTAATTATCCCTGAGTGTTAGTCGCTCATTTTTACACGTTTTATTTGGGCTTCACGATTTTCCGGCGACCGGAGTTAGGGTTCCGGTCACCGGAATTCTAGAGGAAGATGATGACGGTAGCCCGCAACATGTTAAATAAAATAAAAGTCGAACCCTTAACAGACGCCAATCTGGCACAGTCGGTTAGGGCGCTCAGTTTGCTCGCTAGAGGCCCGGGTTCGAGTCCCGGCCTCATCACTTTTTAGTCTTTAATTTTCCTTTGAATTTGTTTCTGGTCGCTACTTTTAGAGATAAGGGATTTCCGGCCCAGAGCTTGACACAAACAGGCCGCTGGCCTGATGGTCGGGTTGTTGCGATGAGAGTGAGAGGTCACGGGTTCGACCCCTGCGACCTTCATATTTCCTGTCTTCTTTTTATTTTGTGATTCAAGGTATTTGTCCAACCAAAACTCATATAAAATGGATACCCGCGAATGTTTAAACCCGTAAAGTTTGACGTTTCAAACAAAAAAAAAATATAGTTTTAATAGATTTGTATGAATATTAACTTAAGCATCATCTTTTATAAAAGGTAAAATAAATAATAAATATATATACATATCTTTCACAGATTAGTATTTACACACCTAGTGGATTTATTAAAACAATTAGATACTTTTGGTGAACTTTTAAATCCCGGTTTCGCAAACTCGTTATTTAACGTTGTAGCACGTTTGGTTTAAATATAAGATATATATATATATATATATATATATATATATACATATATATATATATATATATTTATTTTTGAAACCCCGAACTTAGTAAATATATAATATTGATATATATTATATTTTCTCGCGTATTTCGATAATTGCTCGGATTTGGCACACGTGCCATCCTCGACTCGTTTTAAATTCCGCGGTCTGTCACTTTTGTCGTTTTGATTAGACTTGATAGTTTAGAACACACACTTATACTTGAATGCTCGTTAGGTGATTGATTGCTTGCACAAGACTCGTTCTTGCTACTTGAATTAACTGTTTGCCTGAAAACCTTGCCGAGCAACCTAAGGTGAGTTTCACGGCCCCATTTTACTGTTTTAATCCTTTTGGGGGAGATTAACATGCATGATTTACACAACTGAGATAATTAGACTTTTATATATCACTTGAAGTACTTGTAGCACACTATACAACAAAGTCCTTCTTATGGTACCGTTAGTATTAATGACGATAGCGGGAAATATATTGTAGTACTACTGGGTCTGACAAACCCCACCCGGGTCAGTCGCTCTGACACGATTGGATATCGAACGGGTGTTATATTCGTCCTAAACACAACAAGGCAAACTATGAACAACTGTTAGCTTCGGTGACCATCAACGTGCGAAGTTTCATGTATATAGCCTGGCTAGCTATTTGATATATATTAGTGATTATGCTCTTACAACTTGACGTTATTGAACGGTCAATTTAAACTGAACTTGAAATGTTACTGAACTGATAAACCTGTGAACTCACCAACCTTTGTGTTGACACTTTAGCATGTTATTTCTCAGGTCGCTAAACTGGATTGTCTGCCACGAGCTAGGACGCACTTCTTAAGGACTATTATTACTATGCATGCATATTAGACATTAAAACTTTTCAAACTCATTCACTGTTGGTTTGCGCATGTTTTGGCGCTTGAATAATCTTTACAACTTTGTCGTTTACGCTTCCGCATTTAATAACCGCATTTACTCTGGTTTTACTTTTACATTGCATATAGACTGTTCGTATGGCTAATGTGTTCGATCCTGGTTTGTCACGCTCCCCGCGGCGCGTTGTCGCGCGTGGGATTTTTGGGGGTGTGACATAGATGAATATGAATATGATGTTCCTTAACATGGATTGAATATGATGTTTCTTTGTGAACATAGATGAATATTAATTTGAAGATGTTCCTTTATGAAAATAGATGAACATGAATATGATGTTCCTTTGTGAATCTTGATTCTTTCAACATAATTAGGCTTATGTAATTCTCAGATAATGGATGAAAACCAACATAATGTTGTTGATTGTGATTCATCAATTAAAAAGAACAAACCAAAATTCGTGTGGGATAGCAATACCTTCACGGAGTTTATCGATGCATGCTTGACTGAACTTAGAAAAGGGAATAGACCCGGTAGTCACTTCAGTAAGGTTGGGTGGTCGAATTTAGAAAAAAACATGAAGGAAAAAACAGGGAAAACCTTTGATAAAAAACAACTTAAAAACAAATGGGACCTTATGAAAAAAGATTGGAAGATTTATGATCGCTTAACGAGGCTTTAAACTGGGATCGGTGGGACAAGAAGCTTAATCAATGCATCACCTGAATGGTGGGAGGAGAAAATAAAGGTAAGTTTTACTCTTATTTGTAATCATTTGTAGTTATGATTTCATTGTGAAATCCATGAATTAAAGGATACTTGTTAATCTTGCAGGTAGATAAAGAGTTTGCCAAATTTAGGAACACAAATTTGGACATATACGAGACACATTACGCTCCTTTGTTTCGCGATTGCATCGCCGTTGGAGATCATGCTATGACTCCGATACAATTTCAAAACAATAGCAATCTAAACGATCTTGAAGAAAATATTGAGGCCAAAGGTGATAGTAATGAAATCAATCTAGATGATGATGAGCCTCTTTTTACTAGTTTCGTTCAAGGTAGTTCCAGTAAAAGGAAGAAGTCTAGGGATGTTGCCAACAAACGTTCAACCAAGAGTAAAACTTCATCTTTTGAGGAAAAACTAGATGTTGTATTGGATGCCTTATCATCAAAAAGCACACCAACTTTTCCACCAACTAATCTCTCTCCAACAATTTCAGATTGCATGAGCATTGTTATCACTTTTCCAGGTTTCAAAGAAGGGTCCAGAAAATATTCACAAGCGTTGCGTGTCTTACTCAAAAAGCAACATCGTGAAGCTTTTATATTTTCCAACAAGTAACGAAGCAAAAATGGACTTTCTTAAGTTAATAATGGAAGAATGAGTTGCCGTTTGACATTATATCTTATCGTTTGACCTTATGTGTTATCGTTTGCCATTATGTGCTATCGTTTGACATTATGTGTTATGTTTGACATTTTATATTTGGGTTAACATTTGACATTATGAGTTATGTTTGACATTTTATATTTGGGTTATCATTTGACATTATGAGTTATGTTTGACATTTTATTTTTATTTTCGTTTTATGTTATTTAGGATGGATAGTGACGACTCAGATTCGTATGATTCATATGATGATAATGATGAAGATTGGGTGAACGAAGACATAAAATTCAAACGCTTATGTGGAGTAGTTGTGAAAGCTATAGCTCGTAGCTTGCGTAACACACGAAGACTATGTCACACCTCAGATCACACCGGGCACAAGTATATGAATGAAATATTAAATGGTCATCATGTACGGTGTTATGACATGTTTAGAATGCACATACCGGTTTTAAGACAGTTATGCACTGATCTTGCTACTAAATACGGTTTGAGACCAACACGTAATATATCTATCGAGGAGTCCGTTGGGATGTTCTTGATGACTTTGGCTCATGGATGTCCGAATAGGCTTCTGCGGGAGCGATTTATTCATTCCGGTGAAACCATTCATAGACATTTCCATGAAGTTATGGCAGCCGTGCTTCGTATGAGTGCCGACATCATCCGCCCAGCCGCAAACTATAACGATGATGTACCCTCATATATATTACATAATCCTCGATAGTATCCACACTTCAAGGTATCGTCCAAGATTACAGTTACTTTTATTGTAGTTAAACTTTAACAATTTATGATATAATTTTAAATTTTTAGGATTGCATTGGCGCTATAGATGGGACACACGTGAAGGCATTAGTTCCAAAGAGCGAGCAACCGAAGTACATTGGTCGAAAAGGATTTCCTACACAAAATATAATGGCTGCTTGTGATTTTAACATGTGTTTTACATTTGTATTGGCCGGATGGGAGGGGACCACACATGACACAAGAGTTTTCAATGAAGCCTTATAGACGCCGGAGCTTAATTTTCCACATCCAAGGGGTGGTTAGTATAATTTTTTTAATACTTGTTTTTTTAATACTTGTTTGAAACACTACTACAAAAACTGGCATTCTTGACGTGCATTGCGCGTCAAGAAGGTGCCTTCTTGACACGCAAATGCGCGTCAAGGATGCGGGGGTCAAGAAGCTTCTTGACGCGCAAAATGCGTGTCAAGAAGCTCTTGATGCGCGAACAATGACACGCTATCCTTGACACTCCATTCTTGACACCCATTTTGCGTGTCAAGAAAGGGTGTCGTCTGTGATTAATATATTTTTATTTATAATATTTTTTTGTGTCGTCTGATTATGACACGCAAATTTGCGTGTCATTTCTTTTATGACACTCATTCTTGCGTGTCATCCTTTTAACTGTTTTTTTTTTAAATATTTTTTTCTAAAATTACTGATTTCCCTATTAAATCACATTTCACAAACCAAAATACAGAATTGCTGGTGTACCAAAACAATGCATTTCATACATATAGCAAAAGTAAAGTGTTCAAAGTTCATACATGCAATTCGATCACAACGACAAAAGTAAAGTGTTCAAAGTTTACATGCATATATATTGGATCACTACTACTACTTCTCGTCCATGTAAATGAAGTTGCAAGCGTAGGTCAACCATTCTTCACGAATCTCATCAAAATCAGCATCTGTATAAGCATTACTATCTCCACCAATCTGTATAAAAGATAAAATACGAGAAAATAATATCATGAAAGATAAAGTTAATTAATTAGAATATGAGAAAACTTACTTTGTTTCGTTCAAGGACTACAAGCCCTTGCCGAACTACCTCCTTCAAGAATTTCAACACATAATAGCCACACTCTGTGGTTCCTGGCTGGAGTGGACACTACACAAACAAAAGAACGTATGACCACTAAATATATTTTTTGGGTGGGTGGCTTGGTTTTAAAAAGCTCAAAAGCGCACAAAAGCGATAAGGTCCAAAAAACAAGCGCAAGGCGTAAAGCGCAAAAGCGGCGGGCTTTTCGTACGCTAGGCGCACGTACATGTTTAAACAAACCTTGTAAATTAATTATAAGCCACTTATAACACATAAAATACACACGCATATATATACTAACATCAAAATTGTAATCACCAGAAAGGTTATGAATTATGAATTAAGAAAATCATTATAGCATGCAAACCATTAACATTATAACATATGATATGATCCATGTAAACTTAATACTCTAATACAATTATACAAAGCATAAAAATATGATACTCTAATACAATTATAAAAATCAGTAAATGCAGAAAATCAGGAATTAGAGACAAGAACAGGCAGAAAAACAACTACTACACAGCAGCAGTTATATATACAGCAGGAACATACAGAACAGCAGCAGGAACATATATACGTACAGTAGCAGATTATACAGCAGCAGTTATATATACAGAACAGCAGCAGGAACATAATTTTAGATTTGGAACATATATAAAGCAGGCTTAATATGATTTGAATGTGGGTTGTGGATTTCAGCCTTCTATATATACAGCAGCATGTGGGTTGTGGATTTCAGCCTTCTATATATACAGCAGCAGTACTCTAATACATATATAAAGCAGGCTTAACCTAGGTCTGTTGCTCATGAAGTCTGGTAAGGATTAAGGTTGTAGTAGATTTTTTTTTAATTTGTTGTTCATATCTTTCTCTTTGCTCATTTTGTGATCTTTACACAAAAATCTTTTTGGCAATTTCCTACCATGTATAAACATGATAGCTTTCAAAATTTTAAAGCGATTTGTCATGAGTCAAACCCATTCTGACCCAACCCTGTTTTGACCTGAACAGAAGTTGGCCATAGTTTAAGCCAACCTGCTTTCATAGGACCCATTGTGATTCTGTCCCACTCTTACCTGGTATCCCAATCCAACGGACCCACCCTTTTGCAAGGCCTAAGCATCACACAAGTCACAATGGTTGAATTTGATGCTTTTTAAGTAGGTGTTTGCATTTACTTTGAATAAGTTTTGCATATCCTTCAAAAAGTTTTGCATTAGTAGGCGCTTGTATTTCTTTTGTGTATACTTAAGCTACATAAATGGAACTAATGCTTAAGTGTTGTGTGATCAGAAGGTTAACTTCATGACTTTATCCATTTGAGGTGCACAAATTCATATCAAATAGATCAAAAAGGTCTTTTGTTTAAGATAGATAGCTTAGGTTGGAGACAAGAAAAACTTCTTAAAACATGCCAGATTCAATATAAGTGAATATTGTGCAGGCCGGGCTGATGTCACATGGAATTTTTGTAACCACGTTGTTTATTTATACAGGTCATTCATGAAAATCTAGCAGATTATATATACAGAACAGCAGCAGGAACATATATACAGCAGTAGGAACATAATGAAATGACTTGAAGATAAATATTACCACAAAGATTCATATACACAATGGTAACAAACAGAAATACTCACCGCTGAGTTGACCCAATTGAATTTACTCGCTTTTTTCAATCCAATTTTTGTGTTATACAATCCAATTGCCCTGCCAAAAAAATGATTTGCATTAATTACCAAAACCTTATATAAATTATATAATGATTTGTGCATCTCTATTATTTACTTACGCATCAACTATATGCTTAAACTGCAGATTGACAGAGGTAGGCCTTATGGAATCAAGATAATAGCATTTCATTTTTTTCATGTCTAGTACACCCAGCACCCAATGTCGTCTACAAAAAAAAAGAACAGAAACCAGAATCATGTCAAACAAAACAACTGGTAGATCACACAAAACAAAACTTTGTTCAAAATCAAACCCGGGATTGTAGGGCACTAGGACAATGTCATTGTTCTTTCTCGATCCCAACCGATCTGCAACAAGTCGACTGGAATCATCAACATTTCTAGCCTTCCCTTTCTTATCATGGTTCATGGTTGCTGTCGGGGTCACAAAACAGATTCCATGATCTTTATTTGAACCATTCTTTATTTGCTCATACAAGTACCTGTTAAACAACATACATTGATGACGAAACCACTTATAAAATATAATAAGTAACGAACAATCGTTTAAATTCAATTAAAGTACTTACATTGAATAAGAAGTAACCACAGCCCCACTCAACTCATCCATTGCAAAAACTCTGTCAAAATCATTCCAACTTAAGTACGTGAAGCTATCATACCCGAACATATCATTCTCACACTGCACTCTTATAGTATCGACATGTTTCATGTGTCCATCAACCATCATTTGAGCCATTAACATAGTAGGACTTGTCATTCTGACCCTTTTCTTACTCTCACCTCTCGTCATTACCTTTCTGGTCAACTTACTTTTCTTTTTCTCTTTTAACTCAATAATGCTATCGCCCATAAGGAGTTGCACATCTGCAGTCAACAATTCCCTTACCTTTTCTTCATCGGGGTCTAATTGTCGTTTCTTCTTTGATGCATCCTTCATCTCCTCATCATTTTGTGTCCCTTTCTCATCATGGTTCCTACCCTCATCATCATTTGACTCATCTTTCTTAGACTCATTATTCCTATCCCCATTCTTCTTTGATGCATCCTTTGTCTCCTCACGCTTCTTTGCATCATTTCTCACCTCAACCTTCTTTGTTCTAACTTTTTTCTTGCATATATTGTTTTGCCAAAAATTAATATAATTAAATAGATTATCTTATAACAGATTTTGTTTAGTTTAGGTGAAAAATTTGCAAAAAACCTACCAAATCAGTGAATTGAATGACTAGGTGCCTCGGCCAACTTAGTATATACCCAACGGCATCTTTGACTTTCTCGATAAACTCATCTTCAATTGGAAACGGTATTAAAGCTTCTCCTTGAAGACTAGTTTCCAAATTTACATCAATGTTCTCACCTAATATATCAAAGTCAAAAGTAAGATCCAAATTTATAATAAAAATATAAAATCATATATAATAAATAAGTACCCAAGTCATTAGAATTCAAGACGGATCCTTTGGCAACTATATTTGAGGGAACATCAACTGCAAGATAACATGATTTATCCTACAAAATAAAAAATGTTAGCCTCAAATCAGAAAATTCTTAGCCTACAATTTAATTGCTTACATGAATAGCTCCTTCTTCGTGTTCTTCACCTTCTTCTAGTGCCTCATCATCATCATTCCCTATTTGGCAACTTGCACCTTCTGAAGCAGGAGTGGCACAAAGAGTACCGGCTCTTTTCATTCTTTCTAAGTCATCTTCAACTTTCGATAACCGTCGATTCATCTTCTTCTTTTCCTTATCCAAGTAACCCTTAATGGTCTTGGGTAAGTGAAAATATTGTTGTTGCGATACATACTTACCCATCCCACGTACATGCCCACGTTGTTCCTCATTACCCAGGGCCTGCGTGAGCACATCCTCTGTTCCACATGAAACATCGTCACATATATTTTGTTTCTCTAGCTTCTCCTATACAAAAAAAAACATACCAAGCTTCAGTGGAAAATGATCACATCACCAAAACCTTCCAATGTTACAAACTTACGATTTTCTCAACAATTTGTTTGACATTTGGGTCGTAACCTCCTGATTTCAATTCTCTTGCTTTCTTCCAACATGTTGTCCTATCAATCTCCTCTTCATCCTTGCCAGTTTCTTTGATCTAATTACTAGGAATAACATAAGTGAATCAAGAACAAAATGAAAAGTAAAGTATTTGATATAAGTTAATTCATACTATCTCCTTGATGAGTCCGGAATATCCCTTTCTGCTCAAACGATGATTATATTTATTCATTGCACGAGTATTCTTAGCCTTTTTACTTTTCTCCTGCATTAGAAAGATAAAAACTGTGTTAAAAAAATATTCTCCTACAAAAACTAACACTAAAGTAATTGACCTAAGTTGACGAACCTCCCACTTTTTTGAAGTTCTTTGTGCTACAAAAAGTTTCCAGTCCTCCTTTTTCACGAATGGATACATACCAGGAGGAGTGAGTAAATCTGCCTCAGGATCATCTTTTTTGGCCAAAATGAAGTTTTTGTAAAGAGTGTGTTTGAAGTTTTTCCACTTTGTGCCAACTGATTGAAGAGTGTGCTTCCGGCTGTTTGGGTGAAGTACAAAACGTGTCTGAAATATATAGCAAAACAGTTCAATACAAAACTGCATATCAAGATAATTAAACCCAAAAGTTTAGACTTACCAAAACAAACTTCCAACAAGCTTCCTTTATTTCCTTACCAACATCCAACCAAGAGTCATAAGTTATGGGAACCATAGATCTTGCAATCTCTCCCTCGAAAGTAGATAGTTTTTTTGCACCTTCTCCATCTGGGACACCTCTTTTATTATAAGCAATTACTATTTTCTCTTTGATAGTTTTTGATTTTACTGTCGGCCCTCTTTGTGATTTGGTCACTGTTTCTTCATTATTTGAATTATCTTCGTGATCTTCATGTCTTGAATGATCAGAATCTGAATCGGCCATGGCCCAAAAAACAACCTGTTCAAATAGAATATATAGTTAGTAACAACATGCATGAGAGTAAAAAGTAGTCTAAGCTAAGAACTAAAAATTAGAAACATACCAAAAATAAAATTAACTTTTTATTTTCCATAAAATAGACTAAACTAAAATGCCCTCGTCATCCGAGCGCGTACAATTAAAATCATCGTCAAGATCTGCTAAAGTGGGGTCTTGTACATCAACAGGAGCATCAAATTCAAATGTATCATCAATTTCATCATCATCTCCATACTTATACATCTTATGTGGTGTGAACCCAACAACAGACAAATTCTTATCCTGTTGATCTTGAACATAGAAAACTTGTCTAGCTTGACTAGCTAATATGAAGCGTTCAGACTGATTAAGCCTACCAAAGTTGACCACTGTGAATCCAAAATCATCTTTTTTAACACCACGACTATCAACCCAATCACACATGAAAACAGGAATTGTGAACATGCGATAATCAAGATCCCATATCTCCTTTATACGACCGTAATAAGTAACAGCGCCATACACGGGATTTGAGTCTTTTGCACTAGCAATCTGCATAGTATGCGCGACTATGGATACTCCACTACATTGAGTGACTCTAGATTCATCTCGAGAGGTTGTATGAAACTTATACTCATTGATGACAAAACCGCTATATTTATTGACAACAAAGTTAGGCCCTTTTTCCAACCAACGAACACTATCACAAATATCTTCCCCATTAGCCAAACGCTTTTCAACCTATTGGAAATAATTTAAGGTAATTAAAATAAAACTATTAAAAATATCTTCTGATTTATCAAAATTATTAATAAAAAGAAAGAATAACAATAAAACCTCGTTCTTAAACCAGCTAATGAATGTCCGACTATGTTGGCTCTGCAACCATGTGGTGTTTCGACGGGGGTTAAGATCCTTCAATTCCAACATATGTTGCCTGGATCATATTCGAACTTAGAAGAATTGTTATTTATTATATATATATATATAAAATAAAAAAAAATTAGATTATCTTACTCGGTGTATGCTTCCACAGCAGCAGTGTTTCGCAATACATAAAGATGAGCTTCATCAAGTAACTTAGTATCCACAACATCGATCGTAGCCCCCGATAAAGGCTTGCCGGTGCGGATCCTTTCATCAACACGTTCATGAGGATTTCCAATTGAGTTACCATTTTCTAAGTAGGCCGAGCAAAATTCTAAGGCTTCCTCTGCCACATAACATTCTGCAATGCAGCCTTCGGGCCGATGATGATTTCGTACAAAACCTTTTAGTGTTTTCATGAATCTCTCAAATGGATACATCCACCTAAAATGAACCGGGCCACATAACCTCACCTCTCTAACTAAATGCACCATCAAGTGAATCATGACATCGAAAAACGAAGGACGAAAATACTTCTCTAGCAAACACAAGGTTGATACGATATTACTTTGCAACTTGTTTAGCTTACTAACATCAACAACTTTACTACACAACTCGTTGAAAAAATGACACAAGCTTATGATTGTTTTCCTCACTTTCACGTTTAACACCCCTTTAATTGCAAAAGGAAGAAGTTGTTGCATTAGTACATGGCAATCATTAGACTTCAAACCATTCATCTTTGAAACATCATCGGACACGAGATTCTTGAAATTGGAGCAATACCCATCAGGCACTTTTATGTTGGACAGTGTATCATAAAATAGATGTTTCTCCGAGCTATTCAATGTGTAGATGGCAGGCAGAAGATAAACCCGATTCCCTTTTGGTTGAATTTGTAATTCAGGCTTAATGCCTAGATCCTCAAGATCTTGTCGTGCTTTTAACCCATCCTTCGTCTTGTTAGGCAAATTCAGCAGTGTCCCATAAACACTCTCACACACATTTTTTTCTATGTGCATAACATCTAACTGATGACGAACAAGCAACTTCTTCCAATATTCAAGTTCAAAAAATATTGACTTTTTATGCCAAAATTTAGCTCTCTCATCGATAATTTCTTTTTTCTTCTTTGGGTTTTTCTTCTTTGACTTCTCCGTCTTTGACTTTTCCTTCTTTGACTTTATCTTTTGCCCCCATGTATTCTTAAACCCCGCCAAGTAGTCGTAAATTTCTTCACCTGATAATGGTTTCTTTGGCACATCGTTCTCTTGTTCGTTGTTGAAGTCTTTTTTTCGTTTATGATAAGGATGTTTAGGTGAGAGAAATCTTCTATGCCCAAGGAAGCACACTTTTCTGGAATTAGGCAACCATTGTGAGCAAGTATTCTCAGAACATATTGGACAGGCATTATAACCTTTGGTAACACACCCCGATAGATTACCATATGCGGGGAAGTCATTTATAGTCCATAGTAATATTGCTCTTAGATTGAAATATTCTTTCTTATAAGCATCAAATGTCCTAACGCCAGTTTCCCACAAGAGTTTGAGATCTGCTATCAACGGTGCCAAGTAGACGTCAATATTGTTACCAGGTTGCTTTGGACCTGATATCAATAGAGTCAACATCATGAATTTTCTTGACATACACAAATAAGAGGGTAGATTATATGTTATCAGGGTAACCGGCCAACAACTATGCTTCGAACTTAATGACTTATGAGGATTGATACCATCAGCAGACAAGGCTAATCTAAGATTCCGATTTTCTCTTCCAAATTCTTTCCATGTGTTGTCAACAAGCTTCCAAGAGGGGGAATCGCGAGGATGAGTTAGCTTACCATCAATGACCTGACGTTGTGCATGCCAAGTTAAGTCATGTGCAATCTCCGGTGATGAGAACATTCTTTTAAATCTAGGGATGGGAGGAAAATACCACAAAACTTTTCTCGGCACGTTTTTGGTATTATTCTTCCAGCAAGATGTCCCACAAGTTGGACATTCAGAAGCATCCTTATGTTCATTCCAGAATAGAACACAATCATTTTCACACGCATGAAACTTCTCATATTGTAGACCTATTCCTTTTAGCAACTTCTTTGCCTCATACATCGAGCTAGGGATTGTATTCTTCGCAGGTAAAACAGTTTTTAAGGCACCTAACAAAGCATTAAAACTAGTATCTGACCAGCCAAACTGACCCTTTAACTTTTGAAATATCATTAATCCACTAAGTGCGTTATGCTTTGACCCTTCGAAAAGTGGCTTATCACATTCTTCAAGAAGTGATTTCAATGAATCAGGTTCTTTCTCCACATAAGCAAAGGCATCATGTAACATTTCCTTTGTATAATAAAACTCGGGACGTTTAGATTCATCAGGGCATCTAACTTCAACCGGAGGAGAACCTTCTCCATGGAAAGACCAAACCGTATAATTTTTATCGAAACCATTTGCAAACAAATGAAAGCGCACACTTTCAATTGAGCCGGGCCATAGATTGATACAATTTACACAAGGACAGGGTATAACATCTGACTTTGGATTATTACTTTGCGCAAACTCTAAAAAGGCATTAACACCCTCATCATATTCTTTCGATAATCTACCCAACGACATCCATGATTTATCCATGACCTTAGCTAAAGTAAAGCAAACAAAAAGGTTACTTCTTTATACTTAAACTTTAATTTAAGCAAATCACTATACATAAGGGCTATGTTTTTTGGAAAGAACATGTATCAACTAATTTACTTTAGCACATAGTATAAGTAATCTAAAACTAAAGAACTAAACCATATATATTCATACCAATCAACATATCTAACCTATGTTCTAGTTAAATACAGCAAGAGCAACAGCAGGTTATAACTTTATAATACAAATAATCACATACAAATGCAATACAGCAACAGTATTACAGACACAAACAGCAACAGTTTAAAAAACAAACAGCAACAGCAGCCTAAATTCTTAATATAAACAACAGAAAATCAGCATTCAGGCATTCAGCAAGTACAATTTTTAATACAAACAGCAATAGCAGCCTAAATATAGACTATATGAACAGCAGCAGGCCAGCAACAAGTTAAAACACTAACAAATCATATAACTTAAGAAGCAACAGCAAGTATAAAACACTAACAAATCATATAAAGAACAGCAACAACAAGTATAACCTATAAAAATAGCCTGATGATCTGATCTAATACAAGAAACACAGTGGAAATGTGGACCAAAGATAAAACAGATTCATAGAAACAGATTCATAGAAACAGATTCATATGAGAGGTATTGAGAGGAATCTATATAGAATTATAGAAAATTAGAAACAGATTCATAATGGAGGAAATGAGAGGAATCAGATATATAATACAAAAAATAAAACTTGCATTGTTGTTTAAAATTTTAAATATGAGAAATTTTAAATACAAAAAATAAAACCATATACAACAACAACAGATCATAAAACTACAAACTGAGAAATTTTGTCAATTTCCATAGATAATAAGGCTAGCAAATGAAATCTAAAATTTGCATTGTTGTTTAAAATTTTAAATATGCTGTTATAAAGCAGATTTATGATGATATATCTGTTAGAAAACAGAGTCATGAATCATGAAATTGTTACAATGTAAATCTGTAATAACTATACACAATAAGAGAGTATGAAATACTCTAAACAATCGAAAAACATGGCTGGTAGATTTCAGTTATACATCACTACTGTCTTTTACTATTGTAACTAATCACAAAGGATATTTAGTAATACCTTAGTTGGTTTTTATTCAGATCATGTCCCACCAAGTGATTTATTTACTTCATCTTCTTTGTATGTCTCAATTCTTCTATAGTTGATTCCTTGATGAGTCTGATAGAAACATGAGAAATGTATAAGCATAATCAACACAAATAAAACCCTAGATTGAAAAGAAACAATTAAGCAAACTAATCAAATTTACTGAAAATAACAAAATAAACAATTGGATATAGACACAAATAGAAATCGAGTACAATATATTCAAATAGAAACCATACCAACCTAAATCAGAACACCCAACCAACATAGTTACAGATCACTTACTTTAAAAAAAAGATGCAGTAAGACGAAAATGAACAAAAAGCCATAAAAAGCAGCATGGAATGAGGTCTTTTTTAGGTGTTTGATTCTATATGAATTTCTTCTGTTTTATTTTTGGTAATTATAGATTGTTTTTTAAGCTTAGATATTAAGACCATATTTATGATGTTCTATCGTAGTAGTTTTAAAATTGCATGATTCTGGACTCCAGTTTTGTTTCTGTTTGGCCTATTGAAATCAGTTGATGATTTTCAGTTAATGAACTCTCTCAATGTTTGATTTTTTTCCTACCAATAGAATGTGTATGTTTAAAGTTTTTTTTTGCTCAGTAATAAATTTTCAGTTTTAAGTTCTATACTTATACTCTTACTCTCTAATAACCACTGTCATGTTTTATGTTGTTTTATTGCAGGTTACTATAATCGTGCTCTAAACTACAAGTACTCTTTATGTTATGCTTTTAGATGAATCCATTTATGTGTTTACGTAAAAATGTTGAATCTTAGGTGTTTGATTCTGTATGAGTACAATATATTCAAATAGAAACCATACCAACCTAAATCAGAACACCCAACCAACATAGTTATCTACTACCATATTCCACATTATGTAAGAGATAAGAATAAAGGTGAAAGTTGAGAATATATGTAATAAGCAATGGAAAATTCAGTAATAAAGGAGTAATAAAGGACAGAATAATGATATAAAGCATATTTTTTCTTCAACCTTTCTTCTTTAATTAGCTTTTCATTTTATAGTAATAAAGGACAGAATATATTCACTAGCATTTTACTAACCAAAGGAATAAGACTAATGTTACTCCCATTTCAGAATTTTACGATCAGTCTTTCTACTAGGCACACTTAGGTTCTGAAATTGCTTTCACTTACATGTATGTTTTGGTCCAAATGTAGCTGCCTTTATGCTTTAAGGTTAAGTTCACCTGTACATCAAGAAGGCTCACTCTCAACTGTACATCAAGAAGGATCACTCTTCTTACTCTTTAACTTTATGTGCTTTAGATTTTATTTCTCAATAGAGGTAACTTTATCTTCAATGTGTTAATCTTGCCATGTCTAAATTGAGTTTAGTGATATAGATCCATTGCTATTAATACCTTTAACCTTCCTTTTAGTACTATAATCTAAATGAAGATGAGTTTTTACAAACAAAGAATAATTTACTTTTCACACAGGTTCTGGCTTATAAACAATCATTCATAAGGTTTATAGCTTTAAACTAAAGGTACTAATATAGGTTCTTAAATCAGATTCCCTACAAATGTTTGTTTTCTATTTAGTTTTACTGCTACAGACATGCCATCACCAAAGAGATAAGTTTTGAAGAGAATCCATCTTAATCTACCACAGTATAAAATTGAATTAGAGATTGCTACAGTATACTTCCTTTAACAATTGCAAACAATTACAACTTCAGTTGATGTGCAATAACTAGTACAACAAACATCAATTGTAAACAGATGAAACTTAGAATGACTAAATTAGGGCAAAAATACGATTCTGAGTGAAAAAGTTACCAACGAGGGTCGACAGCTTACCTCCTAAGAAGCAATAAACAAGACAGGAGATTACCTTCGTTAAAGAGAATTAGGGCTCAAAATCGTTCAACCGAACTGCAGGTTGGAGAAAAAGATGAACCGAACTGCAGGTTTGATAAACAGTTGCGTCGATGGTGGAGGAACAGTGGACGAAACAGTTGCTCGGTGGAGAGGCGGCGGCGTCGAGGTTGGAGACGAGTCTCCGGTGGATTTTCTCCGGCGTAAACGCAGAAGTGGAGACGCGTCGGATTTTCTTTGAGAGAGAGCGGGCCGGTGTTTTGGGGACGGGAAAAATTAGGGCTAAATACTGGGCGGGCTTTTTGGGCGGGAAAAATTATAAAGTGACGGATTTTCTTGACGCGCAAAATAAAAGTTATATGATCAAGATCAGATCTTTATTATGCTTTTAGCCTTGATTTAGGTTGTAGATGATATATCTAATAAATCCATGCCAAAATATTTGATTTTTATGCATTTTAATGTATTCTATGATGAATAATGGATGGATCTTGATTCATGTTGGTAGATCTTGTTTTCGGTTGTTAAAGATAACATTTTTATGCATGTTTTACCTTGAAAAATCACCATGCTTGATAGATCTAGGGTTCTTGAGATAAAGGGCATAATTATTATGCTAAAAGTCTACATTTTTCTTGATTTCGTTTTTTTTTAATAATTATGACAGAAATTTATGACACGCAAAAATGCGCGTCATCTATACTAAGGATTTTTCCATTCTTGACAGGTTTTTTATGACACGCTTTTTTGCGCGTCAAGAATGAACCGTGTGTCATTGTTTGCGTGTCAAGGAAGACCCTTTTTCTAGTAGTGAAATTAATAATTCGTTTGTTTTATTCGTAGATAAATATTACGCTGTTGATGCTGGATACGTAAATACTAAAGGGTATCTTGCTCCATACAAAGGTGGGAACATTCGTTACCATCTACCGGAATTTCAACGTGGACAGACTAGTGCTATGCGTGCTCTCGCGGACCACAAGAGACACTTAACTATTACCACTCATCATTGCGAAATATTATTGAACGAACTTTTGGAGTGTGGAAAGCTAGGTGGGCGTTACTAAGAGATATGCATACTAGTTTTTCGTACAAGCATCAAGTGGAGATTGTGATAGCATCAATGGCTATCCATAACTACATTAGAAAGGCCGGTAGGTTCGATGAAGCATTTAACAGAGCACAACAAGAATCATACAATCCCAGAGAAGACGATACTAGTAATGAAGTTTATGAAGAAGGTCCAAGTACACGTTGTACGAATAATAACGATATGTATATGGCAGCGATACGAGATATTATTGCGGATGATATAATGAAAGCGCAGAGTTAAATGTACTATGACATGGTTTTGGTATTTTGTAGCTATTTACAATTTGTATGAACGTAATATCAATATGAACGTAACATTTGAATTATTTAAAACGTTGTTTTTACCTTTTTTATTCTTTTATATAAATTTAAAAAATATATATGATATTAAATAAATTATATTATGAATTTTTAATTTTTTTTAAAATTATATATTTTGTCAAAAAATTATATTAGAATTTTAGTTTTTGTTAAGTATATAATATTATAAGTAAAAGTGATAACTGGTTTTAAAAATATATAAATGTCCTTTTTGGTCATTTTACACCAATAAGCTAAGCCAAATAGATTTTAAAAAACAACTTATGAACCCAATCTAATCCAAACACTTTTTTAAAAACTCCTTTCTAAAAAGCAATAAACCAATAAGCACTTTTAACAAAAAGCACTTATCAACTTAAATAAGCAATCCCAAAAACAAGCCCCTAAGATTAGGGTTATTTTTGAAACTTTCATGATGGAGAGATCGAGAGAGATAATGGAGAGATCATCGGAGGAAGGGATTCCATCGGAAGCAGCCGTGCTCATAAACCCTCGCCATGATCAAAACGCTAACCTTAACCCTATCATCGCATCATCATCATCATCATCATCGCTGCGGCCGGAGTGGCCGACGATCGACGGACCATTGGGGCTTTCGGAGCAAGACTCCGTAGGTTACGCTCGCAAGTTCTTCGGTTTTGGCTTTCTCTTACTACCATTGCTGTGGGCCGTCAATTGCTACTACTTCTGGCCCGTTCTTCGTCACTCCACCTCTTTCCCCCGAATCCGCCCCTGTAAGTCGATTTCAGTTATAATTTGGTCGAATTTCTCAGTCTACATAAGCGCACTAACAAAATTGAGTCTCGTGTTTTATCAAATTATAAGGAATTTGTTTGAAGTCATACGAGATAATCGACATAAGATGCTAGATATGTCATACGCTAGGGCACAAATATGTTAACCCCCTCTGTCCTAATTGCAGAGTTCTATTTTGAATTTGAGAAAGATTTTCAGGAAATTGTTTACCTCAGTTGGAACAAGCACAACAACATACTTGTGCTCCCAAGGAGACAAGTGACGATGGAGCTCTTTCTTTGGGAAAGATGGATAATTAGTTCCATTTTTGTATTTTTTGAGGACACAAGTGAACTAAACTATAGTGGGAGGTTCTTTACAGAATCACAAATATTGTGAGAACCGCGAGACACGACATACATGACTAGTAAACTACATTTGTGAATATACATGAATTGATACATGCGTACTTGCATAAATTTATACGTATGGATATATTATAAGCATTCACATACGCGTAGGTTCATTATAGTTTTCTGATCTAAACATGTGTATGAAGCTCATTACTAGAAAGAGGAAATCGAGTGAAAGTAGGAAAAATAGATAATTAGAGAAACAAATCACTTAATCTTTTATGATCGTACCCCTTTCCCTTAATTTTAATAAGAAATGAAGGATTTTGTCGATTTTTCACAATTCTTGCAGTATTCATGGTTCTGTAGAGAACACTAATGTATGTTTATATGTAACATCTTCTGTGGTCTACTACACTTGTGCTCATGTACTTATGATACATGAAAAATAGGGAAAGAAAATTTGAGAGGGAAATAGGAAAGAAAGGAATTAGGGATGTTGGGACATTCCTCAAACCCTAGGATCTCCTTGTTGGAATCTATTAGAGAAATTTTATCTATTTGTTATACATGAAATTGTCTTTGACCTTATTTTGGCTATGAATCTATGGTACCAATATGGTGTTTGACATTATAGGGCAAAATTTTGGGGAAAATAAGAAGGAAAACAACTAGGGATCTAGGGAATCACTCTTCAAATTGTAGGAGCTTTTGTGCTTCATCCTTAGACCTCAATAGGTTGAACGATCAACATTTACAAAGTTATAGTGTTCATTTCGAATGCGTCTGGGTTACAAATGATGTCCTATGTTCTGGTTGGGGAAGAAAACTAATAAAATAAATACCAAACTGACAGAATTGATACCTAATAAATAAAAACTAAAAGTAGTATTTAAAAAAAAGAAATCGAACATGGTATCTATCTGTTTGTGACATGTGCCAGACTAGAAATCTAGAATTCGAAGAATTCATTGTAAAAAGGTAGTGGCGAGTGAAGATGTCAATACAAACATAGTTCATTCAATAAATTACCAAGTTACTATTCTGCAGCTAGTGGGTGAAGTTGAGACAAGCTGATAGATTCATTGATGATAAGAACAGCTAGGATTACAATCTATCTTTACTGGGAAACTAGTTTTTTAACCATTAGTAATCGGATACCCGATGGGATTAGATGATTTTTGGGAATCCAAGTCCCATATGCGATTTTAAAACCGTTTCCCATACCCGTCTGGTTTGTGGGTTTCAGCATGGGTATTGGTGAAACCTGTAGGAATGAAATTCATGTTTAAAAGCTGTAGGCTTGTAGCAGTCACCAATGGAACTCTTTCTGGTAAAATCGTTAAAGGTTGCTTAGAACATTTGGAAGGAGAAAATGCTCTAATGCAGGGTGGTTATCTCCCTAGCAAATAGCAATGTGCAACTTCAAATCAGATTTAGTATTTTTCTTCTTTTTTACCAGTTTATTTTGTTGTTTTGAAGTTTTTTTACGAGCTGATAGAAGCATTGATGAGAGCAACTAAGATTACAGTCTATGTTTACTAGGAAACTAGGTTATTAACCATGAGTAGTCGGATACCCGATGGGATCAGTTGAGTTTTTGTAATCCCAGTCGTATCTTTACCCTTCGGATTTGCAGGTTTGCGCATGGGCATCGAGATCCTCGCTTATGATCTTAGGTTGTTAAAAGCTTACTCGTCATGATTCTCAACCCCATCTCATACTCACCCCAAAAACTGACTTTCAGATACTTAATTACAATTCTAGAGATTCCATATTTTTCTTCATTAATTTCAAGTTGCTAACCTTCAAAATACTATTAATTATATAATACATTAATATATGATCTTCTGAGGCAAGTAAATGGGTAAGGGATTGGTTTTGGGTTATTTAACGGTGCCACCTAATACCATAGCGGCATACCCGTTCCAATACCATGAAAAATTTCATTACTAATCCCATACCCGGTCCTATATCTGAATATTCGGGTTTTGATTTTTCCGTTGGGTTTACGTTTTTATGCCATCCATAAATTGGGCAGCTAAGTAAACACTTCGATTTAAACAAGCCAAACTACAGCATCATCACTATAAAGATAAAAGATGGTACTTGCCAATGATTATGTCGTTTTGATGCATTAATTTTAAAATCCTTTTTTTTTTCTTTTTCTTTATAGATGTTGTAGGATCAGCGATTGGATTCACGGTGTTTTCAGCCATGTTAGCTTCCTGGGCCGTCACTTTCACGGTTGGAGGTGAGCGCCTTTTTGGTCATGCCTGGGATGAACTTGTAATGTACAATGTTGCTGACCGATATGGTTTGACGGGTATTTTTTGATCAAAAACTGGAATTTGTATAAGGTCTGGTGTGGAATCACATGAGAATCTGGATAAAGAAAACATTTGACACATTTTATTTTAACTGTTCAAGAAATGCTTGTTTATGATTGTAGGCCATTTGATTTTTTTTTCAGTCGACTTCCCTTGTTAGGTTTTTTTCTGAATAATTGATGTCCACGGTTGGGCTTGGTATGTTTTTAATGAAAATTTGGAGTTGAACATGCAACTATGGATTTGGAGACGATTCAAATCAGCTATGACTGGCCGGTTTTAGCTCTAATGATTAGGTTCTTCATGGGGTGGGCTATTCGCAACCCGTTTTACCTTTTTAACGGCGTAATCTACTTCACAAATTTAATTACACAATTGTCTAGGTTTAAACAGGGGATCTTAAACTAAGAGGACAAAATCTCTATCAAGTGGGCTATTGCAACCCTTTTTGTACCTCTAAAATTTCATCATCAAAATTTGTCACATTTCAGTTTACAAAACATTATTTTTAAAAGCATTTTATTATATTATGTAAAATAACAAAAACTTCTACGGAAAAAGTATATTTTTTAAAAATATACAACCTTAATACACGGTTTTTTAGAAATATATATAAAAAAACGTTTAAAAAAATAAAATAAAAACACATTCTCTAAAAGGTTAAAAATAATGATTGTATAATTTTTTTTAATAAAAACAGTAAAAAGGCTTCTGATTTTTTTTTATAAAAAGTTCGTTTTTAAATGCAGCTTAAAAAACTATACAAAATAAAATAAAGATTTTTGGAAAAACAATAAAAAGGATTTTAATTTTTTAAATAGTTCTGAAATGAGACTTACAAAATATCTTGTTTATAATGAAGCTACATAAAATTTAGAATTTTTTTCAATGAGGAATTTGAATATACAGCGATGGGTAAACTTGAAAAGTCTTTCTAATATGATCTTTTTATATAACGAACTTTGATTAATCAGGTTTGTTTATTGTTTTGTTGGGTATTTAAAAATTAACTTGTATATAAAGTGCAAAAAGAAAATGGTTACTGGCTTCAAATAATCATAACTAACACTTTTTGACCAATAACACTCCCAACTAACGAATTTCCGTCTGGCACTCTCAACTATCAACATATTTTTTTTCACAACTCCCTCCGTTAATTTTCTTTAACCCCGTTAGTTATCTGCCTACGTGGCTATAAGCCACGTAGACAACCACATAATCATTTTATGCCATGTAGGACATCCACATAGGCAGATGACTAACGGATGTAAAGAAAATTAACGGAGAAGGTGGTGGAAAAAAATATGTTGATAGTTGGGGGTGCCAGAGGGAATTTCATTAGTTGGGAGTGTTATTGGACAAAAAGTGATAGTTAAGATTATATGAAGCCAATAACCCAAAAGGCCAAAAGAAAAAGGCAAAGGTTTGAATTGTATCTATCTATAAATTTACGGGTGCAATAATTAGGCAATTTGCAATACATCTTTATCATCTTTTACATCATTGAAAAAATGGATTTTAATAATACAAGTTTTACCTTGTTAGCGGATAATAATATGAGTTTTGAAATTTCCTCACAATAATACGAGTTTTGTGGGTATTGGCTTCTAATGATACCTGTTAGTTTTTTTACTAACGGTGTTAGTTTATTGCCAACGTGGCACCTGACGTGGACTGTGTTCCTCCTACGTGGCACCTGACGTGGCACCTGCCACGTAGGCAACATACTAACATCATTAGTAAAAGGAAAATTGGATTTTTATAATACGAGTTTTAACTGTTTGGCCGATAATAATACGAATTTTAACCTTGGCACACAATAATACCAATTAACCATTCTGGTCTCTAGAATGAGACAACTAACGGTGTTAGTGGTTGCTGAGGTGGCATGTGACGTGGCATCTACGTGGCTTTTTTTAATGTGGTTATAAGTAATAAAGGATTGTTTTGTAATTTCATTAAAATGAGGGACTGTTTATGTAATACCTATAAATATAAAAAGAAAAGAAAAAGGCATAAAAGTGGCATCGACGGCCTTCTCCCCCTCCCCCCACCGTCCGGCGACCTGGTTTCCAGCGCCTAGGGTTGCGAGGTGGTTGTGACCACCTAAAACAGATCCGACGACCCCAAATCGGTAAGTGGCAGTGGTTCCGGCGTTGAGGTCCCAGAGATTCCACGGCAAGCGGCGTGGTTGTGACCACCTAAAATAGATCCGACGACCCCTCTCCGGCCGTCGATCTCAGCCGACCTCCCCTCTCCGGCTGTCGATCTCAGTCGACCTCAGACCCCTCCCTTTCCTCTCCGTCTTTTAAACCGGCGAAGAAACCCAGCGATCTCCGGCCTCCGACCCTCTCCGACATATTCTTCAACCGGTATGTGATTAGGGTTTTTTAACCCTCTGCCTCTTGATTTCACTTCCCCCATCAGTCCCTGCATCAATTAGGCAGGGGAAAGATGAAGGTCGACGGAGGGTGGGTTTGGCCGGAGAAGTGGAGAACAAAGGCCGATCGCCGGAGGCAGGTCGCCGACAGGGGAAACGAAGGCTGGTTGCTGTTCTTCTTCCTGTTTTTTTTTCTTTTTAATTAATAGGACATTATTTAATAGAATTACAAATACATCCCTCCATTTTTAGAAATGATAAAAACAACCCTGAACAATTGCCACGTCAGCAGGGGACTAACACCGTTAGTTAAAAACTAACGGTGTATCATTTTAGAGACCAGAATGGTTAATTGGTATTATTGTGTGCCAATGTTAAAATTCGTATTATTATCGGCCAAACAGTTAAAACTCGTATTATTAAAATCCAATATTCCTTAGTAAAAAAACTAACGGTGTATCATTAGAATTCAATACCCACAAAACTCGTATTATTGTAAGGAAATTTCAAAACTCGTATTATTATCCACCAACAAGGTAAAACTTGTATTATTAAAATCCATTTTTCCTACATCATTCATATTTTTTACCAACTCAACGTCTTACTTTTACTCCCAATACATTCTTATCACTTTTTTAACCCCTTACTTTATCTTTTATTATTTTATTCAATTTAATAAATTTAAAATTAATACTTAATAAACCAAATTAATTAATATTTCATTAAAAAGAACCCATTTTTTTTCATTATAAAAGCTTAAAAAGAACCCATATTTAATAAACCAAATTAATTTATACTAGTTTAAAAGGTTTCATTCTAAAAAGTTAAGGGACTAATGTTGTAATTTTGATAAAACAAAAATAAAGTAAAAAAACCCATCTTCTTCATCAGTCGTCATTCTTATCATCATCTTCATCATCTTTATCATCCATCTTAGCAAGTCATCTATGGAAGTATAGAGCACATTGGAGGGTAGAGGAGGAGATTAGTGATAAATGAGGGGTTAAAGTTGTCAAAAAATAAAAAAAAAAGGAGAAGAAAGTGTGTGGTGTTCGGTGCCCGCAGTGAGCTCCCCCACACCACCACACAGTGGTGGCACCACACCTCACAGTGCCAAGTCAGCCTCCCCGCACATCTCAGTAAATGCATTGCAAATAGCCTTAAACAAAGTTTAAAAGGGAACACGAATACTAGAATCTTTTTGATGGTATGGACCATATTCTAACTTTTTTAAATATTAAAACTTTACAATAATGAATAAGTTATTAAATATAATACACAAGGCTTAGTGCACGCGCTTCGCGTTGGGTTTGTTCGAGTTATTATGGGGTTGTTTAATGTCTAAGTGAAGTTGCAAGCAGAGTATATGATCTCTATATTAAGTGAACTTTCTTTACATTCAAAAGGAACCATATTAATGTCTTTGCATAAAACATATATGACCTTTAAATGTCATCTTCAAATAGTGTTAGTTACACTGTCAGACTCTCTCATACTACAACAAGTTACATGCATTTTATATATGGGCTACATATAGTACCAAAAGGATCATAGTTTCTTACTACTAATTCCCTTAAACTTGCTTCTGCATTTTTTCCGTCACTACTGCTTCTCTTTTGCCTTCTTGGCAGGTTCATTCTTTTCATCTGTGTAGTTTTAAAAAGTTAGATAGGTTGCAAATTATATGGAGAAGTGTTAATTGACTATGTATGCCTGGTGATGTTTGAACATGTTTCTTTGTCATTTTGGCTGCAGATGTAGACGGATGGATTGACCGGGCCTGTTGAGGTGGTTGCACTGCAGGATTTGTTTTGAAGAGCTTAAAACAGTTTGTACTGAAACTGTCTCGTTACCTTTAAGACGCAGACGATATATTTTGGGTTCGCCTATTTTGGTTATCATTGCAGGTGGCAGTTTCTTGGGATCGTCGAAGCCTTCTTTGATAACCAACTCATCACATTTAACTTCCATGAGGTCTCTCATAGCATCATCGAAGAACACTACATGGATTGTATTTGTGTTATCCTGTAGTAATGCATTTACACAGTACTTGTGAAATGTTACATTAAATATGTAATGTTAGGGTTTAAGTCATATGTAAATCTGGTTGTGAGTGGTGATAGAGCTCAGAGTTTTACTTACATGTACTTAGGATCTGTTATGGAATCGTTTTCCCTGAAGAAAGAGCAGCTTTACACCAAGTTCTTCAAGTGTGAATTTTGGCTAAAAGAAGTTCAGTTTTTAGGGTACATCGTCAACGACATGGTATCCATGTTGACCCTGCTAAAATTCATGTTGTTAAAAGTTGGTGTATCCCTACTAGTCTACTGTAACTACCAAAGTACGCTCGTTCCTTGGATTAGCGGGCTATTATCAGCGTTTCATTTCATATTATTTTCTCGAATCGATGTGCCACTCATTGCCTTAACGCAGAAAGGTAAACCCTTTGAGTGGGGTCCTGCCCAGAAAGATACATTTCAAACACTTACGCAAAAGTTATGCGATGGCCCCATTTTAACTCTTCCCGATGGAAATGATGATCGCATCATATATTATGATGCCTCGAATCAAGGTCTCGGTTGCATTCTCAATCAATGAGGAAAGGTAATCACATACGCATTAAGGCAACTCAAGATCGCGTGTGTTATTTGGCTTTCGTTTTCACGTTTTGAGTCCGATTCGACCGTCGCTTTCACCCGTTTTTTCCATTTTAAGATTACCATCGTATTAACTACATTCAATCCAATCCAATCCAATCAAATTGATATAAAGTATGTCACATAACGATTAATTGTTGCTAAAGTAATACACATAACGCGTTTTAGGCCGGTTTTGTCTTATTATCACTTTTAAGCAAATCACCAACATTTCATGATACGATCAAGTGTGTGATGCATCATAACATTATTTGAGGTTATAAGACTCATAAATATGATAAAATTGATGTACAAAACTCAAAAACGTGATCTCCCAGTTAAAATCGAAATCACACGGGATTTATCGGACTTTCGTCGTTTGCGTTCTACACCTTGAATGCTCATCAACCTATACTTGTAGCTACATGTGTGTGTAACCAGTATTAAACACAAGTGTCATACATGCTTAGATTGTTCAAATTCCCGGTTAAACGCTACTTAACGATACGTTCGCGTAAAATCTAAAATAGAGACAAATTGAACATTAAATCGATCAACAAACATGACAATGGATTCAAACACATAAAATAACGATTAAAACATCTTATTTTAATGTAACTCTTTATTCGATTATCGATCACGAGTTTGAGTTACAAAATTAGGTCAAACAGATAACTGGAAAAGCTGAAATGTTATAGTCTCCCCTACTTTCGGGAATTTCGTCCTGAAATTAAATTCTAGAAGACTGAACAAACAAATGAGTATATTTGGCTTTCATTTGGTCCTCACGCTCCCAAGTGAATTCTGGTCCATGTTAGACTCCCAGCGAACCTTGACGATCGGGATTGGCTGCGCTTGAGCTGTCTGACTTCACGATCCATGATCTACACGGGTTTCTCAACGAAATGCATAGATTCGTCAATCTAAACATCCTTTAGCGGAACATGGAGGTTCTCGTCATCCAGACACTTATGAAGGTTCGCTACATGGAAAGTATGGTGGACCGACATAACGAGGTGCTAGTTTCTCTTTCCTTCCAAATCGGATGACACCATTCTAAGGGGGATACCTTTAAAAGGACAAGGTCGTCTTCATCAAACTCAAGGGGGTTTCTTCGTCTATCAGCATAACTTTTCTGATGACTCCTATCAGCGAGAAAATGATCACGGACTTGAGTGATTTTGTCAGTCATCTCCTGAATCAGCTCCGGACCAGTTATTTGAGTTTCACCGACCTTGCTCCAACATATAGGTGACCGACATTTTCGACCATAAAGAGCTTCGAACGGGGGCCACTCTTGACGACTATTCAATGTTTATGGTATAAACTTAGGGGCCCATTATGTCAATTAAACAAAGTCATGAGATATAAATTTCCAGAATTTAAGATTCAATTTATAATTATTGAAAAGTTAACAGAAAATTTCACATCTTTGTTCTATTTACACTTTTTACCCTTAACTTTCAAAAATTACATAAATGGCCTAAAAGTTACAAAAGTGTACCTCGGTCAAACTTAAACTTATCCAAATCGTATTATATGTTCATTGGTATCCCAAAAACATGTTGGTATGTTCCATTTATTTAAAAAGTACTAGAAGAGCAAGTTATGCGTGAAAACACTACTTTAACGGGTCAAAACGCGTGTCTTTTAGGTTTTTGATAAAAATCTAATTTTGATAGTTTGGAAGCATCATAATATACTTATACAACTTATCAAAATAGATTATAACCATTGATTACCTGTATTGATGATTTTTAGTAGTTTTCCCCAATTAAAATGCGTAGGTAAAGGTTGACTTTTAATATAGAAGAGTTTTGGTCAAATCCAGCAATGGGGTATTATACATATAAAAACAAGAAAATACTATGAAGAAACTTACTTGTGAAAGTCGAAGGAGGTTGGTCAATTCGAAAGGTCAAACTGTTGGACTTTTGACTTTTGAAAACTTGATCGAGGAGGCTTAGCACGGAATTGAAGGTTGCAGAAGGTGGTGTGAGGTTTATTATGATCATACAAACTGATATTTATAGAGTGGAGGGTCGAATTAGGGTTTTATGAGCATAAAGGTAAGTCTTGGAGAGAAAGTCAAGATTTTTAAAGATGGAAACAAATCAATTGACAAGTAAATCCGTGTTAATTATGGATTTGGCTTGTGGAATAAGTTAGAGGAAATTAAGACAGATCCACACGCGAAAACGGGTTTGAAACGAGAAAGTTATGGCCAAAACAAGTTCAGCCCGAAATTGCAATGCGATCAGGTATTCAGGTCAGTGGTATACATTATAAACCAACCAGCCGAGTAAAAAGGAACAACGCAGCGCTGGCCTAGTGGTCAGCGCGCTGAAGTTGTAGGGGAAAGGTCTTCGGTTCGAATCTAGCAAGTTGCAAAACAATATATTTTTTTCCCCTACTTTTTTTTTCTTCTTTTGCTCGCCACGCATTCGTTACTTATTGGATTAAGCCCAAATTTGAAACACAACTATACAAGACCTACAAGAACATGTTAAAATTAAAAAAAAAATATGATTTTGAACTTTTACAAGTCTCTCGACTCACGAACCGAAAACGCATAAATATCGCGAATCAATAATTTTCTCGTTTTAACTCGAAATGACCCCAAATTTTACGAGGAGCTATATTAGTCATATAAAAACATCATGTAATGTAAAAATATGATTTTTGAGACTCACAGGTCGTCCGTTTAATACCGAAGTTGCGTGAAAACCGAAAAATCGTTTTACTTGCGTTCTACGCGTATTGTTTATCTAAAAATCAAACGATTAATTCATTTAACTTGGAAAATGATCATGAGCATTTAAAATCATCATTTGAAAATGTAAGCTAATAAGTGTATGAACTTCCTTTGTTTATCGATAAAATGAATCCCAAACGCGCGTTTAATTGCGAAATAAATTTATTCATTTGCTTGAAAACAATCCCAATTATTTAACCATTTTTCATAATCCAAAAATCATTTTTTCGTTAATAAGATGGTTAAATAATTAGGATTGTTTTCAAGCAAATGAATAAATTTATTTCGTAATTAAACGCCCGTTCGGGATTTATTTTATCGATAAACAAAGGAAGTTCATACACTTATTAGCTTACATGTTCAAATGATGAATTTAAATGCTCATGATCATTTTCCAAGTTAAATGAATTAATCGTTTGATTTTTAGACAAACAATACGCGTGAAACACAAGTGGAACGATTTTTCGGTTTTCCCGCAACTTCGGTATTAGCCGGACGACCCAT
The DNA here is from genome assembly GCA_039602395.1 of Deinandra increscens subsp. villosa. Taxonomy (NCBI): domain Eukaryota; kingdom Viridiplantae; phylum Streptophyta; class Magnoliopsida; order Asterales; family Asteraceae; genus Deinandra; species Deinandra increscens. Next base: position 32,119,328 of record JBCNJP010000025.1, read on the forward strand.
GAGTCTCAAAAATCATATTTTTATGTTACATGATGTTTTCATATGACTAATATAGCTCCTCGTAATCCAAAAATGAATAAATTTATTTCGCAATTAAACGCCCGTTCGGGATTTATTTTATCGATAAACAAAGGAAGTTCATACACTTATTAGCTTACATGTTCAAATGATGATTTTAAATGCTCATGATCATTTTCCAAGTTAAATGAATTAATCGTTTGATTTTTAGATAAACAATACGCGTAGAACGCAAGTGGAACGATTTTTCGGTTTTCGCGCAACTTCGGTATTAAACGGACGACCTGTGAGTCTCAAAAATCATATTTTTACATTACATGATGTTTTTATATGACTAATATAGCTCCTCGTAAAATTTGGGGTCAATTCGAGTTAAACGAGAAAATTATTGATTCGCGATATTTATGCGTTTTTGGTTCGTGAATCGAGAGACTTGTAAAAGTTCAAAATCATATTTTTAATTTCAACATGTTCTTTTGGGTTTTGTATAGTTGTGTTTCAAATTTGGGCTTAATCCGATAAGTAACGAATGCGTGGCGGGCAAGAAAAAAAACAAAAAAGGAAAGAAAGAAAGAAGTAAGGAAAAAGAACACATTGTTTTGCAGCCTACTAGATTCGAACCGGAGACATTTCCCGTACAACTTCAGCGCGATGACCACTGGGCCAGCGCTGCGATGTTGGTTTTTACTTGGCCGGTTGGTTTATAATGTATACTATTGACCTGAATACCTGATCGCATTGCAATTTCGGGCTTAACTTGTTTTGGCCATAACTTTCTCGTTTCAAACCCGTTTTAGGCCCCGTTTTCGCCTGTGGTTTCGTCTTCAAATTTCCTATCTTGTTCTGCAAGAAAATGCCACGAATAAACTGATTTACATAATCAATTTAGATCATTTCTATACTTGATTCCTTAACTTTCTCTCCAAGACTTGCCTTTATGCTCATAAAACCCTAATCCGACCCTCCACTCTATAAATATCAGTTGTTATGATCATAATAAACCCCACACAACCTTCTGCAACCTTCAATTTCGTGCTAAGCCTCCTCGATCAAGTTTTCAAAAGTCAAAGGTCCAACAGTTTGACCTTCCGAATTGACTAACCTCCTTTGACTTTCACATGTAAGTTTCTTCATAGTATTTTCTTGTTTTTATATGTATTTTAATACCCCATTGCTGGATTTGACCAAAACTCGGCTATGTTAAAGGTCAACCTTTTCCTACGCGTTTTAATTGGGGAAAGCTACTAAAAATCACCAATACATGTAATCAATGGTTCTAATCTATTTTGATAAGTTTTATAAGTATATTATGATGTTTACAAACTATCAAAATTAGATTTTTATCAAATACCTAAAAGATACGCGTTTTGACCCATTAAAGTAAGTGTTTTCACGCATAACTTGCTCTTCTAGTACTTTTTAAATAAACGGAACATACCAACATGTTTTTGGGATACTAATGAACATATAATAAGGGTTGGACAAGTTTAAGTTTGATCGATGTACACTTTTGTAACTTTTAGGCCATTTATGTAATTTTTGAAAGTTAAGGGTAAAAAGTGTAAATAGAACAAAGATGTGAAATTTTCTGTTAACTTTTTAATAATTGAAAATTGAATCTTTAATTCTGAAAATTTATATGTCATGACTTTGTTTAATTGACATAATGGGCCCCTAAGTTTATACCATAAACATTGAATAGTTGTCAAAAGTGGTATTTTGTTCACAAACGGCTCTTTTGGTAATATTAATCATTAAATAAAGTATTTTTAATAAGAAATAGTTAATAAATTCCCGAATTAATCAATTAATTATTTAAATCAACTTTCGATCGTTTTAGTCAATTATTCGGTCTTTCGAATCGTTAGGTTTTCATCAGGGTTAGCTTCATTCCTCGCGTTCGTGATCTTCTCGCTTTTTGCTTTGCTATCAGGTGAGTAATCATAGCCCCGTTTTCGTTTTCATTATTTGGGGTGCAGCATTGTATCTTAATTCCAAAATCTTTAATCATTATTCTATCTACATTACTTTGCGATCCCATGTTGTGCATGTGTATTCTTGATATGTAATACGTGTTGAATCTATATGTTGTATTCGCTTGTCGCTAGTCATTAATCGCTTGTGTACCATTAACGATTGTTTGGAAGCCTATGGGTCAATAATAGCTATTGGTCGACAACCCACCCACTACATTGAAAATGTATTCTTATTTTCAATGGGTGATTGATTTCCTAAATGTCTAGGTTTGGTTACACAACACCTTTATAACATGTTACACATAATCTATGAATTTCACTTGTCACATGAATCGCTATTGTTTTACTTACATTCTATATTAAACCTATGTTTACTCACCAACTCTAGTAGTTGACTTTATATGTTGTACATGTTGCAGGAAATGATTGAAGTTGCAGTAATGACACTTAGGGTTTGCTTATGGACCTAGAATGACCTTAAAATTTATAAATAGTATCATGATTTGTTTGTATTTATTTGGATTGTATTGTATGACATTATTTGTATATCAATAATGAATGACATGTTTAAACTTGGTAACTATCTAGTTGTCATGAGCATCTGGACAATCATCGTGCCCCAACGTTTCCGCCGTTGGTTGGGGTGTGACACATCGACCGTTGAATCACCAAGGTCGAGTCATGTGTTTAGATGACAACTGGAATTCATGGATCATCTATTAAATCACCAACATCGTATCCATGAATTGAAATGACAAAAGTGTGATTCACGGATCGACTATTGAATCACCAATAATCGTATCCATGAATTGCAATGACAAAAGTGTGATTCACGGATCGATTATTGAATCACCAATAACCGCATCCATGAATCTAACCAACAGAAAGAGAAATTAGTGGAATCAAGGAATTTAAAAAACAGAAATCGAGTTCATGAAACACCTGTTGAGTTGAAATTCGTAAATGAACAACATGAATTTTCCCCATGAGCTTATCGTTTAAGTGACACGAGTTCCATGATCCAAAAGAAGATAGATTTAGAGTAATTTCGAATATCGCCGATGAAGGCGATCACGAATTTGGGGGTTGCATTAGAATTTGCGAATAACCTGAAAGTATTTAGTAAACCATGAACAACCCAAGATCAACCGCAATCATAAATTGTAATGAAGATTTCTTAATGGGCTTAATAGACATATATTTTAAAAAAGATTTCTTATACAATTGTAAGCCAAAAATCCATCTGTTGGGTAAAAATAAGTTTAGGGATCATAAAGGAAGGTTAAATTTGTGTAACACTTTTGATGTTGGTACACATGTAGAGCCGTCCACTCGAGAGGTCGTATAATCGTAGACTCGTACACATGGAATCCCGTCAACACATGTACTTGTAACTCGTAGATTTCCAGACCAGCAGACTTCTCGACATGCACACCGTAAAATGTGTATGTAACTTGAAACGTGGCTATGCAAAGGCTGACTTAAATTTTTTTAGTAAGGCGGGTGATCGTATGCAAGTTGGTTCATAAGCTCGTCAATGTGCACCCTTGTTGTCGTTTTAGCATGGAATCCCGTAACATGCGAACGTGCAACTTAGGAGTCCATCAACGAGAACTTACCAAACCTACAAATTATGATGAATTGGTATGTATATAGGTTTTGGAACAAATAGACGTCGAACATTCATGAATTTTGAAAACTTGTTGTCCAAAGGCGTGCAATATGCAAACTGATGAGATTACGTTAGGCCAAAATAAAACATTTTAGATCAAGTGTTTTGGAAGTACAAGTGGCTAAGTTTAGCAAGTTAAGGTTTAGGTTTATGGTCACTTGATTGTAGATGTATGATAGAGACCAAGCGCAACTTGATTGACTGATTTGATAGACGCATCATTTGCATGGGCCAACCCATAACACACCCTTCGTGAATCACCACATTGGGTGTGCCCATTGGGCTTTGGTGCAACATGTTAGGCATGTGGTCTGGACCCATGAGATGTTTTGTTGGGTTAAAATGAGTTGGCCAAAAATGGGGGTGTACACGACTATACGTGAGTTCTATGGAACATTGGCTTGTTGGTTTAACATGTGGTAGCATCCAGGTCATGGTTGTGATGATTGAGAAACTTGTATTTGAAATCATGTGGGTGGTATGCGGAAAAAAAAATCCAAGATGCGAGATGCGAATTGAGGATAGGATCGTTACATAATGGAACTCAGGGTGCCAAAGAAACGAATAAGGGAAACACGTAAATCGTAATCTTGATAAGGCTGAACCATAAACATGTAATGTAAATCACGGCGTTGCTTGGGATGCGATACAACACAAGGGTGTCGTATGCACTCGTAAATTTCTAAACCAAACATCAATGATGACATAGGAGGTAGTGAAACTTTGTAAATAATATGATATGTAAATCAATTGAATAAAATGTGAGGGAGGGAAAGTGTAAAATTGTAAAAGTAAGGGTCCAAAAACAAGATTCTCATGAAAACATGTCATGAAATTGGCGAGTTAATGGAATTTGAGGGATCATTGTGTAAAGCATGCATTTTGAAAATCAATAGATCATAAAACACGAAACATCAAGAGTCGTTGAAAACATAAACAGAGTTCATGATAACACACAAAACACGTAAGCATGCTGTTTTGATAAAACGAATGGAATGGCCATCACCTCCCGATTGGGAAGCTATAACCATGACTAATCAGGATTATTTGATGATTTCTAGCAGACATGCTTTGGCCTAATAGGTTCAAGTACTGTAAGTCCCGAAAATGGTCCAAACGCGATATCCAATCTCGATTGAGAGTGCGGAATCCAAACAATCGAGTGATTCAAGTATAATCGAAAAGTATAAAATAACGATTAGAAAAGTAAAGAACACAATCAACCACAAACCGATTTAGAAGACAAACACGTTGATGTCTCAGGTTGCAATACACGAATTCGAAATTCTCCTTTAGAGAATTTCGTGAACACCTTTTGAGCTTTACTCCACAATCAACAACCCTAAATTGATTACTAGGAGTCCTATTTATAGGAGATGGTGAACTTGGAAAACAAGTTAACCTCCCTACCTAAAATAACTCCTAATTTCCGGATTTGACCATGTGGGCCTACTAAACTCCATCTAAACTCTTTCTAAATGAGCCCAAACATGTGTAAAATGGCCCAATGACCCAATATACCCATAACTCAACTAATTTTCACCTATTCTATCACATAGGCCTTCAAAATAGTCCGCCAAGTGATGATTTAATACACAAGCCACAAATTATTCCCTTACAATCTTCCCCTTGGCTTGTGATATTAAATGTCTTCTTCTTTCAATCTTTAGACTTGCAGTCTTCTCCTTGGCTTGAGCATGGGTTGGTGAAGACCCTTCCTTCAGCAATCTTCAGTGGGCAGCAACGTGAGACTTTTGGGAGCATTATCTCAATCAGCATCAGCTTGGACTTCTAAGGATGAACAAGTAATGAGTGGAGGATTCTCATGCACTTGCCCCTTTTTGAACGGAACTTTGGCCCTTGCTGAATCAATGGTAACTATCTTGACTTGCCATTAACTTCAGAGGATAACTGTTGAAAACCTCTATCTTGGCATCATTGATTGTAGATCTTGAACTGACGGCATTTAGCTTCCCCTCAACATACGAACAGTGTCTTTTGAATCTTTGGAAGCTTTACTTGAACAACCAACAAACTTCCCCTAAGCATAGGGTAAGTCCTTTTCCGGCTGGTTCTTCAACTTAATCAGTCAGCAGAGTTCTTGCTTTGGACAACTGAGTCCTTGACCTTCTTGTCCATGAGTTGTCTTTTTCTGACTTAACCTGTCAAGCACAACATGGAACAAACACAAACACTAACCAGCATATGATATCTGGTTACTGGGTTAGCAGGAGAAAAACATTCTTAATCACAAACCCAAACATTGATTACGAGTTTCCTTTAAACACTTCCCCTGAACCCAATGACTCACTTCACATTTTCTTCCCCTGAGATTCTGGAGGGGTGATACTTTCTTGCACAAAACCCATAAAAACTTATTACAACCTTTAAATTAACCTGGCCATCGTTGAAAATAAACAATAAAAACTTAAGATAACTCAAAAGAAAAATAAAAACAAACATACCAAATTTCTAAACGAGAAGGTTTTATTTTGGGATCAAACCGTCTTTGTCTAAACTGAGGAACCCTTTTCAGCATCTGTTACTCGAACACGTCCAGGCGATTGCCAGTATATTGGTCCTTCTTAAACCCATGTTCCTCATTTTCCCGGCTGTTTGTCACTTATTTATCTTTTAGGTGCATTAATTATGAACATCCGACAGTCACACACAAATCCTAGGTAATTAATATGTGCAGTCTATCAAGCTTGATCATTCCCTACCACATATTTTCACATTCCCATATCCAGAGTTTTGAATCTTTTCTCGAGACTTGGTTAAGAAGAGAAAGAACAGATCATAAAAGAGATAGGAATAATATACAAAGACTTGTATGATTTCAACTCAGAGGCGTTTATCAGTCAGCTAGGTGGTAACCTTTCATCAAACAAATAAGCCTAGTCACAAAGCCAGGGCTAAAGGGTTTTGGACGCTAGAGGGTCTCTTTTGTTGTGCACATTGGCATCTTTTGGGGTGTAAATTATATACAGCGATCTGCAGGCACGTTAATACAGACTAACCAGGTCTTTGCTCACGCAAAATAGAAGAAAGTCTGTTTAACACGTCAACCATTCTACACCAGGTCATTGATCACGCAAAGCAGAGGCAAGACTTGACTGACGGCTTTGACATCCCCAGATCTTTGCTCACACAAAACAGAGGGGACACCGACTTTTTGAGATTTTCGATTCAACACTTTGGAGTCCGGCGTGTGTATCGGGAACAATTTCGCAGTTAAATAGAACAAGCACTTAACCTAAGTGTGTGTATTCCGTCAAATGACATACTTTATCTTTAAGTGTTATGACCCATACCTTTGTTTTTGGAACTGAGCCTACCGAGCACATCACCTTGGATCATGTCTTTCACTTTTGTCTTACGCGTGTCAGTCAGTCTGAGAACGGAAATATTTGACTTCCCACCTTCTCAAACGCACAAACAAAAGATTAAAAATTAAAAAGCACAATTTTTGAGGGGTCAACTATTTCATCTTTTCTATTCTTCCCCTTGCTTTTTGATTTTTTAAAATCAACACACATTTTTTTTTTTTTGTTTTTTATATATATGCACACACAGACACATCACTAAATATCTACTAAAACTGGCCAAGCTAACCTTCAAAGTTTATCTTTTGAAAATTTTCAGAAATGAGTTTTGTTTCATGCACAACCATACTTCACATCAATTTAGCCAAGAAATAAACAATTCAAACAATGTTACCTTTTCTGCTGATCTTTCAATTCTACCTCTCATAAGGAAACATACTCTTCATTGAAGTCTTCATGTCATGTTGTGGAGAGATGCCTCCTATCCTATGCCTGGACAATCACTATCACAAACAAAACGTTAATGAAAGTCCTCCTTGACTGTTCCTGCACACTGTGAGAGATTAGTTAGATAATGGAACCCAGGCCATTGTGGTTCTGGGTAGTCCTGATGAATCAATAAAAGTTACTTCTTTTAGGCACATTCCCTTTGTAAAATCAGGGAGTGGGAGTGTGGCTGCCTTGGTTTTGGGTTTTACCTGGTCATTTTTGGAAACATCTTTGTTCTTTACCTTCCAGGTTTGGTGGTTCGGTCTGTCTTTTACCTGAGGACATTTGGCTGGATTCTTCTGAACATTTTGATTTTTAATTTTGACATTTTGAAATTGTTTGGAGCGTTTTTTATACACCCCTCTAGGCTGGTAATTCTGGTTTACCACCTTTGTCTCATTACACCTCTCTACCTCACACCTCACATTTGGTTTTGAATAACCGGCTGATTTTGGAAAACTGACAGGTTTTGATTTAGAATGAAAAACATTATTAGTTTTAAAACCATTTTTTGTTGGTTTTTGAGGTGACTTAGGCTTTTGATTCACCTTCTGTACCTTTGGCTGTTGAGGTACAGACTTCTGCATCTTAGGGTTCGAAGGCGCAGGCTTTTGTTTTGAACCACCATGTGTTTGGGTCTGCGGGACAGGTCTCTGATGAACCCTCTTAGGGTAGTAGGGCTCATATGGTCTGTGCAAGCAATTTCTTGCCAAGTGTCCAGGCTTTCCACACACATGGCAAGATTGCTTCTTGAGATACGCGCGAGTCTTCGGTTGGTTTCTCCCAGTGGATATCCAAGATGGTTTTGAGCAATTCTTGTGTATCCAATAGGTTTTTCCATTAGGCTTCGTGGTCAAAGTGTATCCCCGCTGTATCGGCTTAAACTGGTCATATGCAGACTTAACATCTGGGTACGGGACAAAATCATGCGGTCTGGCGTCCCGCACTTTCTGCACATTTTGGACAACATTATCCTTCTTATTCTCACAAACCTTGTCATTAACAGTTGAGGGTTTGGGACCAGAAACCTGTGATCCCGTACCTCTTCTCAAGATTTTAACAGTTCTTAATGGTTTCACAGGTTTCACATCACACTTGCCAATCTTAAAAACACCAGACACAGAATTTTTGTTTAGGACCTCTGACTCAGACAGTTTTGAACCAGACTCAAACCCAGGAAATTTAAATTTGTCCCAATCAACATTTTCAAAAGAAGAACATGTTTGAATCTTAGGACTCTCCTTTTCATCTTTTACCCCTGCCTCCTTGGTAACTTTATCTGCACAACTGATAGAATTGTCAGTAATGTTAGAAACAGGAGCAGAAATTTTAATGGGGCATGCAGCAAGTTTTTTTTTCAATTTCAGCCTTAGCTTTCAAAATTTCAGCCCTGGCGTCTAAAGAGGTCTTTGAGCTCACATGATCCGAGATCATTTCATGCATTAATGGCATCGGAACAGTGTGTGTGGACTTTTTATCTTTTTCATCTGATGCAAGACCCAACCCCGAATTGGCCTTAACATGCTTCATCCGTTCATCAGTATTATAAAATAAGGTACTGGCTTTCATCATTTGTTTTGTTGTTTTTTCATAATGTTCAAGAGTGGATTGAGATTGGCCAAATTTATCCTTGAATTCTTCAAGTTCCTGAGTTAAAGTGTCAATTTTTGAGTTTGCAATTCTAAGATATGTTGTTTTATCACTCAATTCCCTTTGAAGATTTTTGATATCGACTTTGGCAGCTTCAAGTTTTTCACTTAATGTTTTACTCTTACCTTTGTACTCTCGCAGGTCTCTATCAGATAGTTCACGATTTAACGTTTCATTAAAGAACTTACGTTGCCAGTCTTGAGATTCATTAAATGTACTTTGGCATTTAGGGTTAGAACATACCTCATTGCTGTTGGTGCATGAAGTGGTACCTGGTAGAATGGGTGCCATGAACTTCTTTTGGATGGAAATTCTGGATCAAATACGAACTGAAAGACTTGAACGGATTGAAAAGGGGAAGTGGATCGAAAAGTGGGTTTTCGATCGGAAAGTGGGTTTTCAATCGGAAAGTAGGTTTTCGGTCGCGAAAAGGGTTGTGATCGAAAAGTACTTTTCGATCGGACAGGGTGGTCAGATCGAAAAGCAGACTTGGCTCGATCGAAAAGCTGTCAGCGGATCGAAAAGTCTCAGTCGGGGACTTTCCGATCGAAAGTGTCTGGCTGATCGAAAAGTCACAGGGGGACTTTGCCGATCGAAATGGGCTGATCGAAAAGCTCACAAGGGGGGCTTTTCGATCGACAGATTGGCTGATCGAAAAGTCACAAGGGGACTTTCCGATCGAAATGGGCTGATCGAAAAGTC